>JAWPHD010000035.1:45000-645000 GCA_037043455.1 Cyrtodaria siliqua
TAGTAGTAGTAGTAGTAGCAATAGTAGTAGTAGTAGTAGAAGGAATAGTAGTAGTAGTAGTAGTAGTAGTAGTAGTAGTAGTAGTAGCAATAGTAGTAGTAGTAGTAGTAGTAGTAGTAGAAGGAATAGTAGTAGTAGTAGTAGTAGTAGTAGTAGTAGTAGTAGTAGTAGCAACAGTAGTAGTAGTAGTAGAAGGAATAGTAGTAGTAGTAGTACTTGTAGTAGTAGTAGTAGTAGTAGTAGCAATAGTAGTAGTAGTAGTAGTAGTAGTAGTAGTAGAAGGAATAGTAGTAGTAGTAGTAGTAGTAGTAGTAGTAGTAGTAGTAGCAATAGTAGTAGTAGTAGTAGAAGGAATAGTAGTAGTAGTAGTAGTAGTAGTAGTAGTAGTAGTAGTAGTAGTAGTAGTAGTAGTAGCAATAGTAGTAGTAGTAGTAGAAGGTATAGTAGTAGTAGTAGTAGTAGCAGTAGTAGTATAAGTAGTAGTAGTAGTAGTAGCAATAGTAGTAGTAGTAGTAGAAGGAATATTATTATTATTATTAGTAGTAGTAGTAGAGTAGTAATAGTAGAAGGAATAGTAGTAGTAGTAGTAGTAGTAGTAGAAGGAATAGTAGTAGTAGTAGTAGTAGTAATAGTAGAAGGAATAGTAGTAGTTGTAGTAGTAGTAGTAGTAGTAATAGGAATAGTAGTAGTAGTAGTAATAGGAGTAGTAACAGTAGCAATAGTAGTAGTAGTAGTAGCAGTAATAGGAATAGTAGTAGTAGTAGGAGTAGTAGTAGTAGAAGTAGTAGTAGTAGTAGTAGTAGTAGTAGTAGTAGTAGCAATAGTAGTAGTAGTAGCAGAAGGAATAGTAGTAGTAGTAGTAGTAGTAGTAGTAGTAGTAGTAGTAGTAGTAGTAGTAGTAGTAGTAGTAGTAGTAGCAATAGTAGTAGTAGTAGTAGAAGGAATAGTAGTAGTAGTAGTAGTAGTAGTAGTAGTAGTAGTAGTAGCAATAGTAGTAGTAGTAGTAGTAGTAGTAGTAGAAGGAATAGTAGTAGTAGTAGTAGTAGTAGTAGTAGTAGTAGTAGTAGCAACAGTAGTAGTAGTAGTAGAAGGAATAGTAGTAGTAGTAGTACTTGTAGTAGTAGTAGTAGTAGTAGTAGCAATAGTAGTAGTAGTAGTAGTAGTAGTAGTAGTAGAAGGAATAGTAGTAGTAGTAGTAGTAGTAGTAGTAGTAGTAGTAGTAGCAATAGTAGTAGTAGTAGTAGAAGGAATAGTAGTAGTAGTAGTAGTAGTAGTAGTAGTAGTAGTAGTAGTAGTAGTAGTAGTAGTAGTAGTAGCAATAGTAGTAGTAGTAGTAGAAGGTATAGTAGTAGTAGTAGTAGTAGCAGTAGTAGTATAAGTAGTAGTAGTAGTAGTAGCAATAGTAGTAGTAGTAGTAGAAGGAATATTATTATTATTATTAGTAGTAGTAGTAGTAGTAGCAATAGCTTTAGTAGAAGGAATAGTAGTAGTAGTAGGAGTAGTAACAGTAGCAATAGTAGTAGTAGTAGTAGTAGTAGTAGTAGTAGTAGTAGTAGTAGTAGTAGTAGTAGTAGTAGTAGTAGTAGTAGCAATAGTAGTAGTAGTAGTAGAAGGAATAGTAGTAGTAGTAGTAGTAGTAGTAGTAGTAGTAGTAGTAGTAGCAATAGTAGTAGTAGTAGTAGCAGTAATAGGAGTAGTAGGAGTAGTAGGAGTAGTAACAGTAGCAATAGTAGTAGGAGTAGTAGTAGTAGTAGTAGTAGTAGTAGTAGTAGTAGTAGTAGTAGCAGTAATAGGAGTAGTAGGAGTAGTAGTAGTAGTAGTAGGAATAGTAGTAGTAGTAGTAGTAGTAGTAGTAGTAGCAGTAATAGGAATAGTAGTAGTAGTAGTAGTAGTAGTAGTAGTAGTAGTAACAGCAATAGTAGTAGTAGTAGTAGTAGTAGCAGTAATAGGAATAGTATTGGTAGTAGTAATAGTAGTAGTAGTAGTAGTAGTAGTAGTAGCAGTAATAGGAGTAGTAGGAGTAGTAAGAGTAGTAACAGTAGCAATAGTAGTAGTAGTAGTAGTAGTAGTAGTAGTAGTAGTAGTAGTAGTAGTAGTAGTAGTAGTAGTAGTAGTAGTAGTAGTAGTAGTAGCAGTAATAGCAGTAGTAGGAGTAGTAGGAGTAGTAACAGTAGCAATAGTAGTAGTAGTAGTAGAAGTAGTAGTAGTAGTAGTAGTAGTAGTAGTAGCAGTAATAGGAATAGTAGTAGTAGTAGGAGTAGTAACAGTAGCAATAGTAGTAGTAGTAGTAGTAGAAGTAGTAGTAGTAGTAGTAGTAGTAGTAGCAGTAGTAGTACTAGTAGTAGTAGTAGTAGTAGTAGTAGTAGCAGTAATAGGAGTAGTAGGAGTAGTAGGAGTAGTAACAGTAGCAATAGTAGTAGGAGTAGTAGTAGTAGTAGTAGTAGTAGTGGTAGTAGTAGTAGTAGTAGTAGTAGTAGTAGTAGTAGTAGTAGTAGCAGTAATAGGAATAGTAGTAGTAGTAGTAGTAGAAGTAGTAGTAGTAGTAGTAGCAGTAACAGGAGTAGTAGGAGTAGTAGGAGTAGTAGTAGTAGTAGTAGCAGTAATAGGAGTAGTAGGAGTAGTAGTAGTAGTAGGAATAGTAGTAGTAGTAGTAGTAACAGTAGCAATAGTAGTAGTAGTAATAGTAGTAGTAGTAGTAGTAGTAGTAGTAGTAGTAGTAGTAGTAGTAGTAGAAGTAGTAGTAGTAGTAGTAGTAGTAGTAGTAGTAGTAGTAGTAGCAGTAATAGGAATAGTAGTAGTAGTAGTAGTAGAAGTAGTAGTAGTAGTAGTAGCAGTAACAGGAGTAGTAGGAGTAGTAGGAGTAGTAGTAGTAGTAGTGGTAGTAATAGTAGTAGTAGTAGCAGTAATAGGAGTAGTAGGAGTAGTAGTAGTAGTAGGAATAGTAGTAGTAGTAGTAGTAACAGTAGCAATAGTAGTAGTAGTAATAGTAGTAGTAGTAGTAGTAGTAGTAGTAGTAGTAGTAGTAGTAGTAGAAGTAGTAGTAGTATTAGGAGTAGTAGTAGTAGTAGTAGTAGTAGTAGTAGTAGTAGTAGTAGTAGTAGTAGTAGTAGTAGTAGTAGTAGTAGTAGTAGTAGTAGTAGTTTTGTAAGGAGGAGTAGGAGTAGGAGTAGTAGTAGGCAGAGAAATAGTACGTAAACATAGTATCCTACCTTTTTTTGAAATATAGAACCACGAACCACACCTACAGAAAATACAATATTTCAGACATAGCTGAATAATTCAGGAAGCGAATGTGCGTTCATTATTCGGCAAGCTAACCAATCTGAAATGCGCTGTTATTTAATAGTTTGAGAAATATCTATATCAGCTAACTATTGAGGCCCGTTATGCGTGTGTTTAAAATTCTAAAAAATATCGCTCTTAAACAAGAGAGAATATCGACAACGGCGCTGTGTTAACGGAGCATTTCAAGAAGGACGGTTCACTTTCGACAAGGGCGCTAACGCAATGTAGACACAGACTGACTCTAATACATGAGATACTCTAGAAAACGACTCTAGCACACGCAATACCGTAGACAATGGCTCTAACACATGATATACTGTAGACAAGGACACTTAAAAATGAGATACTGTAGACAATGGCTCTAACACATGATATACTGTAGACAAGGACACTAACACCTGAGATACTGTAGACACTGGCTCTAACACATGAGATACTTTAGACAAGGACACTGACACATGATATACTGTAGACAAGGACACTAACACATGATATACTGTAGACAAGGACACTAACACATGAGATACTGTAGACACTGGCTCTAACACATGATATACTGAAGACAAGGACACTAACACATGAGATACCGTAGACAATGGCTCTAACACATGAGATACTGTAGACAATGGCTCTAACACATGACATACCGTAGACAATGGCTCTAACACATGAGATACTGTAGACAAGGACACTAACACATGAGATACTGTAAACAAGGACTCTAACACATGAGATACTGTATACAATGGTTCTAACACATGAGATGCTGTAGACAATTACACTAACACATGAGATACTGTAGACAATGGCTCTAACACATGAGATACCGTAGACAATGGCTCTAACACATGAGATACATGGACACTAACACATGAGATACTGTACACAAGGACACTAACACATGAAATACTGTAGGCAATGACTCTAACACATGAGATACTGTAGACAAGGACACTAACACATGAGATACTGTAGACAATGGCTCTAACACATGAGATACTGTAGACAAGGACACTAACACATGAGATACTGTAGACAATGGCTCTAACACATGAGATACTGTAGACAAGGACACTAACACATGAGATACTGTAGACAAGGACACTAACACATGAGATACTGTACACAAGGACACTAACACATGAGATACTGTACACAAGGACACTAACACATGAGATACTGTACACAAGGACACTAACAAATGAGATACTGTACACAAGGACACTAACACATGAGATACTGTACACAAGGACACTAACACATGAGATACTGTACACAAGGACACTAACACATGAGATACTGTACACAAGGACACTAACAAATGAGATACTGTACACAAGGACACTAACAAATGAGATACTGTACACAAGGACACTAACACATGAGATACTGTACACAAGGACACTAACACATGAGATACTCTAACACATGAGATACTGTAGACAAGGACACTAACAAATGAGATACTGTACACAAGGACACTTACACATGAGATACTGTACACAAGGACACTAACACATGAGATACTGTAAACAACGGCTCTAGCACATGAGATACCGTAGACAATGGCACTAACACATGGGATACTGTAGACAAGGACACTTGAAACATGAGATACTGTTGACAAAGGTTCTTGTTTTGTTTTTTTCTGTTTTTTAACAAAGATTTCAAATGTTATTAAATTATTAATTTTATATATATGTTTTTGATGTTTTCTATAAAAGGTGAAATAAAGTTATTTAGGATTTAAAAGACTGTCATCTTTTCCGCATATATTATGCGATGAAAGACTGTTTAAAATGTATTAATAATAACAATACCATGCATGATTGAAAATATTTCTTGAATTGTTACTTTCAAAAGCTTTATAATTATATATCGTGTTGATATTGAAACACTAGTACTTTTGCATAATAAATACACGTAACTATTGCATGTACCTGCTGTGAACCTTGTATATATATGTGTTTTGTATCCTCATGGGTCTTATGACCTTTTGGAATTTTGCTGAATAAAAGGTATCATAATACCTGCAGAAATAGATAACGCTTCATAAAATTTCTTATAAAGTATCGTGCTATTAAACATATGAGGTGTGATTGCCTGGCCTCGTTGTATCTTGCGATCAGGTAATAGGAGATGTTTTATGAAGTTATTCAAAGGAACAGTTAAGCAAATATCGGAATTCAATCTTTAGAGGGTTTTAATCGTAAGCTCGTTGAACGTCAAAAGTAACCATAATAGATTCGGCAAAAGAGAAGAACGAGCATTGTTTCTAATTACATAAGCGGTTATATTCGGTCGGAATGGAGGTAAAATATACCAGGACGCAGGAAAGCGAATCTCTAAAATCAATCTTCAGGGTTGTTTTGCTTGTTGAACGTCAATAGTATTCCTAATAGATTCATTTACATAATCGGTTATATTCTGTCGGAATGGAGGTACTTGATTATTTACATTTACTCTCTACTACTAGATCACGGTTTATGAAATTTATATTTTTTGGACTATTCACTTTCATTACAGTCAGTCATTATCTTCAGTTGCATTTTCAACTTGTACATGTAGATACATGGTGGGTTTTTTATTGTTTATACACGCTTTGTGTTCTTCGTTAAGAAGGCTTCAGATAAGATTGCTTGTGAGATACAAATTGACAAGCCTCTATGACCTCTATGAATAAAAAAATGTATTTATTCATTATAAACACTTATATATTTATACAAGTATCTGGGCCCTGTTTTATTAAACAACTTACGATAATTCTCAAATTTTAAAATCGTTCACTTTGTTCACCAAAGCATTCAATGTAAACAATTATGTGTGCACGTAGTGCAGAAATATCACCTGTATAAGAAATTGAAATGAAATGATGTTTATTTTGAAAGTGTAATTTATAGTGAAGCATTTAAGAAATTGATTTACGATCAAAATGGTCGTAAGTTGTTTCATAAAACAGGGCACTGGTTAGCTATTGATACGGACGTGGGTATCATCTTGTGATCAGAGGCTGTCTTTTTCACTGCTGTTTTCGATAACGGGATCTTTATCGAAAAAGCTATGGGTTTAAAACATGATTGCATTCTTGATCATTTCACCTCAACATCCATTCACATACCTACACTGGGACACACATCCATTCACACACCTATACTGGGCCACACATCTATTCACACACCTACACTGGGACAGGCATCCATTCACCAAAAATACAGAACAAAACAGAACAGAACATATATTTTATTTAACTTGTACATACGTACATCGTTATATATACATACATAAATTTTCATGCATAATAAGTCGAGTAATTTAGACAAAAGTACATTTGCTATGAGCAATATTAGTATTAAATAACTGATATATGAGAATGAAAATACAAAAGAGCGAAACATTGTTTAATTAATCAAGATTGTATTCCTTACAGCTAAAGCTGTACTAATATATTTAGCTAACTTAATAACAATTTTCTTATCCTGTGTCTGCATTAATTCTAAGAATTTAAACATACTAGGTCTATTATAATAATATTTTTTAATAACAAATCAAAATAAAATGGTATTCATCTTCCAAATCAATACTGTGGCAGCATTGACAATATCTTTCATTTCTATGTATTCTATTACGAGAGTATATACCGGTCTGTATTCTTAACGAATGTGCTGATATGTCAAATATGGTCTGAGATTACATGGTAAAATATCAAGGTATGATTCATAATTAAAACTCAATTTACAATTATTATATAATTCAAGTAAATCACTTGATTCCTTATCTACAAACCATCGCTGAATAAAACAATCAACAACTCTTTGTCTAAACGTATTTATAAAGTATTTAGCATTAACAGAATTTGGGTCATTCCAAACATGTGTAAAACCATATTCGTTTAACATATTTTTTATATTCGATGCCCAATTTTTATAACCAAATTTCAGAAGAATAATTTAAAATAGACTCCACAAATGAATCAAATAGATGACATAATACTTTTGGTTTCAACCTTATTTTTCTACAGTTTACTAAGAGAACATTTAATGCTTTCAAAGATTTTCCAATAAGTTGTTCTTGGTTCAGAGCAAAATTTCCAGTACAATTAAAAACTGTACCTAAATAGTTGAAATCATTTACTACCTCTATATTTTCTCCATTATAATGCCAAGATTCATTGTTTAATAAACCACCTCTATTTCTAAAAACCATAATCTTTGTTTTAACAGTATTCACCTCTAATCCCCATTTGTTACAATAGTCATAAAGTAAATTAATATTTTTTTGTAATTCTTCAGGTGATTTCCCCATGATAACCATATCGTCCGCAAATAATAGTAATATAAGTACAATATCATCAATTTCTAAACCAGTATTAATATCATTTTGTAAATATAGTTCTAGGTCCTCAATAAAAAGAGAAATAAATATCGGCGAGTTTATCTCCCCTTGTCTTAACCCAATCGCATATTCGAAAAACACTGAATAATGTTCACATTGTCTTACACATGATTTTACTTTTTCATACATATCTTTTATTATTCTTAGTAATTTACCCTGTATCCCCATTTTGTAAAGTTTCAACCACAATGCGTTTCTATAAATTGTATCAAAACATTTCTTTAGATCAACAAACACACAATATAGTCTTTTCTTATCATTCAGATGTTTTTGAACAGTATTTAGTAAGACAAACAATGCCTCAGTGGTTTAGCGCCCTCTCCTGAATCCAAATTGCGCATCAGATAAAACATGGTTATTATCACAAAAGGTCACAATTCTTTTATTTAGTATTGTGGTAAAGAGTTTAGATAAACAACTTAATAAAGTGATACTCCTAAAGTTATTACCATTATTAAAATCTCCCTTTTTATGCAATGGGATAATTATACCTTCAGTCCACTTTTCTGGGAAATATCCAGAATCAAATATAATATCAAAAATGTCACACAAATGAGAAAATAAAATATCAATGCTTTCAATTAAATATTCATTCATTATATAATCACTTCCTATAGCTTTTTCTTTTTTCAGATTTTTAACTGCATCTGATATTTCTTGTACAGTTATGGGCTTGTCAAGTTTATTAAAAATTATAATCTAAATCGTCAAAGTTATGAGTATTGCAAAAATATTCGGCTTCATCATTTTTACATTGGAAAATATCGTTACCTAATTCTGAAAAATAGTTCGTAAACTCATCAAGCGGGATTTCATTTTGACTGTTTATTTTTTCTTTTAAAATATTTCCAAAATTCCTTAGGTTTCGCCCGTTTTAGATGTTCAATGTCGCATAGTTTTTTTTAATTCAAACTGATTTCTTTTTTTACGACAAATAAGTTGATATGTTTTCTTTAATTTGCAAAACTGCTCCCTACTACAACTGGTATTTAGCCGATTAAATACACGTAATGCTTCTAAATAACACCTTCTAGCCTGCTGGCATTCTGAATCAAACCACTCGGCCTGTTTAACAAAGGATTTATCAAAAAAGCATGCATTTCTATTTGTTGAATACGTTTTTAAAAATAGTGGATCTGCCACCTCTCGTACTATACTTGTGAAATTATTTAACAAAGTATTATGTGTCACGATATTGAATATCAGATTATTAAACTGCGGAAGCTTTGTAATTAAACCCGCTCTGAATGCATGTCTGTGTTCATTGTTCCACTTTACATTGACGCTGTTTTTAACATCGTTCTCGTCAACAATAGTATTACAGTTAAGTGAGAATTTAATCGGTGCATGGTCACTCCATTTATTAAATGATTGAAAACAAAAGTCATATAATCGTGAGAAGCTAACAATATGTCAATCACGGACGCGCACTGAGTGCTTGCATAAGTATACATACCACAGTAATAATCGCTCCCAAAACGACCATTTACTATAAGAAAACATGTAGATTTACATAAGTCAAGTAACTTTACACCAAAACTGTTGCAAACATTATCACGTGAGGCCCGACATAAAATGATGGGTATATCGGGAGTGTACTCGTCGTCATCAATTTGTCTGCTATACGTGTCACAAGTAATAAAATCATTTTTTTGCCGACCCTACTGTTCCAATCACCCACAATATACACGCCGCCTAAATTCTCAAAATCATATATATCACTTTAAAGTGTATCAAATAAATCAACAGTGGCTATATTATAAGCTGGAGAGTCTTTACCCCATATATAAACACCACAGATATATACATCTTTATCAAAATGAAAAAAGGTATGGTCAAGTTTAAGCCAAATAATCGTACAATGATGTGTACGAATAATTTCAACACCCTCTTTCAAGTTTTGTTTATAATATAATACAATTCCACCGCTACACCTCTTCGCATTACGATTTTGAAATTTACGGTAGAAATTATGAGCAACATAACCAGATAAGTTCACATCACTATCTTTGTGCGTCCACGATTCATATAGAAAAACAAAATGGTTTTCCGTAATTAAATCCACAAATTCAGGAGAGTTCTTTTTCACACTTGTAAGGCCGTTCACATTTCAGTGCGTCACGCTCCTTTTCCATTTGCACAACTTTATCGTTAACTATACCCAACGAAAAATCTGTACTCTCCACCTTGTTCTCTCCACCCGTTCGTCCGTCCGTTTTACCTGCTCATGTACGTAAGTCCAAAGCTTTTTCATTTCTTGTTCAAATTTATCAACCTTTTGCTCTAACGATTCTAATTTCAATCGCTTGTCCATATATTATTAATACACTGGTACAGACATCTATTCAAACACCTACACTGGTCCACACATCCATTCATACGTCTAGACTTTGCCCCACATCCATTCACACACCTAGACTGGGACACACATCCATGCATACGCCTACACTGGGACACACATCCATTCACACACCTACACTGGGATACACATCCATTCATACGCCTACACTGTGCCACACATCCATTCACACACCTACACTGCGACACAAACCCATTCACACTGGGGCACACACCCATTCACACAAACACACACCCTGGACCACACATCCATTCACACATTTACACTGGGCCACACATCTATTCACACACCGTCACTGGGACACGCATCCATTCACATACATACACTGGTACAGACATCCATTCACACACCTACCCTGGTCCACACATCCATTCACACGCCTACACTGGGAAACAGATCCATTCACACACCTACGCTCGGACAAACATCCATTCACACACCTACACTGGGACACTTTCATTTACATACCTGCACTGGGACACACATTTGTGTATACACCTACACTGGGACACACACACATTCAACCACCTACACTGGGACACACATCAATTCACACACCTGTACTGGGACACACATTACTTCACACACCTACACTGGGACACACATCAATTCACACACCTGTACTGGGACACACCTTCATTTTCACACCTACACTGGGACACACATACATTCACACACCTACACTGATACATACATCCATGCAAACGCCTACACTGGGACACACATCCATTCACACACCTACACTGGGACACACATTAATTTACACACCTACATTGATACATATATACATTCAGATGCCTACACTTGGACATACACCCTTTCACACACATATTCTGGGACACATATCCATTCACACATCTACACTGGGAAACAACATCCATTCACACACCTACACTGGGACACACATTCGTTCACTCACCTACTATGGGACACACAGCCATTCACACGCCTACACTGAGACACACATCTATTCGCACACCTACACTGGGACACACATCCATTCACTCACCTACTCTAGGACACACATCCATTCACACACCTACACTGGGACACACATCCATGTATACGCCTACACGGAGACACACATCTATTCACACACCTACACTCGGATACACATCCATTCATACGCCTAGACTGTGCCACACACCCATTAACACACCTACACTGGGGCACACACCCATTCACACACACACCCGTGGCCACACATCCATTCACACACCTACACTGGGCCACACATCCATGCATACGCCTACACTGGGACACACATCCATTCACACACATACACTGGGACACACATCCATTCACACACCTACACTGTGACACACATCCGTTCACACACACACCATGGGCTACATATCCATTCACACACCTACACTGGGTCGCACATCAAACACCTACTCTTATGGGCGAGCAGTACAGTAAGACAAAATTTAGGATTTAATATTTATTTTCAAAATAAAGTTGTTTTTAAGGAGTATTCTGTCGTAACAACACGCACTGGTGCATTATGTATGATTGTATACATATTATCAAATACATGTGCAAACCAAATAAGCTCGCAATTTTACCATTAGTAATAAACAAATGTAGAAACTCTATGTCGTTTTACTTCTCGGTCAGTCATGCGGTTGCATATTCATACATTTAATTTATTACGGAATACATTTCTTTCTGTTAAACTCAAATTCTTTGGCCTATCGTTCTCAAGTTTTGAAGACACACACTTGATTTTTTTAAAAACTCACGGCGCCCCGTTATTTTTTCTACATAACTAATTAACTTGCATTTGTTCAATCATTAATATTAAATATAAGAATAGTATCAAGCAAAGTGTATTGCATATTATTAACTGTTGATTATATTGTACCAAGAAAACATTATTATTATAGAATATTATTAACTGTTGATTATATTGTACCAAGAAAACATTATTATTATAGAATAAGTTGAAAATGTGAAAACTCAAAATTTGATTTAGTTATATGCAAGCAGGTTTAAAGTCAGAAGTACACTGTATAAATAAATTGAGACGCTAATTTCAATGCTTGATAAACTCTTCAAGATTGCCGAGTATCCCTTTAAATGTGTTTAGTATACAAAACAGGTTACATGCATGCGTTCGGGTCTTATAGTGTTTATTTATGATCCTCAGTCCGGGGTAAAAGAAGACAAAAATCCGTGTATGCAATTGAAAGGGGTCATGCGTTGCATGATAATTTTGTTTTAGTCATATGTTTTCTAAAACAAACAGTATCATATAATGAAACACAATATAAATGTTTAATGATTAAACCAAGCACACTCTCATACAACCTTTTGTTCTTACTATACAACAAGATATATAATCATAATGCATATACAAAACACAATTTCAAAATTAAAAATAACAATGGTCCCGTAAACGACCGGAAATGTGTAAGGGGTAAACGACCGGAAATGTGTAAGGGGTTTGTAAGAATACGCCGCCGCCTAAACGACAGGAAATGTGTAAAGGGTCGTAAGAATACGCCCTGGAAGAGGTTCGACACAATTGGGAAGGTGTATATAGATATATATACAAGGGGTGGAGGTGGGCAAATTGCGTTCTCTCTCTATCCATTGATAAATATAAACTGAATGACTGGTGTGCCAGACGCCCAACTTCTCATGGGCGCGCCCATAAAATAGCCAATCAGCATGGAGCACACACTGAACTCATGTTCCTGCGCGTGATAATAAGATGCTGATCATCTAATATTGACGTTATCAATAATGACCCCCCAGACTTGTTCATAAAACACGTTATGCAGGCATAACTGGATATTTATGATCCTCAGTCCGGGGTAAAAGAAGACAAAAATCCGTGTATGCAATTGAAAGGGGTCATGCGTTGTTGCATGACCCAATATAATTGTGTTTTAGTCATGTTTTCTAAAACAAACAGTATCATATAATGAAACAAAATATAAATGTTTAATGATTAAACCAAGCACACTCTCATACAACCTTTTGTTCTTACTATACAACAAGATATATAATCATAATGCATATACAAAACACAATTTCAAAATTAAAAATAACAATGGTCCCGTAAACGACCGGAAATGTGTAAGGGGTTCGTAAGAAATGAAATGAATGTTGTTTAACGGCTCATCAACACAGTATAGGTTATTTAGAGCCGCCCCAGAGAGAGGGGAAGGATACATAGGAATCCGGGAACCTGCCCTACTCTTATTATCGAATAGATTCCTATGGTTCTTTAACGTGCTCGGAGGATAAGAATACGCCACAAAGGCAGATATGCTACGTTCTAGGAGCAAATCTGCATTTATTAATACGGATAATAACGGTCCATGAGAATACAGCATTTCAAAGTACACACCGATGCGCCAATGGAAATAACACACAGACGTTACGATAGAATGCTAATTAATTTACAGTAATGGTATTTATTATTGATATCATATAGTCAGATGAATGTATCAGAACAAAAAATCAGCAGACACAACTATTATTTGATAGATTCATATTAATGTTAGAGTTGATGATGATTTCTAAGGATTATAGTCCCTCTACCATATGAGCCCCCGGGAAGAATGTCTTTTATTATTCTTTTTCTATTATTATTATTATTATTATTATTTTTAGAGTTCCTCTTCGGATTTTATAATTTTAATAATTTTCATATTATATATTGGAATGCGGATTTTGAATATATCATCAACTCTGTTGTTAGTCTTTGATATAGTAAAATGTATCGCAATTTTACCTCCACCGACATGTAAACAATTACCAAATATATTTCGTATATTATGTAAAAGATAGATTAATACATATACTGAAGCGAAAAAGAAACGCAACACGGGAAGTTCCACTATATATTGTAAATACTTAACACTTATAGGGAATGTAGCGACACAGCCAAACCATCTTTATTATTGAGAGTTCTGAAATACTTGAAAAAGGGTGAAATAATTATCAAAATCGGATGATAAACAAAGAAGATATGATCATTTGTAGTTTCTGTTGAAACGGATATGGAAGCGGCCATTTTGAGAGCTATGACATCACGGTTCTAAATGACCATATATGGAATATTTATAAATGTGAAAATTTACTGATTTATAGCGAAAACATGACAGCAACTGTATGAAAAATATGTAATACTTAATGGCAATAATGCTTAATATGACCAGTAAAAAAAAACATTCATTTGCAGCGATTTTCTTCGTTTTAAATGATATTTATCAATTTTCCATATATGGTAATATGGAACTATGATGTCATAGTTCTAAAAATGGCGGCTCCCATATTCGTTTTAGAACAACCTTTAAATGGTCATATCTTTTTTGTTTATCATCCGATTTTGATAATTCTTTCACCTTTTCCCAAGTTTTTCAGAACTCTCAGTAACAGAGCTTGTTTGGCTGTGTCGCTACATTCCCTTTAATTCCACATACAGTAACAGTCAGTGTCTGAAACGGCCGGTCGCCCACTCGCCAATGGCGAGTAATACCTTGTCTGGGCGACCAAAAGTTGTTCAAAGTAAAGTTGTCACTCGCCCAACAAAAAACGTCTGGGCGACTGCCCAAAATCAGTAAAAAAAAATCATTTTAATCGATTATTTTCGGAGAACTGTCAACTACCGGCGTCACTTGGTAAAAGGTAGACAACTCTTTATTTCTCTTGCGACTTGTTAGTTGCGAACGCAGCGATTGGTTCAAATAAACTATTGAACCAATGAAAGTGCATGTAACCTTATGATAACTGTGTAAAGTCAAAGAAAATGCAAAACGCATGGGCATTTCTGAAACGCACTGACGCTGCGGACTATAAAAAGCCGTCCAAGTATGCGAAGTAAGTATTTTTTCTGTTAATCATAAATGTCGACATACGATGCTAGTCGGTAATTTCGATTGTGCGTCAAGTCTGCTTAAAAATCGCGGCGGATTCAGCAATTTGAAAGAGTGGGTGGGGAGGGGGTCCAAGTCTATTAGTATTATCGGAGTCCAATTTTCTGCGTTTATTAAAGTACTTTAAAGAAAATATACTCATAGTTCCAAAAAGGGGGAATAGGTTCCGATCCCTGTATCCGCCAATTTGAAGGAATCAGAACTTTATGACAGCATTCAAATACCAGCACAGCAGTGAGATGACAACATTTTGCTGTAGTTTTTTGAATATGTTTCTGGATTACAAAATTGCTTATGGTTTGTATTATTCTACTTTATACTTTTTCTATGTAGGCTAGAGATGTGTATGGTTCATGTCTTTATAAATGAATCTGTCCCACACATCTCTATTTTTCTCTCTCTATCCTCTCTGTTGGTCTTGGGTCAAGGGACTGGGGGTAAAAACCCAATTTTTTAGGGGAAGTGCTGCCCATTTTTTTTTAAGGTTGGACTTAGTTTTTTTTGGGGTTGTTTTGGGAAAAAAGGGGGGGGGGGGGTGGGTTGTTGCTGCAATCACGTTTTGCATTGAAACATTAGACTCTTCTTGGGAGCAACCATATGATTTCTATTTATAAAGAGGGGTGCCTAGCCACATGCCCTTTCCCATTAGACAAAAATTATGTTGTATACTTATATGGCAGTAAATATTTCATTTTAATTGCTTTTATCGTTAAAACTCAAAAAAAAAATCACTAAGTTTGAAGGTGATGTATTTTTTCTAAATAAAAAATATTGATTTAGCTTATTACCTGGCTTTAAATTGAAAACGTTTCAATATTTTACATTTTCAAGACCGCTTATAACTTTTAAGTTAAATTTCACTTTCGTTTTGTTTAGGCTTTCATCAACTGTAAACAAACTTGAAAGAACTGACGATTGAGTATATTTTTAAGGTATGAACAGAACAGAGGAAAGCGTAAATTCCAGGAATCGTGGAAGCAGGGACGACCTTGGCTGGAGATCGCTGCCGATTCCATGTCATGCACATGGTGTTCTGATGTACATGAATCCCTGAAGGATTGTACTTGGACGACAGCCAAAATAGAAACGGTAAAATCTCACGAGTCAAGTAAAGCACACATGAAAAGTGTGGATGTTATGAGAGGCAGAAATCAAATCGCTAAGGGTGAACAAACAGAGGCACAAAAAACTATTGAAATCTTGAACAATGCAGTAATTAATAAGCTAACAATTCTATTTAAAACTGTGCATGCATTGTGTTTGGCAGGACGTCCATACTCGGATTATGTTTGGTTATCCAAGTTGGATCAGGCTAAAGGCCTAGACATTGGCAATACTTACTTAAACTGTAACAGTGCCAAGGAATTTTCAAAATTCATTGCTATGACAGAACTCAACAAGATTGCTGATTGTATTAGGTCATCTAAATTCGTTTCCATATTGTCAGATGGCAGCACTGATTGCAGTGTGACTGAGGTAGAGATTGTCTATGCCAGAATTTGTAATGGTGGAGTGATCAAGGTAAAATTTAATTATATATCATTATCAAAATTATTGTAATAATTCATAAAAAATCTGGCTTAGATTTCTCGAATTAACTCTCAAGTTAAATAAACATGGCGTTTCCTGGATCCATGATACTCGGAAATGACATAACATTGAATTAAGTAAAAAAATTATGAATGGTCTTTATTTGCTTTAATTTGAAATACATTTTAGACTTTAAAGTCATTGCTTTGAACTGTATGAATAAATCAGTGATATTTTAAATTAGTTCAGTTTACATAGAAATAATTACCATATCATGTATACTAAATATTTGTCATTTTCCAGGTTTTTTTCCTTAATCCTGCCTTTGTTGCTAAAAGTGATGCAGATGGCATTTTGATGGCAATGGAGAGATCGGTCGAAAAGGTTGGGATACCCTGGCAGGAATTTTTGCAGAAATTAGTAGGCATGGGAAGCGACGGTGCAAGTGTAATGCTTGGAAAGAATAATGGTGTAGCTGCCAAACTCCGAACATTACAACCAGCTATGGTTGCTGTACACTGTTATGCCCACAAATTGGAACTAGCGTTCAAGGATGCAATCAAACATGTGCCTCTGGACACCAAAGTCACTACCTGTCTACTCCAAGGCCTCTACTACTTTTATCATAACAGTGCTCTTAACAGGTAATAAAATTTCACTTTAAGATGAAAATGAAAGCCTACATCGTCTTTAAGACAGGCACACAAGAGGAATTATATCCAGTTCACCGAGTAACACAAACCCCACTTTGGAGGTTTGACAATCATAAAACCAGGTTTAAATTAACCCACCATGAACACGACAGCTGTCTTTCATTTTTCAATACTTTTGACTTATTGCAGTCTGCTTGTTGTGTTACCCAGTCTTTTGGTTAACCTTGAGATAATAATGATACACGTATATATGTTTGATTTTGTTATATCTATCTTACTTTAAGTCTTAATTTACTAAATAAAAACTGTGTTCATATTGTAGATCCAATTTGAAAAACTCCTTCAAAACATTAAACAAGAAAGTACTCTTCCCAACTAGGATTGGAGGCACACGGTGGGTTGGACACCTCCTCAGGGCTCTTGAAAACTTCCTATCTGGTATGGAAGCCATCAGACAGCATCTTGAGCAGGTAAATAATAGTTTTATACTTGTATAACAAAGCGATATCAGTATTTGTTTCTCATCTTTAAAACATTTTCAACCAACATTGATAGCCATGATACATATTAATCTGTTTATCATCAGACACCAACACAATAAAAAATGAACATGTTTTTCTTTCTTGTGATTAAAAACTAATTTTCATGCATCCAAAGTGTTTCTTAAATTTTCCTTCATGCATTTGCAAGGCAGCTCTCAGCTAATATTTTAATAATGGATTGGAGCTTTAAAATATAAAAATAGAATAATTCATTTTTCAATTTCCATATATACATGTCCTTCGTTATACCTTTTACCAATTTTTGTTCTACCTCATTGGTTTAATGAATCATTAAATAAAAACAATTATTTTCAATTCAGATTTGTTCCCCTGATGCTGTAGAAAAGTCATCAGCAAGCACAAGCGGGAAAGCTAAGGGTCTCCTGAAACTTCTGAAGTCTACTCAAGTCATGCTTTATTGCTATTTCTTGGCTGACACTGCAACCATCCTCTTCAGGTTATCGAAGGTTTTTCAGAGACGGGAATGCTGTGCTGCAGACATTTATGGCATGGTGGAAGAGACAAACAAGCTAATTGATCTCTACAGTACAAAGTAAGTATTTTCAGTGAATCAGTTTTTTTGTCATACATTTTTTTATGTAAGGAACCTTTGTGGAAGATTGGTAAAGTGAAGTGGCAAAATTTTACTGATGATCTCTTTGACAGCACCTCTGTGCTATGCTATGTATTTGAGGCTCATACTAGTCATTTGCAAAAACTTGCTGGATGTACTTGAGTTTGTCAGTTGGCAGTTTTTCCCTCTCACTTTGGTTTCCATCATCAATCTATAATTGACTGTCAACATTCAATAATTAATCTATTGGTGTCAGAAATAAACTTTCAGAATTATTTTTTTATCAAGACACATTATTGCAGTTAAAGTGATTTTTTAGGGATGGTCCATATTTGTGTAAAGGGAAACAGTCCTTGGGATTAGATACTGATGAATTCTTGGCACCAGATCAGCAGCGTAGAGGCGATTCTTTTCCCTCGGCACGACAAAAACTCATAGACAAGTTGAAAAAAAGTCTTGAAAGTCGATTTGAATGTGAAGACATCATCAACGCTATGTCAATTTGTAACTTCAAGTCTTGGCCTGGGAAAAGTGATGACAACCATAGTCAGATAACAGGTTATAAAACATGCATGACTGTTGAGCCTGTGCTTGGTGTTGCAGTTGACATACCTGTTTGCATTTGTTTTGTTTTCTTTCAGAGTTCTTTGTTACTTATTTATAATGTTGTTTTGTTTTGATTTTCATACCTGTTTGCATTTGTTTTGTTTTCTTTCAGAGTTCTTTGTTACTGATTTATAATGTTGTTTTGTTTTGATTTTCATGCAAGCCAACTACCATAAATTCAAGGTTTTTAATTTAGCTTAGAACAGAGAAACAAGATACTGATTAATAAATTAATTTAAAAATAATATCTTCCTTGTTATCCATTATTTATACTAGTTTACTTTAAAATGGTAATTTCATTTCAGTATTTTATGCTTGCATCAATATAACTTCTTATACAGTTATTTGTATTAATTATGCCAAATTTGAAATTAACATAAAAGTCATAATTCATTTTTATTAATTTTGTTTCAGATTTTGGTGATGATAAACTGGAGATTTTGATTGACCACTTCCGTCCCTGTCTTGACTCCATCAATACAGCAGAGGCTACCATTGAATGGACAGCACTGAAGAGTGCATTATATTCCAGGTAATTTCAATGCTACAGACAATGCAGAAAAGTTGGTCAATTTTAATTATTATTTGTCTGTCATAATGTTTAACTTTTATTAAAAAAAAAGTAGGACAATTTCTTTCTTTCAAAATGAATGTATATTGGCAGATGTACATGACAGTGGGAATATAAAAAACTGAAACAAAATACCGCCTGTATGTCACACTATTGACCAATTAATTCAACATAATTGAGCATTTCATGTGCTACCTCACTTCACTAACTCTGGTTGCATGTCTGTTTTAATTTGAAATTTCTGTACAAATAAAAAATGATCTTAATAATCTAAATTGTCTTTTGTAGTGATGTAGATATTAGGAGTCTTACTTGGCAGAGGGTAAATGAAATGTACCAGGACAGTTACCCAAATATTCTGGCTGTTATGGACCTCATCATGACCATTCCTGG
Source organism: Cyrtodaria siliqua (assembly GCA_037043455.1). Lineage (NCBI taxonomy): Eukaryota > Metazoa > Mollusca > Bivalvia > Adapedonta > Hiatellidae > Cyrtodaria > Cyrtodaria siliqua. The sequence goes on from JAWPHD010000035.1 coordinate 64,798, forward strand.
TAACAGTTTTTTACTTTTCTTAACTTAAAGAATACTTGCTATAGTTCTCATTTTAATCGGAACAAAACTATAAAAATAAAGAGCTGAGTTTCAATGGTTTCAGTGTTAAATCTTAATTAATAAAATATCAAATATTATCAATCATGATAAATTACTGTTTAACAAATAATGAATGTGTTTATGGTGCAGGCATGAAATAATAAATATAAATTTTCCTCAGGTTCTTCATCTGAATGTGAAAGAGGTTTCCGGCAAATGAAGTCGGTGAAGACGACTTTCAGGTCCTCTTTATCTGAGGAATCTTTAGCTAGTCAGATGACAATCAGGCTCCATTCACCACCTATTGATCAGTAAGAACTCATTTTGACAATTCATAACATGTTTTCTAAGTTCAAGCAGATGAACATTATTATTTTTCTTTTGACACATGGTCTTGAATACTGCAAAAACTGTAATAACAATTTTCAAAAATATCAGAAATCAGTTGAGACTTCTTTTCAGTTTGTATGCTTATATAATAGATTATGGTATCAAGTATTGTAATTGCTTGTTTTAAAGGCCTTTTATTTATTCCATGGAATACAAATTATTTGTAAAAATTATGTCTTATTATTTTATCTATAGGTTTGACCCTAAACCAGCTATACACTTATGGAATACAAGTGTGGTGAGGAGGCCAAACTTCCGTGATGTGAATCAACAGAAAAAGCAGAAAGCAGCTAAGGTGGCAGTCTCACGAGAGACTGCCATGGTAATTCCTTCTTCTTCTGTTGATACACAGGAGAAAGAAGATCCACCAGGCATGGAGAATGTTGTTACCATCTCTGATACTGTATTGCCTTTGGGCTGTGATGACAGTCACACTGAATCTGACTATTCTGATGATGAGGAATACAGCAGTGAGGCGGGGGTGTGGCGGGCTATGTGCCGGGAAGGACTTATTGAATAATGGACCAAAAAATAAAATGTTCTACCTGTTTATTCTCATTTTTCTTTACTTTCTTGACATAAAAAGTTAAAAAATATTTGGGCCTCCAATGTTCATTTTGGGCCAGTGACTCAAAATTTTTACTTGCCCAATTTTTTTTTTTCGGGCCAGCCTCAGCCTTCGGCTGGCCCTCATTTCAGGCACTGCATACTATTCCAAAGAAATCCCGAGTTGTTTTGTAAAAAAAAAGAAAAGAGTTGCAGTTAGTTAGAGAACGAACGCAACTGTGATGTTATATACGTTTTAATCACAATACACTTTGTAACAAGAAATTCATAAATATTGAAGTTCCTTTGAATAATTGAGCCATTTCAGTACTGTATTTAACGTAAAGAGTTTGCAAAATGTTGCATCCTAAGTTTGCTCACACGCTTGAGCCAAACGCGTCCTCTGTCAATAATGCAACTTTAAAGGAATACTATTTGCTGTGTTACGTGTTGTTTAAGTCTTTTTTTCTGAAAGGAAAGGTCTAACGTAGCCTATACCTTTCGATTAACAGCAGCATATTGTACATGTATACAATATATAGCGGAAAGTCCCGAGTTGCGTTTCATTTTCACTTCAGTATATTTAAATGAGGATAGTCACCACAAAACAATATTTTCCATGATTCGTACTTATTAGAAAACTCTTTCAAAAACAAGACAGCTTACAATGGTTGACTCTATTGTGTTTGCAGCCCATTGAATCTCACAGGTGGTGATGAGGCGGTCACCTCTGCAACGCATGGGATGTATGTAAAATTACGGATTCTGGCAACTGGTAAATACTATTTGGAACCAACATGAATGAAAGCGAAAAAATATTACCTTATTCGCATGTCCTAGAAATGGCCATTTTACCTAGTCTAGATCATCTACGACGCTTGCTTTTTCATGACAAGCTTCTAGAAATTTCCTTTAAAAAAAGGTTTGAAGCGGCATACATTTTACCGAAATTTTGGTATCGTTTGTGATCGGCCGACACAGAAACACAACTAAAACGACAAAAATACAATACACTATTTCATCAATTAATAAATAAACAAAGAGGAAAAGTTCAGCTTTATATGGATGAACGAAATATAGTGTCAATACGTCAATACGTTTGTATTTAAAACCAAGCGTCGAAAATGATCAAGACCACATTGTACCCACAACCAGTGCGTTGCTGGGTTACCGACTCAGAAGTGTTATCTCCGATGTGAGATTTAAGGACCAGTGTGACTATGATGTATGTTATGTACCGTACAATAGCTTATTCAAACTATCCATATACAAGTGGTAGGGTTGTGAGTATCTTAAGTTTTCTTGTCTGCATTTACATAAAACTAAGCATTCTTATTTTCGTATATATCTGTATATAATTTAAATAAACGTTCATATTTTCTTGTGTTTGTTTCCCAATTGTTATAACATATGCGAACTACATCTTGAAGAAGAGATCAGTGATCACTTAGACTGTGCGGTGTAACATCATGGCCTGGTGCGGTGTAACAAACATCATGGCCTGGTGCGGTGCAGTACAATGCCCAAAAAACACTGTGCGGCGTAATGAACATCCTGGCCTGACGCGCTGTAACGAGCATCCTGGTCTGGTGCGTTGTATCGAACATCCTGGCTTTATGCGGTGTAACGAACATCCTGGCCTTGCGCGGTGTAACAAACACCCTGGCCTGGTGCGTTGTATTGAACATCCTGGCCTGTTGCGGTGAAACGAACTTCCCGGCCTGGTGAGGTGTAACGAACATTCTAGCCTGGTGCGGTGCAGTGCAATGACCACAACACACTGTGTGGCATAACAAATATCCTGGCCTGGTGCGGCGTAACGAATATCCTGGCCTGGCGCAGTGTAACGAATATCCTGGCATGGCATGTGCGTTGTATTGAAAATCCTTGCCTGGTGCGTTGTATTGAATGTCCTTGCCTGTTGCGGAGAATCGAACATCTCGGCCTAGTAAGGTGTAACGAACATCCGAGTCTGGTGCGGTGTAATTACAAACAGTGTTAGTGTCAGACACCAAAACATACAAAATATAGTTGCAGTACTTAACACAATTGTGTACTTGATCGAATAAAGTAAAACCCTGAAAACACGTCATCTTCACGATTTAGGTTTTAAATGGTAATCGATAATACAATATATTTACACTTTAAAGGGGATCAACCACGATGTAGTGGATCAGCAGAAAGACCTAGCAATCATTATTTCTAGTGATTTATCTCCTGAAAATCATATAAAGGCGATCATAACCAAAATCAATCAATAAAACGATGCTTCTCTGACTTAAACAAGAGGAAGGTGTTCAAGAAAAATAATTCGTGGACGTTCGAAAAAAACTACATAATTTCCACCTAACACTAATGGTAGGAAAAACTTTTTAGCCATAGGGTCGTTGACCCATGGAACGAATTGAATGAGACCATCGTTTCGGCACCGTCTTTCAAGAAAAGACTGAGCGTTGCTCCTCAGTGAAATAGCATCGGATTGAATGATTGAATGTCAACCCTAACCCTAACGGCTCATCAACACAGTATAGGTTATTTAGAGCCGCCCCAGAGAGAGGGGAAGGATACATAGGAATCCGGGAACCTGCCCTACTCTTATTATCGAATAGATTCCTATGGTTCTTTTAACGTGCTCGGAGGATAGACCGATACACGGGACCGCCCGGTTTACGTCCCCATCCGACGGACGAGGCTAAGGGAAAGTGTCTTGCCCAAGAACACACCGACGGAACTCAGTGGCACCACGGAGGATCGAACCTGGGGCCTCCGGTTACAAATCCGCCGAGCTACCGACTGCGCCACGCCAGCCCTCTAAATAGCATCGGAACGGCCAAAGGTACAAACGGTTCAAAACGACAGTGGTTTCAAATTGTATCGGTAAAGATGTCAACTGGACATTATTATTGTTACGGAAATTCTAACGCTGTTTATTATGGTTTATATACAGGATAAATAACAAACACCGGAAATTAACTGCTTTCCTTAAATGAGGTACATCTGGCTTTTCTTGGGCTCTAGAGTTCTGACTTAAAATTGACAAATAATTATATTTCTATTATAAAGGGTCAAAACATAGGGAATGAGCATAACATATAAGACAATTCATGTTACACAATAAGTACTATGTGATATCCTAGGTTACGCACCAGGGTTAATTTAGACATTTTGTGCCGGATTATGTTCAAAATATATGGTGTCATCAAGACATTAACAACATGGTACTATCACCATAGTTTGATGTATATGATTTGTTTATGATGGATAATTTAGATTTTAGATATGAAACACAGGAGTACTACTTTAAGTCCACTCAATCAACATGAATACAATTTGGAGACAAAACATACGTTTACCTTTTCCCATGTGCCAGAGCCCGCCATTTTACCGATTTAATGGACCATGGTGACTAATGAGTATTTGTTTGTTTTTGCTGTAAAACTGGATCTGGATATGTGTTTTTTTCTTGTAGGGAAAAGAAGAGTTTAGCGGAGGAACAATAGCTTCTTCAAACGATCCATATACAAGTGGTAGGATTGTGAGTATCTTAAGATATTTATCTGAAGTTTTCTCTTGGTATCTTGACATGCATATTACCTTCAAATTGTATGTACGATATTTCATTGTACGTTTTGCGTTTCTTTCTTATTCGCCAACAGGAAGCCGGCGAATATATTTCTGCTTGTGTTTGGTAAGTGCAATGGAAGGAGAAGTAAGAAACGGGGAACAATTTTATTTTGTGGTGTGCACCATGTTTAGCAAATGTCCTGATACGATATTGAAACTTTTAGATAGCTGTGTCTTTAAACTGTGCATGTATACTATATAATATGTACTATTTAGGTAACAGCCGTTTGTATGCAGTGTGTATGTGGTAATGTCATAATCATTTAATGCCCTCGATTTATTGGCATTTGACTTTATACGGATGTTTATGTGAAGTATACGACACATACTGATATAGAAACATGTATGCATGTAGTAATTAGTACAATTAAGGCAATATATGTAAAACAATAAAGACATTTATTTAAAGTTTCATTTAATAAACTGTTATGTGGGCGTCGTGTATTAAACGTGTGAATCGACAAAGCCTAAGGCCCAGCAAATCGGACGTCGTTAACAAAAATCGAAACCACTGGGTTGAGATCAATATGGAGGACATCCTTGGCAAATGAAGATACAGTACTATCTGTGTCCTCATCTATAGTTTTCATGCCTGATATTCTAATGTTTTACCTGCGAGTATATTGCCCTAGGTAATCGTGTGTTCCCTCTAACTCCAAGCTCTTTCGAGCGAGACAAATAATGAAGCAGCTAATAGAGAGAGAGAGAGAGAGAGAGAGAGAGAGAGCGAGAGCGAGAGAGATTGATAACGTTACCGAATGACATTAGTACGACATGAAGTTACACACTAATTGGTTAGGATTGATAACGTTACGGAATGACACTAGTACGACATGAAGTTACATAATAATTAGTAAGGATTGATAACGGAATGACACTAGTACGACATGAAGTTACACACTAATTGGTTAGGATTGATAACGTTACGGAATGACACTAGTACGACATGAAGTTACATAATAATTAGTAAGGATTGATAACGTTCCGCTTTCCATATAAGGATTGCTTTCACAGTAACTATATACATTAGTACATTAGTACGACATGAAGTTACACACTAATTGGTTAGGATTGATAACGTTACGGAATGACACTAGTACGACATGAAATTACATAATAATTAGTAAGGATTGATAACGGAATGACACTAGTACGACATGAAGTTATACACTAAATGGTTATGATTGATAACGTTACGGAATGACACTAGTACGACATAAAGTTACATAATAATTAGTAAGGATTGATAACGTTCCGCTTTCCATATAAGGATTGCTTTCACAGTAACTATATATATAAGTACATTAGTACGACATGAAGTTACACACTAATTGGTTAGGATTGATAACGTTACGGAATGACACTAGCACGACATGAAGTTACATAATAATTAGTAAGGATTGATAACGTTCCGCTTTCCATATAAGGATTGCTTTCACAGTAACTATATACACGGAGTAGGTAAAGTCTATGTACGACATGAAGTTACACACTAATTGGTTATGATTGATAACGTTATGGAATGACACTAGTACGACATGATGTTACACACTAATTGGTTAGGATTGATAACGTTACGGAATGACACTAGTACGACATTATTAGTTATTAGGATTCTTGACAGGGGACATGGGCTCACATTCCCTGCCTGGAAATTATATTTACCCGAGCCGTTAGGCGAGGGGGAATATATATTTCCAGGCAGGGAATGTGAGCCCATGTTTGTTCCCTGTCAAGAATCCTAATAACGAATTTGTCATACTTCAAAGTTGTAACCATTTATTTAAGAAAAAAAAGCCAAACACACGATTTCATTCACGATTTCATTTTTATTGCGCCAATTTTTCCGTAACGTGCTTCAAACTAGACGTTGTTTACTTGCGTGACGTCATCGCTCTAACGTCGTTAAAGTTAGCGGATTTTTTAATAAAATAAACGTATTTTGTCACTATGTTAATGTTTTATTATCTGTAAAATTGCCAAAAAAAATACACTTACGATTATTTCAGACTTTTACATAAAGTGTAAAGCGCAGAAAAGCGATAGGAAGGAAACAATCGGCGGTTTCCAAAACGAATCGGCAACGTTATCGTCGCCATTTTGTTTTTGTGTATTTGAGTAATGGGGTTCGTCCTATGTTCACGTCTCGAGACGTAGACATGGGCTCATGTCTACGGCGCATTGACCAATGAAATCCTGAGAATTTTCTTTGCAGTATGACAAGAAGTTATATACTAAATGGTTATGATTGATAACGTTACGGAATGACACTAGTACGACATAAAGTTACATAATAATTAGTAAGGATTGATAACGTTCCGCTTTCCATATAAGGATTGCTTTCACAGTAACTATATACACGGAGTAGGCAAAGTCTATTTACCCTTACAACTATATATACTGAACCAAACAGCTAACGCACCAGCAATCCAGCAGACAATACCATAAAACTGATTTCAAATTGTGTAAGGGATTGTCTGACGTGGAGTCTTGGTATGAAAAAAAATAAAAATAAAAATAAATAACGTGTTATTTGTTTGTCTTTGTGTGTAGTCCTAAGGTTTATAGCCCCTCCATCTTTTAACCAATAGGACGTCCTAAAGGTATAGGTTCAATAGAGTCTGGACTTCATGTATTATTTGTTGAAAACAAACATATTTTAAGTACTCTGGGACTTTTTTTCAGGAAAACTTAAAATATGTCTGTTTTCAACAAATAGCACCGTTTTTTTACTTTTATTTAAAAATATTTTTCAATTTATTATCAACACTGATGGGTAGGGGCAACGCGGGGTCGTCTTCTCCCTCCTCCCTTCCCCATTTCTTCCTTCTCCCTCCCTTATCTCCTTTCTCCGCCCCATTTTCTCTCCTCTCCCTCACACGGTGCATGATCAGAACGAATTTTCACGGATAAAATATACGTTGCCTAAATAAGAACGGATAAGCACCTCGTTTTTTTCGGATATAAAATGGAGCTGGAAGGCAATGAGTGGCTTGAAGCGGAGGAAAAACCGTCAACAGAACTGTCAGTTCAGTACGGAACACTAGTTTATGCTAGATTTAACTTCATAGCTAAATATAGTAGAAACAGTATGTTATTTTCGCCAAATAAGCATTTGAAATGGTGCACTTCTGTTCGGATTTCGGTATTGACAATAATTAACAAACGTTTTTACATTATTTATATCTTTTTGTATGACTTTGTATGACTGTACGCGAGGATAGATACATTAGCATCCATAGTTGCGATATAAGTAAACATGAAGTGTTTTACGTTGGTATAATGATGAAATATCAGTTCATTCAGAGGTACGTAATATTTTGAAAGGCACCTAATTTGCACAAATACGCGGACAACAAGGAACCTCACTTTTTTCCAGTAGCGCTCCTAATAAGTAGCTGCTTTTGTCATTGCAATAAAAACGACATCTGCTGAAACAGAACATGGTTAAAATTTGTTTATGTAAACTAACTAAAGTCATTTATAATATATTCAAGCTAATATAAGTTAATTAAAGTAATGTATAATATATTTAAGTCAATACATATTATCTGATTCAGAATGTTTCTTTTGTTTAACGCCCTTTATCATTTACAGGCCTGCCATTTCTCAGGCTTTGAGACGGTAATTACCTACTATTTTATGCGTTTACAAGCTTACCCCCTTTTTTGTTATTTGATTTAATTTAGAGATAAGTATACGTTATACAGAAATTTGATGTTTGACTTGTTCTTTTAGTATGTTTTAAAGCGTAGATATTCTTATATGTTTTTGAGAATGTAATGGTCACTTGAAGGCAACGCGACAGTTTTTACACTTGAAGTGTTTATTTGAGTCTCATCATTTGTACACATGTTAACATAAAGAATGTTAAACCACAGACTTAATAATCTCTGAATACAGTTCTGCGGTTAATCACATTTAAAATGTACAAATGCCAGCATTCAACTATTAAATTTATACAAGGGACAATAAATACAGCCCGTTCATTTTGATATACACATATAGAAACAATGATATATTCGCACATTAAAATGTCAGCAAGTGATGTTAATCTTAATAGTGTACGACCTGACGAAGGATATAGTATATTTTGTAAATAAAATAACTAAAATTAAAGCCTGACAAAATATACATTCGAGGAATAAGCTTTATACATTGGTTAAACATAGTTTTAAGAAGGTCAGATTTGCTATGTCCTAATTAACGTCTATTCCTCGCAAACAATGCCATAAGTAATCCTTAATTATATACTGAATATTCACAAGATCTTAGTTACACCCGTAAAATCATTAATTACATTGGGATCCGATTAAAATCGTGCATATTTCATGTACATTCATGCAAATTGACTCAATATATGTATCTTTTGAAAACCGAATCTTGAATATTGTTGTCTTTTCATTTCATATTCATTCTGACAAAGATTTTTATTTTTACTATAAAATCTAAGGACAAAAACCGATGAACACAAATCTGATAACTTACTGAAAAATAAGGTGAAATCTCAACATCTCGGCAATGGGAAATTATCAATCAGTTCAAATACATAGAGGATCTTACATGAGCGCCTGTATACTATTGAATTTATTAAACGAGACAGATACATTATATGATGCGAGGTTTAAAGTATGGTACCTGTACCTGTTTCGTGTTCAGTGCATCGTATTGTTTTTCCATGTATCGTTTTGTATCTTTTTGTGTGTGTTTAACCGTCTTCTTCATAATGAACATTTAAGCTGTGCGTCTTGCCATTTGATTGTTTTAGTACATGTATGATATTGTTTGATGTATGCAGAAATTAGACAAATGCATGATTCTTTCTTTTATGACACTGACACACTATTACATTATAAATTCTTCTTTTGTATTTCATTTTCTATTGTTTAAGTCCTCAGAATTTACCAGAATGCGTCATTTACAGGGTAATTTCGAAAAAAAAATCTCCCAACCCACCAGCTTTACCGCCCCAATGTTTAACTCCTTCCGGCGCCTCTGTATAATGTTTGCTCTAAGATTCATACCCATCCGATGAAGTAATCAGAAGAAGGAAAAAAGAAACGCATCGTACTTTGGTCGAGTGTTGAACAAATTAGGTGCCCATATCCAGGACGATTAGGTAAATTGTAAGAGTTTTCAATGCAGCAAGACTTTTCTATACTTTTCTATTACATGGTACATTAAATACAATAAATTCGATTAAATGAACTCAAAATGAAATCTAAAAATGTCTATAAACAAATGAAAACATCATTTCAAACGATCAATACTCGCCTTTGCCCAAGCAAAATCACATAAAAAAAACTAAATTGTATCGGTTTCACAAACATTACAAAGAGACAGTGTTGTACATAAGGCGAACATATCATCATTATGTTCCGTGGAACCATTAAAATTACAATAGGAAATAATTGGACAATAAAAAGGTCACTAGAAAAACGACTTACCTCGGTTATCCCACAACAACAGTGAATACTAGGAGACCATCCGTAACGATTAGGAGTCGATTCGACTTTTATCCGTGAACATTCGGTCTGATCATGCACCGTGTCTCAGAGTACTGATAAACAAGGGACGTAATCCATAAAAGTGTATATCGCGGAGATAGAACGTGTGCAGCAGACAAGATAATGCTCAATTAAGGATTTGGATAGGATATAGACAGACTGTTTTACCCAAAACGACTCTCGAACTATAATAATTCTTCATCATTTTTTTTACAAACTTGTTATTTTAAAAACCTCACGCCCCTTTCTCTCCAAACACCGCGTCCTCTTGTCTTCCGACCCCCACACCCTTGTCTACCGGCCCCCGCCCCTTATCTTCCGTACCCATGGCCACCTGTACCACACCTCCTGATACTGCCACCTGGGACCCCATCTATTGTTTTCAGACCAAGATTTATTAACTCCACGTCAGATAATCCCTTACACATTTCTATTCTAAGAATATATTATATAATGTACCTGGCCCAATTTTTTTAAAGTAGGCAGAGCATAGCGTTCGCTCCTGGAGCCGCCATTTCTACCGGTGTTTCCTTCAAAACGTATTCCGATAAAAAGTCTACTTAACGACGACTTGTAGTTTGCACAAGACAACTTACGAAATGCACATAACAACTTACGAAATGCACATGACAACTTAGAAAATGCGCATAACAACTTAGGAAATGCACAACTTAAAAAATGCACATAACATCTTACGAAATGCACATAACAACTTAGAAAATGCACATAACAACTTAGTAAATGTACATAACAACTTACGACACGCACATAAAAACTTAGAAAATGCACAAGACAACTTAGAATATGCACATAACAACCTATGAAATGCACATAACAACTTACGAAATGCACAAGACAACTTAGAAAATGCATATAACAACTTAATAAATGCACATAACAACTTAAAAAATGCACATAACAACTTACGAAATGCACAGGACAACGTAGAATATGCACATAACATCCTACGAAATGCACATAACAACTTACGAAAAGCACATGACAACTTAGAAAATGCACATAACAACTTAGAATATGCACATGACAACTTAAACAATGCACAGGACAACTTAAACAATGCACATCACGATTTAAACAATGCACATCACTTACGAAATGCACATAAATACTTAGGAAATGCACATGACAACTTAAAAAATGCACATAACAACTTACGAAATGCATAAGACAACTTAGAAAATGCACATATCAACATACAAAATGCACATAACAACTTACGAAATGCACAGGACGACTTAGACATAACAACTTACGAAAATCACAACATAGAAAATGCACATAACAACTTAGAAAATGCACAAGACGACTTGCAAAATGCACATCACAACATAGAAAATGCACATAACAACTTACTAAATGCACATGACAACTTACTAAATGCACAGGACAACTTAGAAAATGCACATAACAACTTACGAAATTCACATCACAACTTAGAAAATGCACAGAAGGCAGCCTATGCTTTCCATATAATAAGTCCATACACTACTGGTGCGTTAGCTGGTTCAGTATAGATTGGGGAAATAGTGATCCGAAAATTAAAAAATAAGGCTGATTTACTCCATTTTTAATCGAATGAATGTGTGCAGCAGTCGTTGAAGGCAAATATATCCTCGACCTCTTAGTTTACGACCACTTAACGACAGTTGGCTACATATATCAGTAATACATTATATATTTGACATAATATGATGTTAGCTTATCTAAGGTGCTCAAACTTCAACAAAATCTACCGCGGCTTTGATTAAATTTTGTTAATTTTCCATCCGATAACTTTTGTGAATGGATGACCACAACTTGTTTGTTTCTAGTGAACGGCATGTGTTTCCGTTCACCTTATTTACTATAGCTTTTAACCCGAGATGTAGTATTTACATCCAGGCAAGTTTATGCAAATTTGTTGATAAAAATTCACACTAGCTGACAGCATAGAAAAAAATGCAAAAATATCTTCTTCTTTTTTAATTTAACAAGAAGAAACAAAGAAACAATTATTGTCTTCTGCTGTTTTCAAAACATGTCCTTTTGCTTGTCGGGAATTTAGGTCACATGTCACGTAGGAAATGTACTAACATAACAATTACCAGATATTTTTAACACAAACACCGATATTGCTGCATGTTTTATTCGGGTACACCGCCTTTTATATTACCCATTTACTACTTCTCATTTTACGAGTAAATAAAACGTGTTGATATCTAATGAAAGGCAAGGATTAAATCATCACTACATCATAAAATATTTTATTTTGTTTAAGTTTGCTTTCAAATGGGATGCATTTAATGGCGAAAACACTTGTAAAGAGATCAACTATCCATAGGAAAATTATCCGTAGCCTTAATTTTTTTTATTTCAAGTGTTTTCTGTTTTTGTTTCTAAAGAACTATTCATTTAGCAGACGATCATAAAAATAATGACGAAATTTGCATAATAAACGTGCGCAGACGTAATTTCCGCCGTCGGTCGAAATCACATGGTGGTCGAAAACTGATAGAAAGACGATACAGTCGTTGAAGGCAAATATATTAAGAACAATCCTTCCGTTTGTAACAATAGACTCTTGGAATCTCCGAATATATAATAATTACATGGTTAGTAACGTAGAATTTCAGTTGTATTTTGACTCGTGTCGAAAAGTGATAAATACTCGCGCCAGAAGCTCGCATTTATCACTTTTCTTACACTCGCCAAAATACAACTGAGGTTAGGGTTAGTTAGGGTTAGGGTTAGGGTTAGGGTTAGGGTTAGGGTGAAATTCTAAGTTACTAACCATGTAATTTTTTTATTATGCAACTGTTTAAATAACATAATTTACCTGAAAAACAATGGAAATGTACAGTTTACGTCTGCCGCCATCAAAATACAAATGGAGAATAGTTTGTCAGGGGAAGTAACTTTGGCAAAAAACGTTTTCGGCGTTTAAGTATATTTAATATCGACACTTTCTTTTGATAAATGTATTGCATTTCTAAATTGATAAGCATAACACTATTGTGCATATTTGTAGTTTAAATGGCTGTTTCCTGACTTTTTAAGTCATCGAATAATAGCGCGTGTAGCCACTAGCATAATACAGCTGTTGGACGGAAAATACTAGGTTAGTAGACAGAAGCTGTATTTGCATAGTAGAAACATTAGTTGCATGATAAATCCCTTTTTAATGTCACGTCTGTCTTATTTTTCCAGGGGGCGCCTGAAAGTACTAATGGTAGCAATGGAACAATTGGGTATTTTCAAGGCAGGATGGTAAGTTTTGGGATACACCTCTGTTATGATAATTAATTAATCTTGCGTTAGATATCCGTTAAGAGACAATCTGCTTTAAACATAAATTACATCATGCTTGGGGTCTAAGGTCTAAGAGGTTTGCACGTGTTGTTCGATGAATGTATTTGGTTGCTTGTTGTTCTTGGTTGCTGGATTTCCTGTTCGACGTCTTTATCTACTTCCGTTACGCTATTCAGTAATTTATAAACGCTTCAGGTCTCACACCTCAATTAAAATACATAAGTTAGCCAGATTGGTTTTTTTTCTCGCTCATGTTTTGTGAACCCTATGGAAAATACAAAATTCATACACTATCTAGCTGAATATGCGGTGCTTCGGTCAAACAATTCTGAAATTTGAATGAAACCTCATATCAATATGGGATTTTCTGTATCATCTGTCGTTTACACTGCGGATGTATGCTAAAGCAAAGAAAACCCTATTTTTCAAATTAAAAATTGCCTAAAATTGAGAAAAAATAGAATTATTTTCTGTTTTCCTTTTGTCTCTAGGTCCGTGAGCTTTCAGGGGAGATAATAAAGGTGTGAGACCTTTAACGTTATATAACGTAATTGAATCATTCAACATTTCGTGATATACAATCAACGCTTAATATATTATTTTTTCCTTATGTGAAACACTCAACGTTCACTTTGATGATTCTTTACAGCATTTTCAAGCATTTGTATCCATATCAGTATAATATGTATCCATATCAGTATAATATGTATCCATATCGGTACAATATGTATCCATATCGGTACAATATGTATCCATATCGGTATAATTTGTATCCATATCGGTATAATATGTATCCATATCGGTACAATATGTATCCATAAAGGCATAATATGTATCCATATCGGTATAATTTGTAACCATATCGGTACAATATGTATCTATATCGGTACAATATGTAACCATATCGGTACAATATGTATCCATATCGGTACAATATGTAACCATATCGGTACAATATGTATCCATATCGGTACAATATGTATCCATATCGGTACAATATGTAACCATATCGGTACAATATGTAACCATATCGGTACAATATGTATCCATATCGGTATAATATGTATCCATATCGGTACAACATGTAACCATATCAGTACAATATGTATCCATATCGGTATAATATGTATCAATATCGGTACAATATGTGTCCATATCAGTATAATATGTATCCATATCAGTATAATATGTATCCATATGTATCAATATCAGTACAATATTTATTTATATCAGTACAATTTGTATCCATATCAGTACAATATGTGTCCATATCAGTATAATATGTATCCATATCAGTATAATATGTGTCCATATCAGTATAATATGTATCCATATCAGTATCAGTATAATATGTATCCATATCAGTATAATTTGTATCCATATCAGTACAATATGTATCCATATCAGTATAATATGTATCCATATCAGTATAATATGTATCCATATCAGTATCAGTATAATATGTATCCATATCAGTATAATATGTATCCATATCAGTACAATATGTATCCATATCAGTATAATATGTATCCATATCAGTATAATATGTATCCATATCAGTATCAGTATAATATGTATCCATATCAGTATAATTTGTATCCATATCATTACAATATGTATCCATAACCGTATAATATGTATCCATATCAGTATCGGTACAATATGTATCCATATCGGTATAATATGTATCCATATCGGTACAATATGTATCCATATCGGTACAATATGAATCCATATCAGTATAATGTGTATCCATATCGGTATAATTTGTATCCATATCAGTACAATTTGTATCCATATCGGTATAATATGTATCCATATCAGTATAATATGTATCCATATCAGTATACTATTTATCAATATCCATATCGGTACAATATGTATCCATATCAGTACAATATGTATCCATATCAGTATAGTATGTATCCATATCAGTATAATATGTATCCATATCAGTATAATATGTATCCATATCAGTATTGTTTTATCTAAAAAGGGTTCGACATCCGCTGGGAACTCCTCGGGATATGGTTCTGGCAATGGTGGCACAAATGGCGTGGTAAGTACGCTCATAGAACTAGTTGCATTACCAAATAATCATGGTGTCCTTAAACTACCTATCATTTCAATATCCTCCAATCTTTCAGATAAGATGTTCTGCATCGTAAATTTGTATGTGTAAAGGGTGGGGAAACCATATAGTCAAATGAATCCAAACTTCATAGGCACTTTCCTTTTTCACTATCAGGGTCAATTTATCTTCACCTTTCAGCTGTATCGTTTTTATGTATGCTATTGCAGGTATCTTACCAACCCGATGAGGGATGTTCAGTGTACTTAAAACCCAAGGTGACACGGGACGACCCGATAGTCAGTAGCATTTTATGAATTATATTCCCATTGGTTAAACCAGTTGTTGTTTACAAAGTAACAAATATACAGATAAATATTTAACAGATTAAGAAAGAAATTAAATGTTTGTGAAATTAATACTTTTAAACATATTTTCAAACGTATTAAGTTATTAAATGTATGCAATACAATAAAAAATAAATATTTTCAGAAAGATATACTCAATACATGTGTTCATACAAAATTTTAGTGTACGTTATTTTGTATCTCAGATTAGACGGCCAGATGGATCTCTTGTAGATCAACATGGTTATATCATAGTTACTGGAACTGGTGGCAAACCCTCATCTCCAAAAATAAATGTAAGTTTGATCTGAACATGTATTGTAATTAAAATCATATACTTCCCTACAAATATGTTGTTTTTGAATATACGAATCGTCGATACGACAGAGACCTAGCTAGTCATATCAATCAGGATTTCTTTGGGGGCAATAAAGCTTTATCAAACGCGTCAAAAAAAGTCATACCACGGAAATAACCGAATGTTCATATCGATCCTTTTACCGGAGTGATACGGAAATAACCGATTAGTTACGATTGTACACGATTTGTCACGGGTATGGTTTGTCGTCTGCGTTTCATTAGTTACTTCCATCCCGTTTCGCGGCAAATTATTGGCTATAGAATCGTTATCCGTGGATGAAATAACCACTTATGACAATTCACCTTGAAGTATATGTACTCTTTTGCAAAAGCACATGCTAAATTTGGACTTTATAGACAACAACCTGAACAAGATAGACAACCCATTTTGGAATAAAGTATATAGTGCATTGAGTCAGTTAAAAAAAGAACTTACTCCAAATTCATGGAATGATATATTAATGGAACCAGTTTTTCTCAATGATACAATTAAGACTGGAAGTAATTGTTTATATCGTAAACATTATATAGTAAGGAATATTATTATTGTTAATGATTTTGTAGATGAAAATGGTGATTTTCTGTCTTTTGACTTGTTTCAAGAAAAATATGGATATTTTTCAAACTTGGGTATGAACGTGTTATAAGGGCAATAAAATCAACAATTAGCCGATTAAAAATCAAAAAAGATAAATATAAAACATTTGGGCCCCATTCAAAACTTAGTCTTACATCTAATTAAGAAAGATGACAAGGGGTGCAAACATATTTACAAAAGTCTGAATAGAAAAACAACTGAACCAAAAGCAGTAATAAAATGGAATCAAGAAAATTTAGGAAAAAAAGAAGAAGAATGGAGAAATATATTTTCACTCCTTTTTAACATAACAGAAGGCACTGCACTTATTTGGTTACAGACAAGATTATTACATCGTATCTTAGCAACAAATAAATTTCTTGTTAAAATGAATATTACTAACAATGACAGATGTTCTTTCTGTTATGCAGACACAGAATCGTTAATTCATTTATTTTGGCACTGTAGAAATGTGCAATCTTTTTGGAATAGTGTTTGCAACTGGTTGAAAGAACGGTGCAGACATCTTAATAATTTAACATTAGACATAAGTAAAATTATATTCGGAGATATTACACTAGATAATACTTTAAATCATCTTATTCTAGTAGCCAAGAAATGTATTTACTTTTGCAGAATAGATAAGAGATAACCATGTTTAACCATGTATAAAAACTCAGTTCTCTACCAGTATAACACAGAAAAAGTAATAGCTTTTTGTTACTGCTTTTTTTTTTTGGGGGGGGGGGGGTGGTATTGTCACTAGGAAGGGAAACAACCCGTTCGGAAAACTATGGACAGACGTGTAACATGAATTACCTCCCTTTCTTTTAATAAGGGGTCAATCATTTTATCTCAGGAGGCGGCCTGGCATTTTCCTTCCAGCTCACCTACTTTCTCACCCAATTGTTGTTTGAACCAGATTATTTGTTTAACCTTCAGAAATTGGTTTCAGTAAAATACTCCCTCCCAACCCCCATCCCACCACCCCCACCACCACCACCAAAAGATGAAATGTCCGATGCCTAACATGTATTATCTCATATTTACATATATAGCAGTTTATTAAAAGAAAATTTCCATCATAGCAATGGTTGAATTGAATTGTAATTCAATGTGTTAATATGCGTATATTATGATATATTATACTAGCCGAATATGAATCATCTTACTACAGTGAGGCATTCACCTTTTAACTTATTCGTATTTTGGGCATACATTAACAAGATTAGAATTGTGATCTTCGATCTTGAACTTATTTATTTGGCTGGCATGTATTATGAATGCTTTGATGCTTAGATATATAATGATTCTCCAACCCCCATGTACCTATAACGGAGAAAATAAATGGGCCGTTCTTTATATATAAAGATGGCCGAAAAAAAAAGATATATAATATTTTATTTATAGTTTCTATATCTGTCGAATTGTTCTTTGTAGGCGTGTCTTTATTTGTAACTTCAAGTTCACCAGTCCATGTCGAAATCGGGTATTTAAGCGAGCAAATATAACGCAGTCCAAACATAATGCCGAGTCAACGGGGGATTCTTCACGGGGGCTCATATGGTAGAGGGACTATAAACCTTAGAATGAAACAAAAAAGCAGGACATCATTTACTATAGTCATCGACCAGTGCACATCGTACCTGTATAGAGGTAACATTATGATCTACAGAAGAAAACAAATGTTGCCTCTTTCGGGACTCGAACACAGTACCTTCTGATTTCAAGTCAGGTGCTCTATCAACTGCGCTATAACGCTTTTTGAGAAAATGGTATACTAACTACCATTTATTAAGAGGCAAAATAACTTAACCTATAAGAACGCAACTCAAGATGAATTAATACATATATAGTCCATCTTGTCGCACGAGTAAATTAACATTGCCTGGAGCAATATTATATTTTATCAATATGAAACTAATATTCCGCCTCAAAACAACCATATCTCGACTTGTTATTTAGCGCTTGATGAGTTTGTGTGTGCGCTACTTATTACGTAATGCCTATGCTACAAGATATCAATAAATAGCCGTGGTCTAGTGGATATACGTACATCATACAAGCACAACTCTGTGGTTCAAATCCCGTTCAGGGCAATTACATTTTTTTTATTACATATATGTATTCTGAAGCCGTATATATATCGATGTTACCTGTGCGAAGGCTACATATAAATGTGATATTTTACGCATCGATTTCTGCTTATATACCGACTTTTGGGGTGTTCGTCGATTTAAAACTACTTCACACCTGACTCATTCATATTTACGAGTTATAACCAGTTAAAATAGAGAGACTCTTTAGCTTTAAGGGTAATAATTGTATGTATCGTATTGTGTACGTCGTGGTTCTTTATTTAAAGCCCACTTAACCCGTGAACCCCATACAAACAATGAGAGCTTATAATTTATGACTGCATGAGCTTCCGATTTACGGAAATATTAACAAATAGTCATAACATTTTCTAGTGTTGTTTTTGGAGTTGTAACTTATAATTGACGGCCGGTATATCTATGTTGTTGTTATATTACACTTCTTAAAATTGTTAGGAAAGACGACCTGCAGAAATAACGAGTGATATTCCTACTCCGGTGGTTGAACCTCATCCAAAACAAGTGGTAAGTATGAGTGATATCCCTACACCGGTGGTTGTACCTCATCCAAAACAAGTTGGAAGTATAACGAGTGATATTCCTACTCCGGAGGTTTCTCCTCATCAAAAACAAATGGTAAATATAACGAGTGATATTCCTACACCGGAGGTTGCACCTCATCCAAAACAAGTGGTAAGTATAAGAGTGATATCCCTACACCGGTGGTTGCACCTCATCCAAAACAAGTGGTAAGTATAAGAGTGATATCCCTACACCGGTGGTTGCACCTCATCCAAAACAAGTGGTAAGTATAAGAGTGATATCCATACACCGGTGGTTGCACCTCATCCAAAATAAGTGGTTGTTGCACCTCATCCAAAACAAGTGGTAAGTATAAGAGTGATATCCCTACACCGGTGGTTGTACCTCATCCAAAACAAGTTGTAAGTATAACGAGTGATATTCCTACACCGGTGATTGCTCCTCATCCAAAACAAGTGGTTGTTGCACCTCATCCAAAACAAGTGGTAAGTATAAGAGTGATATCCCTACACCGATGGTTGTACCTCATCCAAAACAAGTGGTAATTATAACGAGTGATATTCCTACACCGGTGATTGCTCCTCATCCAAAACAAGTGGTTGTTGCACCTCATCCAAAACAAGTGGTAAGTATAAGAGTGATATCCCTACACCGGTGGTTGCACCTCATCCAAAACAAGTGGTAAGTATAAGAGTGACATCCCTACACCGGTGGTTCACCTAATCCAAAATAAATGGCAAGTATAACGAGTGATATCCCTACCCATGTGGTTGCACCTCATCCATAACAAAACAAGTGGCAAGTATAACGAGTGATATCCTTACACCGGTGGCTGCACCTCATCCAAAACAAGTGGTTAGTATAATGAGTGCTATCCCTACACCGGTGGTTGCTGCACTTCATCCAAAACAAGTGGTAAGTTTAACAAGTAATCCAAAAAAATGGCAAGTATAACGAGTGATATTCCAACACCGGTGGTTGCACCTCATCCAAAACAAGTGGTAAGTATAAGAGTGATATTCCTACACCGGTGGTTGCACCTCATCCAAAACAAGTGGCAAGTATAACGAGTGATATTCCAACACCGGTGGTTGCACCTCATCCAAAACAAATGGCAAGTATAACGAGTGATATCCCTACACCGGTAGTAGCACCTCATCCAAAACAAAACAAGTGGCAAGTATAACGAGTGATATCCCTACACCGGTTGTTGCACCTAACTCAAAACAAGTGGTAAGTATAACGAGTGATATCCCTAAACCGGTTGTTGCACTCATCCAAAACAAGTGATAAGTATAACGACTGATATCCCTACACCAGTGGTTGCTGCACTTCATCCAAAACAAGTGGTAAGTATAAGATTGATCATCCAAAACAAGTGGCAAGTATAACGAGTGGTATCCCTACACCGGTGGTTGCACCTAATCCAAAACAAGTGGTAAGTATAACGAGTGATATCCCTACACCGGTGGTTGCACCTCATCGAAAACAAGTGGCAAGTATAACGAGTGATCCTCCAAAACAAGTGGCATGTATAACGAGTGATATCCCTACACCGGTGTTAGCACCTCATCCAAAGCAAGTGGTAAGTATAACAATTGATCGTCCAAAACAAGTGGCATGTATAACGAGAGATATCCCTACACCGGTGGTTGCACCTTATCCAAAACAAGTGGTAAGTATAACAAGTGATCATCCAAAACAAGTGGCAAGATAAAGAGTGATATCCCTACACCGGTGGTTGCACCTCATGCAAAACAAGTGGCAAGTATAACGGGTTTCTGTTAGAATATTTAGTACCACCCAGGAAATACTTATACCTATTGTATTTGTTCATACTCTACTTTTCAGTTATTTAATTGTCACTACAACATTTGAAACTTTCTCAAATACACTTGTCTCATAAATAATAACGCACCGATGAGTTTAATACCTGGTATTATAAAATCAACAAACAACAACAACATATAAATGCAAGTTGTTATTTCCCAATGTGTATAGTTTATTCAGGTTTAAAGTAGAAAATTACAATGGATAAATACACGAAGGTCGCGTTATAGTCTATCAAAACTGTTACGTGTTCATTTAAGCAAAGGCAAACCGTTCTGATACTTTAAATGAAAAATAATCAACTTTTCTCTTTACGGACTTAAAATGGTATCACTTTTTGGTGTTAAATTACAAATAACATTCAATACAAATACTATTTATTGGCAGGTAATAAATACCGATATGGGAGATCATTCGGAAGCAACAAACACAACTAAAAGAATAAAGTAGCAGTCTGTTCATGATAGGTAATGTCAAGCCAACTATATTGGGCTCGTTGGTCCCAAAGGACAGTAAAATAAACCATGTTATTGAACAATATTTACCAATATATGTCTGCCCAAATCACTTATTTGTGTGTATTACCATCTAAATGCCCGTTAAGTAAGTAGTGTCACTTGTCACTTCAGTCGCCACGATGTACCCGGCTGTGTGCTGTATTGACTGTGGTGTTGTCCGTTGCTACAGTCGTCGCACTAACAATCATGATATTAACATTGAGCGGAATTATTGGACCTGGTGCAAGTAAGTCAACTGATGCCATATGATCTTTATGTACATCCTAACTATCCCCGCGCTTTATTTTATTTTTAGGGGATACTGTTAACGCCTCTGTTTGTCCTACGTCTGCTATCCGTACGTCCGTCGGTGTGGCCGTCCGTCCGTTACCATATCTCCTCTTAAAAATGATTCCTATAGAAACCACAGCGTCCAAACGCAATGGCATCGTAGGTGCGAACTGTACTACAAACAAGCTAGAACAGTTGTACCTTCTCTAGCAAATGTCTTCGGAATAAGCTGAAGCAATTTATCTTTGATGAGATTATTTGGTAGAGTAGTATATAGTGTGGAAAAGTCGTAGGTGCTTAGAGAAGAGGCATGAACATGCTTTCATCGTAGTTTATCAAGGACTTCTCCAGAGCTTTTGATAGACCAAAACAGATTGATTCCTGAGTTTTCAAAAGCCTTTTCGCAATACTTAATAATAAACCACTAAGCAATTCAACCAGATTTGGTGTATGCATTTTATGCATGATAATGGCAAGCAAGGGCAATAAAAAATAAAGACTGTCAAGTGATCCCTTGAATGCAGCCAACACAAACAATAGCGGTTTTATATTCTAGACAATATAAGATGCAACACAAAAAAACGCACAGAAACAAATAACAAATACACAGATCAATAAGGACAAGATATGACATCACAAACATAAAACTAAGGTTGACAATAGGGCTACCGCATTGGAACGGTCAGTGGCAAAAATGGCCGCTGGGAGTTTAAACCAGGTTCTAGTGTGCATCAAACCTCACTCTTAACCTACTGTCATCCCAATAAAACGGTACAATGTAAATAAAGATATCCCCGCCAGGTTAACAAACAAGGCAGCATTAATAGGCAATACATGTATAACACAAATGATCATGTATATATAATATGAAAATGCTAGAAAGCCACGAAGCAAGTACTCATTGACTTGGCAGAAGCCAGTAGAGAAACAAGAGAACAAACCGTTAAAGGGTATCAAAAGACAAGATTTAAGATAAACATCAAACGCTACCTTCCTATAAGGATTTAGGAAGACGTTATCATAGGACCCACAATCTGTCCGGTCATCGCACAATCAGAGGAAATCATAGTGGCGAACTGAAAATGGGTCAACCACCAAACATGCAGTACGTCTCAAAATAATAGGGTCATAACCTCTTTTGATAAACATTTAACAAGTTTAATAAAGATTGTATGAATGATATTTCTCTTTTGCTGTGGTTGTTCAGTACACTTCTGGATATATCCGCTGCGGTGTTTCTATTTATGTATTTTTTTTACAAAAACGTATAAGAGTATCGTTTTCTAATATCTCTGAAAGTGGACTTTATTGTAAGAGATTTCCTTTTGATGGGATGTACTTTTGTTTACGCTGTCTTGTCAATTTGGGCGCTGAAGACAGGATACTAGAGAGGCTGTGTACACATAAAATCGATTTAAACTAACCAGTAGGCAATAATGCCTACTAAAATACATACTGCTACATTTTCTTTAATATTGTGACTAGGCTTGCATGATTTTTAACAATAACGCGTTAAGAAAGACACAAGTTGCATATAAACTGAGATATTAATAAAGTGAAAGCCTTTGATTCGATTGCATCTGCAGTCTACACACATTCAATACTACCATGCCAATTGATAAGCACATAGCTATTCTAATAAAAGGTAAAACATATTTGTATGGCACGTTAAAAAAACGTCACCCAAATGATTCAGTAATGTTCTTTGAGCTATTCGAGCCCAGTCTGCGTGGCTTTAAAAAAGAATACCGCATACGCCGGTGTTAGGCGGCTTGGTACATCCTGAGGTATTTCTAATTATGTATTTATATATCTCTTTTCACCAATATGTATGTTGTTTGCTAATTTCTCTGTTGACTTTATTGCTAGAGATTCCTTTAGATGAGATGATACACTTTTTTTTATACAATCTTGCCAATTTGCGCGCTAAATACAGGATAAAAGCGAGGTTGTGTGCACATGAACTCGATTAGTTTAACTTGTGACAGTAGGCCGTATTGCTAGGCTACTGACAGTTTCAAGAGGGTAATTCTGTCCTCATTTCCTCATTTTCATGTTGAGTTTTTCAAAGGACACTCAGGCAGCTGCCATCAAAGCCTTTAATAACACCTCTCGGTATCTGGATGACGTATTGCACATTGACAACCCTTTCTTTTCTAATACGGTAAATACTACTTATCCTTAATAACTTTAACCTAACAAACCTGTCTGCTGATACTGTCGCGTCCTTTCTCAATGTGACATCTCTCTATTGAACATGGAAAGATAATATGCAAACTATATGACTAGAGAGATGATTTCCATTTTGACATTGTGAATTACCCTACTTTGACTGGGGATATTGCCCGAGCGACTTCTTGTGGGGTTCATGTTTTTCAACAAGTTTTTTTTTAGAGTTGGTACTAGCTGGTAGTTGAGTTTAGAACTATCACAACCTGACTTCTATGGTAAAATGTTTTATAAACTTTGTAAGATTCTTGGTCCTGATCACGTCTATACAGTCTGTATTACATTTGTTAAATAATAAAAAGGTTATCATTTTGCAACGCACTGCATGTTTCGTGGTTGACACATTCATAGTTTTCCATTATACTTCCCTCATTGATTGTGCGATAAGCGGACAGATAGATGACGACTACATAAACCCTGAAACGACGGTAACCTTTGATGTTTGTCTCAGCCAAGTCATTGTGTACTAGCTGGGTTGTTTTCTAGGCTTTGATGTTGTATATTCATTTATACATGATCATCTGTGGCTGATACGTATATGCCTTTTAATGTTGGCTAGCTTGGCGGGAATGGTTTATATACACTGTCCTTGTTTATTGAAATGAGAATAGAGTAACAGTGAGGTTTCATGCACCATAGACTCTGGTTTAACCCTACCTCACCATACCCTCCCCAGCGACATGTGTGCCACTGATCGTTTCATTGGCTTACCTATATTGTCATCCCATTTATGTTTGTGTTCGCTTGCCTTACTGCAATTTTTCCTTGTAATTGTTATTGCTTCGTGTGCGGGTTTTTGGTTGACTATGTTCTGTGGGTGCTTTATTTCCTTTTCGACTTTTATACGTACTCTGGCATATATTTGTTTACCATATTGACATGTGTGAAAAAAATGTGCGGATTTTTGATGGCATGCTGTCGGATTGACTAACTTTAGCTTACATTTAATTTAAACGTTACATTTAGAATATTTAGAATATTTGTTGTTTTTATTGCGTTTTGTTTTTATAACTCTTCTTATCGCCTTAAGTTTATTGAATGAATTTACTAATACTAAATATATTTGTAACATCATATAATTATATATTCTGTAAAACGGTTTATGAACCACTTGATTTGATGCAAGAACTCTCAAAATTGTAAATATAATTTCAAAACCCCTATAAATGAAATCAGAATGTTTGGTCTGCTTTATTAACCCTTTCGCTGCCACAGTCGAAAACATTGTTTTTTACGATTCTGCACATAATGTGCTGGCTGATCAGGGTTTACACTGTTCGCCACTCAGTAACAATGATTTCCATAACACTTTTATATATAATGTTTCCAGAAGGTTTAAATTCAAGTTTTAGAAGACATTTGAAATTGTTAATTCAGGGAAGAAGAATGAAATTAGCTAATACGTTGGTTCTAAACAGATAATTAAATAACGCAACAGCTTAATAACGGTAAAAAAATACGTTGTCATACTGCAAAGAAAATTCTCGGGGTTTCATTGGTGAGATATATATGAGTACATGCTTACGTCTCTCGACGTGAACATTTGACGATATCCCCATACCTTCAATACACAAAACTAAAGTGGCGGAGATTACGCAGCCGATTTGTGTTGAAACCGTCGACTGTTTGTTTATTACCGCTTTCCAACGTGGGCAAAAGTCTGACATAATAGTAAGCAGTGTTGTTTGCCATTTTAAAGATAATAAATCACCAATATTGTGATAAGGCCATAATAAATTAATTGCTAGTTTCTCATATAAATTTATTGGGGCGAGGGGTGAAATTTTATTTTTTATTTTTTATTTTATACGACAAATGGAAAATGGCCTCGGCACAAGGCAAAGATAGTAAAACATACTACTGAGTATTTCCAAGATTGAAAACAAATTTTTAATAGTGTTTCATACTTTCAGCATTTTTTCAAAAAAAATAAATATATATATATTTTTTGAAGAAGAAATAAAAATTACCGGGGCGTCACCAGAAAAACGGGGGCGGGCGGGGATGAGAATCTAGCAATTAATTCATTATGGCCTAAACGAAGTTTTTTTTTTATTAAAACATCCGCCACATTTTGCGAGTTATAGAGCGTTGACGGCATGAACGAAAACATTTTGAGACGTGTTAATAAATACTGAAAAGGTGATCCCTTGGAAGCAACAAACACAAACAAGAGAGAAAAGTAGCAGACTTGGTTTTATTGAGTCTGTTTATGAGAGGCAATTATAAGATGCTACACCTCCCACGCCTCCTAGCACCGACTTAAGCGTTATTCTGCTTTAAAGCAACACAGAATGGGTCTGATGATCCCAAAGGACCAATAAATAATAATACTACTTTTTACGGCCGCCACACAGCATTAAACAAACGCTAGTGTGAATGTCAATACATACTGAAAATGTATAGAGGCACGTTACGGGGAAATTAGCTGAATAAAAAAAAGCGTGTAGAAGGTATTTGTTTTTAATATAAGCAGTAACAATTTTAAAGTATGACAAATTGGTTATTTGACATGGGCTCACATCTGCTGCCTGGAAATTATATTCACTCGAGCCGTCAGACGAGAGGAGATATACTTGCCAGGCAGTGAATGTGAACCCATTTCCCCATGTCACAAATCTGGACACTGTTTACGTCTTAATGTGCTCGCATCGTGTTATTGATTTATCATTTGTTGGTGTGTTGTTTATGTTGTAAACGTTCAGGCAAATGATGCATATAAAATACTGAAAAACAAATACACAGGTGGTTCAAAATCCCTTTACAGGGTATAATTATAATGTTAATTCTTCATGGTGTTTAATGTATTTTTTTTCTAATTTTATCTCCAGATAGATCAATTGTAGAAGAGAAAGACTCGCATATGTGTCCTAAGAGTGTTGGTTTAATTGCTGGTGACCTTGGTGTTATATCATGTTCTTTCCAATACCCCGAATCGTCTACAGCAGCTCTGTTCGTGTCGGTTATTTTCTTAGGCGAATATGAAGATGCCGACAGTGAATATATCAAATCAGAGACAATACCGGTAAAAGGAGAAATGGTGTCCCAAGAAAGGGAATTCTTTGAAAGTAAGCGTGCGGTTGAATTTACATGGACGGATGCTTCAGTCTTTAGGTTCAAGATGTCAATTTCAAAAGTAAAATGTTGTGACAGTGGTATGTTGTCCATCAGTTTATCCGGGCATATCGTTGTCAACATCCAGCTCAAGGCAAACGGTAATACAATACTTCTTTTCATTCTGATGTGTAACTGAAGATACTTCTAAACTAACAAATCCAAAAGTTTATATTAATTTAACATTTTTATTTTTAAATATTTAGTTTTCATATTTATTATCGGTAAGTATTAATGACTTGTCACTAATTTAACTACGTGTACGTCTCCACTACTTTATGTTATTTAATAGCCCCGCCTCGGAGGTCACAATTTTACCTAGTGATATAGGGAAATATTAGAAAAGAACTTCTTCCCTTAATTTGCCAGACCTCGTTTATCTCATCCACTTCTATTACTGTTCCAAGTGTCTACAGTGGACAAGGTCATCCGGTGAGCGATTAAGGGCCATTTGACCCTGTTAATGTTTTAGAACGAGCAATATATCATGACAAAATATTAATGTTGAAGTCTTATAAATATTCTTCCTTTTAACTTGTCATTCTCTTGTGGCAATACATATTTTACAATGATTTTCAGTTGAAATCGCTTGCAACAAGGACCAAATGATGTCGTGGAATAAATCCGGCATAATACAATGCAGTACCTGTATATGCAACCGGGAAACTCCATCAGCAACCTGGCATTACAAGAAGTTGTTAACGGATACAGCGTTTGCGCTGGAACCAATTTACTTCCGGTTTACACCAACTCAGACTAAAAATAACGTAACTGGGGTCTCCACGTACACACTGATGATTAATACAACACATTGCAACGACAATGGCTACTATTCGATGTCATTAAGTGACAACGGCAGTATTGTGCAAACGCATACTATTAATGCTAGAATTAAAGGTGAGAATCTGATTTCTTTGAGTTTTTCGTAGAATAAACAGGTTTTATTTATTTGTATGTTGTTGTTTTTTCATATTTAAACAAAAAATGAGGGCGGGATTCATGATTTCTAGATAGGAAAAAGACATCTCCAAATGTCTAAATATGGCCAAGGTAATATCTTTTTAAATTTTATTTCTATTAAAGAAAGATAGAACATGTTAATGTGTATGCTTTATACATGTTATAAGACGATACATATAATATGTGTGTTTATATTGCGGTCTTAACCATACAAACATGCGTGATGTGGTCTACCCCTCCACATAACATATATATTTTTTTATTATGTATATTGCTTTGAAGCATGCGGTAGGCCACATCACATGCACCTTGATTTCTCCTTGACCTTAGCTCCTCAATGTGCGATGAAGGCAACTTTTAAGTATTACTAGCTTTGTATGTCACGTTTTACATTGTCACATATTAACAGTTTCGCAATGTACACACTGGCAGAACTAACCATTAAAATAAATGTATTAATGTGTTTACAGGGTTTACACAGACACCGACAGTATATAAGAACGAAAATCTCTTATCACATGTTGTTGCGCAATCTAGCGCATGCATTCTAGATCCATTGGCTACACCAACAGAACAGCATCTTGTTATTCTATCAGTTTCTGACGGGACAAGTTCATTTATTTCGGAGCAGAGCTTTAATCTCACAAAGGCGGACAACTATTGGTACAAAGGTGCAACTGAAAACAATGCTACGGTAATATCTCATGCAACTTCTGTTAGTCTCTAGATACACGCATTGTTGGGCATTCCATATTTCCGCTAGATGGTAGACATATTAATTGTGAGTTCAATATTTATTAGAATTGAATGAATTGAATTTAAAGTTGATGAATTGATTTTCGTTTATTTATTTTGTGTGTATCAAATAATACGTAGATCGCTTTCAATGCATTTACAATTTTTCAGTATGAAAGATATTGAAACGAACATACAACTGTATCGTTTGCTTGTAGGTGGATATGGGGCTAGTAAGTGGTCTACTCACGGTCACCCTTACATTTGAACAATTGCAGTGCAATCATAGTGGTGCATATGCTATTAATGTGGATGGAATTAGTCAGTGTAATGTCACTGTTGAGGCCGATGGTGAGTGTTATAGCATAAACTAATGAGATAATCACTGTTGTGTATGTTAATGCTAGCAACTGTGTTTAATTAAAGATGTTACGCTACTTTAATGCTTTGTGTTCGTCGCAACATAAGATAGACGGTTTATATTAGTATGTCTCATTGATAGAACGATCAGAAATGAAACTTTATCATAATGTATATCAATAACATAAATAAATGTTGCAAGCATTATTGACATAGTGCAAAACTGTTACTTTTCTTTTGTGTGTCATTCATATACACAATTTATTAAATTGTTTCAGTTGAATTTCAAAATGTATCTCAACTGTTAAAATGTTTCCTTCAGCCACCTGGTGAAATGTACTAACAAAATGGCTGTATCGGTTGTATCACAGTATAATATATTATTCAATCACCCAATGTATTTACTCATTTAAGGCCTGAAATACATGTTAATGTCATAAGTATAGGTATACAAGAACTGTATAATATATACCATTATATACCATTATATAATTTTAAATATGAGTGAGTGTATTGTCATATATAACAATCGCTATGATATAACGACTTCATAACTTCTCTGGATGTGGACTTTATTGTTAGAGATTTCCTTTTGATGGGATGTACTTTTTTTACACTGTCTTGTCAATTTGAGCGATGAAGACGGGATAATAGCGGGGTTGTGTACACTTAAAATCGATTTAAGCTAATCATTGGGCCTTATTGCCTACTGACCATTACAAGTCGGTAACCCTGTCTTCACAATTCTTTGCGTTGTGTATTGTCCTTTTCATTTTTAGATAGTTTTCTCTTTGTCTGTGGTGTAGTGAGGATCTACGTTGACATCGCGTTTAGGCGCTGTGTTTTCTGTAGGACCATTCTTCTCATTTTCGAATGACATTATGTGATATAACTTTAACATTAAGGGATATCATGAATAAATCATGTAGATAAATCATTGTTATTTATAAAATAAGTAAAAGTAAATAACATATTATATATCGTCCTGATTATATGTCTTATAATGTCCGTTCTTCTACGCCTTCCATTTGTTTAAATTGATGTTTTTGTTTTTATTTATTTTTAGATGAGTATTTATTAAAAGGCTTTACGATTGCCCAGGTTATAGAGCAGACTGGTTACGTCGAGCAGACTGGTTACGTCGAAGGTTACAATATCACAATGCGTGCTAATGGCACCGCAGGATGCACACGAAGAAATGTAACACTTACTCCGGAAGTAGAGAATTCAACATTGACGTATGCGTTAACTGACCTTGACCATGACAACATACCCGACGTGTATCACGCAACACTGATTTGGACCATAGTCAATATTTCCATGGATTTAAATGCGACAATGTCTGTATGTGCATTGTCAATCGACGGTGAACGAGAACTAACTACACATGAAGATATATATGTCATTCCAGGTATGTTAAATAGTTTGAAACCCTTTTATGAATAAGTGATTATGTCTTATCGTAATGCACAAAATGTTTTTTTATTGTTCTTTATATAATTTTATATATATAGTTCAACTATATATTTTGTATATAGTTTTAGGATCACTTATCAAATGCCATAGAGAGGCGATTGTATTCATCCGGCTTCGGGAGTTAGTATTATGGCAGATTCCCGAAATCGACACCGTTATGGAGATTTCATTGTAACTGGAAATTTCATTGTAATTGGAATATTTTCACCTCCACTTTCCAAGATGAATGGCATTACAGAAATACAAAACATAAGGAACGAAAAATATCACCTCAAAACACATTATTCAAACACTATATATCAAGAGGGGCGTGCGTCATCATGCCATGTGAATATGCTTGATATTGTACAGGACTGAACATGCCGTTACGCGTTAACTAAGTGCTGCCTTTAGTTTCGAAGTTCCAGTCAGATGTTATGAATAATAAAATCCTTTTACGAGATATTTGAATAAAAAACAATCCAACAACTTACAGTTTATTCCCATCTCTAAACATCAATCGAATATTCAGATCGGCTATATATTTTTAGTCTGTTTATTTCGGTTGATATAACTTCATGTTGCTTTGAATAAAACATATTCGTCGTGACTTTACACAAATGTTACAGACGGTATTGCTAACAACTTAAATATCTCCTCAATAGCAAAAAAGCAACTATTATATTTAAACTGTGACAAACGAACACATTAATTGTCTTCTTTTTCTTCAGGAACATTTTGCGATGGCAAGCCGGACTGCGAGTATGTGCACCCCTACAAAATCAGCTCAACTTGCAATCAGTGGGTTTCGTGCCTCGACAGGCCGAGGGTAAAGAAATGTTCGGCAAAGCTATATTACAAACCGGGTGCGGCTTGCCATGGCACTTGTGAATATACATGTCCGCCGTGAGCAATGCGCGTATTAGAGAAAAGTCGATGTTGCGTACGTGGGGAATGCCAAAAGATCGTCGAATGAAAACAAGTATTGTCTAGCGCATCAAAATAGTATTTAACCCTTAACCCGCTACATATATATATATATATATATCATTCCATTTATGTGACAACGGGATGTTTTGGTGACAATGACTGATTAGCAGCCGGACATTGTAAACCCTAATTTTTACTCGCAGGCTGATCTGGGTTTAAAATGGACGTAAAGGCTATTATAGTCGTGCTTAGCGGGTTAAGGGTTAAAACTGTCGCATTCCATGTACACACGGTTGCCTTTATATCTCATATATTCTACAGACAAGAATGTCAAATTGTAATTGAAAACCTTGGTTGCAATTAAATTCTAAATGTTATATGCACTCGGTGAAAAAGTGTCAGCCTGAAGTTGGTTGTGTCTTTGAGAATATCCTCTTCAACTGGACAATGTAATCTAGATTATTTAACAACATCAGCAATGATTTCAGTATAGATGAAAACGGGGGTGTTTCAATTACTATGTGAGTCTCTGACTTGAAATCACTATAAATTGCAGCAACTCTGCAGTTCAGGGTGAGAAGGCTCTAGGCCCATTTTCCATATTTTATCTCGATCTACATTGAAGATGAGCCTGGCATGTCCATGCCTGTTAGGCGCCATATAACCTTTTCATGTGTTGGTGCGCCTTAAAACCCAATTCAATTCAATTGAAATCACTTGCCCCTCACCGCTGTGGATTCGATCTCTAGTTGAGGAAGCTATCCAGCTGGCTTGCGGAACGTCGGTGGTTCTACCAAGGTGCCCGCCCGTATACGAAAATTGCCCGGAGAGACACCTGGGGTCTTCCTCCACCAATGTAAGCTTGACAGTCGCCATATGACCGTAGCTGTTGGTGCGACTATAAAATTCAATTCAATTCAATTCAATTCAATTACATTACTATGTTGCCACTTGTTTTGGTTGTCATAACATATGGTGAATATTACAATTGCTGCAAGTTACAGCTCGTGATATTCGATTATATGTGCATGACCAGTCACATTTTAAAATGTGTTTTTCTCTATTTTACATTTGTGATGCGAATTCATTTTACTTACTGTAACTGTTATTTGAGTTATTACTTTGGCGTGCCATACTGTATTGTATTTATGTTGAGCAGCCTGTGCACACATGTCCGAAACTAAATGTGTATACATTGTAAATATCTTGCATATTGCAATAACACTGTCGTTATAAGTTATTGCCTTGCCGCAGGCCAGCAGAGTTTATGCAATGGAGAGTTGTCCGTCGTCCGTCCGTCCGTTAACTTTCGTCTTGTTTACGCGATAAAGATTTATTATTAATTGGATCTTTACAAACCTTTGCCAGTGTCTTTATATCAGTGAAAGCTCGGATGAGTTCGAAAACCAGCCAGATCGGATTAGTAACACCAGAGTTATGGCCCTTGTTTTGCTATCTATATCAATGGAAGCTCGGATGAGTTCGAAAAACAGCCAGATCGGATTAGTAACACCAGAGTTATGGCCTTGTTTTGCTGAAAAATGCCATTTTCTGCCTTGTGACCACTCTAGCACCTTCATTTATTTGATCTTTCCCAAACTTGCATAGATTGTTAATATCAATGAAAGGTCGGACAATTTCGAAAAATCGCCAGATCGGATTAGTTTCACCGGAGTTATGGCCCTTGATTTGCTGATAATACCATATTCTGCCTTGTGAATACTCTAGTACCTTCATATATTATTTGATCTTTACCAAACTTGCACAGTTTGTTAATATCTATGAATGCTTGGACAACTTCGAAAACCAGTCCCGATTAGTTCTCCTGAACCCCTGGCTGAATTTCAACGAAACATTGCAGAGATGATCAGTACCAAGCCCAATTGTGGATATCCTCGCCGTGTTCTGGCAGTAAGATTTTAGGCGGAGTTATGGCCCTTTATATGTTTTAATACACAAACTTTGTTCGGACTAGTTCTCCTGAACCCCTGGCCCGATGTCAGCAAAACTTGGCAAGGTTGATCAGTAGCAAGCCTAGTAGTGCATATCGTCGCCGTGTTCCGGTTGAATGATTCTTGGCGGAGTTATGACCCTTTAAAGGTTTTAATATACAAACTTTGTCGCCATTGGTCTTTTTTGTACTCATGGCCAGATTTCACCGAAACTTTTAGGGATGATCAGTACCAGGCCTAGTTGTGGCATATAATCGTCGTGTTACGGTTGAATGATCTTTGGCAAAGTTATGGCCCTTTAAAGGTTTTAGTGCACACATTTTGTCCGGACTAGTTCTCCTGAACCCCTGGCCGGATTTCAACGAAACATTGCAATGATGATCAGTACCAAACCTAGTTGTGCATATCATCACCTTGTTACGGTTGAATGATCTTTGGTGGAGTTATGCCTTTTATATGTTTTAGTGCACAAACTTTGTCCGGACTAGTTCTCCTGAACCCCTGGCCGGATTTCAACGAAACTTTGCAGGGATGATCAGTACCAAGCCTAATTGCGCATGTCATTGCCGTGTTCCTGTTGAATGATTTTTGAAAGAGTTATGACCCCTTATACACAAACTTTATCAGGACTAGTTTTCTTGAACCCATGGCTGGATTTCAGTGAGGGACTGATCAGTACCAAGCCTAGTTGCGCATATCGATGTCGTGTTCCCCACCACAGACACATATAGCAAGTAGAGCGATACAGGATCTCTTGGGCCTCTTGTTTTTTTATTTCGCCTTCTGTGTTCGCATAAATTGTAGATTTGTCTACATGGATTTATTGCTTATATTTTTTCTTGTTATATTGTTTTCACATAAATAATAAATCATAGTGCTATACTATGTAACATTTTGTCAGATCAAAGGAAATAACCCTCTATTTCCTAACCAACATATTTCCAGTTGATAACTCCCTTGATACATTGTTTTCAGACGCATTTAATGCAAACTATAAATAAGAAAAGTGTTTGACTTAGATGTGTAAACTATCTTTTATGCTTAAGCGGTACAAGATATTTTACACATCAAAGTGAAACGCTTAAGCGGTACAAGATATTTTAAACATCAAAGTGAAACGCTTAAGCGGTACAAGATATTTTAAACATCAAAGTGAAACGCTTAAGTGGTACAAGATATTTTAAACATCAAAGTGAAACACTTTTCGTATTGTACCGGTACAAGATATTTTAAACATCAAAGCGAAACACTTTTCTTATTTATAGTTAAGCCGGTGCTGGACGGTGTAAGAGGTGTTGCACTTTATAATACCTCTCATGAACAGACTCAATGAAATCGAGTCTGCTACCTTTCTCTCTTGTTTGTGTTTGTTGCTTTCAAGGGATCCCCTTTTCAGTAGTACTGTCATTCACGCTAGCGTTTGTTCAGTGCTGTGTGATGGCTAGACTGGTGCCCAATCAAGGACGTCAGGGGACCAGTCTATGTGATGGCTGTAAAACGTAGCCTCGACTACACATCAGTAGTGTTATTACTTACTTACTGGTCCTTTGGGATCATCAAGCCCAATCTTTGTGGCTTTAACGTAGAATATCGCTTAAGCCGGTGCTAGGAGGCGTGAAAAGTGTTGCACTTTATATAACCTCTCATGAACAGACTCAATGAAACCGAGTCTATTACTTTTTCTTTTTTCTTTGTTTGTTGCCTCCAAGAGATCATCTTTTCGATATTTATTGTATATGGAAGAACCCCGCTTCAATTTTGATTGTATGTATTGCTCATGTAGTTATCACCTGCCTTCTTTTTTTTAATTGGTTGTTTTGTTTGTTGTTTGACGGTATGGTCTATTTTACTAATTGCAACCAACATCGAATGGGAGAGTCGTTGTTGACTTATTGCAATTCTGTCACTATCGTGTAAGTTCATTTATTATTCATAGCAGTGCTTACCCCCATACACAACAGAAGTGCACTTTTAATTTAATATTGTGTCTGAAACGAAATACGTTTTATTTATAATTTATAGTCATAATTTTGTCCACATGGCCTATATGGAACTGGACCACCATTAATTTCCCATAGACTTACATTATAGCCTAAAATGGAGTCACACATGCCATCATACTCCTTCATACTTGAAACTGTCAGTAAACCATCTTCAAAGTCAGCATGACACAGACATAGCAAAAAATCAAGCTCCATTTCGGCTTTCAACTTCAGAATTTTGCTCAAAGTGAAAGTAGGTATCGATTATGACGAATTCAAGTCAAATCTGACGAAGAACCGTACAAATCTTACCTCACAAAAAGTAGTGTCATTCACTTGCCTCAGCTCTGATTAACCTGATTCTTGCAGCAAAATATCTGGGAATCTACCCTCTACACACAAATATTAATCTACACTACCTGTGGACGTGCATCCATTCACACAGCATCTCAAATAACACTACTGTCAACTGTATATGGGACTACTTTCGCCAACTACCATTTTGACCCCCTGGTTCCCAATTCAAGTCCATATGCCATGATCGATGTTTTAACGCATGCTTTTTTGTTGTTGTTTTTTCACTGTGGGGAATCGACTGAAAATCACGTGGTTGTTAGCTCTACCGGCCAAAGGCCAGGCAAGCTTTCGTCCGTCCGTCCGTCCGTACGTCCGTCTGTTAGCAATTTTATAAAATTGACATCTTCTCTGAAACCGTTTGAAGGTTTTTGATGAAACTTTATCACAATGTTACTTAGGAGTCCCCCTCTTAGATTTGTGTTTTTCATGGCCGCAAGTTATCCAAGATGGCCGCCATGGCTAAAATTAGGTCAAATTTAGGGAAATTTCAAACAACTCTCCGAAACCATTTATTCCATTCTAGTGAAATATCATATACATTTTCCTTGGGATTGCCTCTATCAAGTTTGTGTTTTTCGTTTTTGTCGACTTATTAAAATGGCCACCACGTCAACCCAACGTTTACATAGAGTTATATAGGAAAAGGCTAAAAAAATGACTCCTCTTGAAACCGCTTGAAGGATTTTGATGAAACTTAATAACAATGATCTTTGGGATAGTCTTCCTCAGATTTGTGTTTTTCGCGGCCGTCAGTCATCCAAGATGGTCACCATGGCTAAAATTAGGTGAAATTTAAAGAGATTTCAAACGACATCTCCTCCGAAACCACTTAATCCAGTGAAATATCATATGCATGTTCCTTGGGTTGGCCTCTATCACATTTGTGTTTTTTTTATCGTCGAATCAAAATGGCCGCCACGACGACCCAAAGTTTAGAGTTATATAGGAAAAGGTTAAATATGACATCTTTTCTGAAACCTTTTGAAGGATTTTGTTGAAACTTTATCACAATGGTTGGCGTCTATTAAGTTTGTGTTTTAGCTCTACTGGTCAAAGGCCAGGCGAGCTTATGCGATCACGTTTCGATTTTTATAAAATCGACATTTTCTCTGAAACTGCTTAAAGGATTTTGATGAAACTTTATCATTACTTAGGAGGCTCCCTCTCAGATTTGTGTTTCTCATGGCCGCCAGACATCCAAGATGGCCGTCATGGCTAAAATTAGGTAAAATTTAGGGAAATTGCTAACAACATCTCCTCCGAAACCACTTTTTCCATTCTAGTGAAATATCATATACATGTTCCTTGGGTTGGCCTCTGTCAAGTTTGTGTTTTTCGTTATTGTCGAATAATCAAAATGGCCACCACGTCAACCCAAAGTTTACACAGTTATATAGGAAAAGGCTAAAAATGACATCTTCTCTGAAACCGCTTGAAGGATTTTGATGAAACTTTATCACAGTGTTACTTAGGAGGCCCCCTCTCAGGTTTTTGTTTTTCATGGCCGCCAGTCATCCAAGATGGCCGCCATTGCTAAAATTAGGTCAAATTTAGGGAAATTTCAAACAACATCTCCTCCGAAACCACTTGTTCCATTCTAGTGAAATATCATATACATGTTCCTTGGGTTGGCCTCTATCAAGTTTTTGTTTTTCGTTATTGTCGAAAAATCAAAATGGCCACCACGTCAACCCAAAGTTTACATAGAGTTATATAGGAAAAGGCTAAAAATGACATCTTCTCTGAAACCGCTTGAAGGATTTTGAAGAAACTTAATCACAATGATCTTTGGGATTGTCTTCCTCAGATTTGTGTTTTTCGCCAGTCATCCAAGATGGCCGCCATGGCTAAAATTAGGTCAAATTTAAAGAGATTTCAAACGACATCTCCTCCGAAACCACTTAATCCATTCCAGTGAAATATCATATACAAGTGCCTTGCGTTGGCCTCTATTAAATTTCTGTTTTTTGTTATCGTCGAATAATAAAATTTTGGGATTTTGTTGAAACTTTATCACAATGATCTTTGGGATAGAGCGCCCCAGATTTGTGTTTTTCGCAGCCGCCAGTTGTCGTAGATGGACGCTATGGCTAAAACTAGGTTACATTTAAGGAAATTTCAAACTACATCTCCTCCGAAACCTCTTATTCCATTCTAATGAAATATCTTATACCTGTTCCTTGAGTTGGTCTTTATCAATTTTTTTTTTCGTTATCATCGAATAATCAAAATGGTCGCCATGGTGACCCAAAGTTTACATAGAGTTATATAGGAAAATATTAAATATGACATCTTCCCTGAAACCTTTTTGTTTTCTGCCAATAATCAAAATGGCCGCCGTGGCGACCCAGTGTTTATATAGGAAAAGGCTAAATATGACATCTTCTCTGAAACCGCTTGAAGGAGTTTGATGAAACTTAATCACAATGATATTTAGGGAAGTCCCCCTCAGATTTGTGTTTCTCGTGGCCGTCAGTTTACCAAGATGGCCACCATTTCTAAAACTAGGTAAAAATTAAGGAAATTTCAAACAACATCTCCTCCAAAACCACGTATTCCATTCTATTGAAATATCATATTATGTGTTCCTCGGGTTGGCCTCTATTAAGTGTCCGAACATATATATATATATGATGCACATTACCTTCAACTCAAACTATTTTGTAAATGTGTCCAGTAAAAAAAAACATTATGTTTTTCAACCGAGACAAATTTTTTCTAATTATGTTGCATTAATTAGTCTAGATATTTCAGTTTTAGCCCTTTCTGGCAACCGGGAGTTAATACGACCACAACAAATCCTGCTGGAGACAGAGCGGTAGGGACCTGGCCCCCTTTTACTTTCACAATGTCATTTTTCGTCATACTCATTAAATGTCTTCATCATGACACTGTTTGTGTTAAGACGGCGACGTGCCTTTATCGTAAATGAAGTGTCTACTATACAAATCTCGGCCCAGTCTCCATATAAATGGAGGAT
This sequence comes from Cyrtodaria siliqua, assembly GCA_037043455.1. Classification (NCBI taxonomy): domain Eukaryota; kingdom Metazoa; phylum Mollusca; class Bivalvia; order Adapedonta; family Hiatellidae; genus Cyrtodaria; species Cyrtodaria siliqua. The sequence goes on from JAWPHD010000035.1 coordinate 103,879, forward strand.
GAGGGTGGCATGTTCATTCCTGTTTGGCACCATATAAGCTTTTTTGTGCTGGTGCACCGTAAAAAAAAAATCAAGTACTTTAGGGTATACTGAACCACATTAAAATGTTACACTTTTTCTTGAACCAGTTTGTACTCCTAACTTAGCGGACCGCCATGTGTAATATCGATATTTCATCTATGTCTGACTGTTATCTATTACATTGTTCAATTTAATTGATGAATGCTTTGTTACAATAGTTCATTTTAATGATAACATTTTTACATATGGCTTCAACAAATTTTATTTTATTGCCAATGTATAAGTCTTACGTTTTCAAAGTGGTTCAGAATACTATTCATTATTGTCCATGTATACTACTTTATTTAAACGTTTTGATATGTAATTGTATTATAATTCTTATATTAAAAAACACTGTATTCTGTATACCATTATAGTTACTTTTTGAATGCTCTGCCAAATATGAATAACATGTCATTATGCACACTCAAAGCGTTAAGCAGTAAATATGCCTTTCGATATATACAAAGTTCTCTATGACCTTAATATTGTATGCATTCTTTAGTGGATTCAGTCTTGGAAATTCATGAAAATCTCCCAACCTATTCATTAAGACGTGCCTACTTTTTGATATAGAAAACTTTTATATGTCGATGCAAACAATTCATTTTGTAGGTGTTTCATATTTATTAAAATGTGTCAGTATGGTTTGTAGGTTGCTAGTTAGAGAGTCATGGCAAATGAAAAACACAGTCCTAACATAAATGCTGTGTTTAACAAAAGAAGCTGGCAGAGATTTGTCACGTTTACAATATAATTTGCAGCAACTCTGCAGTTCTGCAGGTGAGAAGGATCTAGGCCCATTATGCATACTTTTATCTCCATGCAAATGGAGACTGGACCTGGAATGTTTATTCCTGTTGGCACCATATAATCCTTTTGTGTGGACAGAAAGCATATTTCAGTACTGTTGGTGCCATAGAAATGCTGTTGTTTCAATCCAACTATATGTCTTTTAACTGTTGAATGCGCCATTATACATGTAATTGTGATACTGTTAATAGATATAATAAGTGTTTAAATAAACTGATGTACATGCTTTTTTTGTGTTCTATTCTTTGTTAAAGTCAATATATTCGTTTTCATTTCTAATCTTTATATTAAATAGGTCGACTTTAAATTTGGTGTGGACCTGGTTTAAACCTCACTGGGACCAGTGGGGATGGTGACCTAAACCAGGCAGTCTCATGCATTAGAATGTATCTGAGGGAAGGCTACCACATCTCTTTGTAACCGTCCCGTCTCTAGGGTGGCTGTAAATAACATATAATGTGTTGAAGAATGGTTCAACAACACTCATTTTCAATACATTGCATAGTCAGTTTAATAATAAAACTTACAACAAACACATAGTCATACAAGAATGTATAATTGAATACAAAACTAACAAAGAAAAGATTCCTTGCAACAGAACATTAAAGCCTGACTTGCTTTCTGTGTTGTTATAAGACGCGTCTTGTTTCTTAGAGCATGAAATCTTTGTTTCACCAAAATTATCGATTGCATCACTGATATGACAAATATTTTTAAAGAACATTAATATGGACACCATAAAGCGTCCTCGTGTTTATTTGATCTTTACACAATTTGTACAGATTGTTCATATTGATGAAAGCTCGGACAAGTTCGAAAACCAGCTATATCAAACCAGTAACACCAGAGTTAACAGAAAAACGCCTTATACAGCCTTGTGAACACTCCAGCATCTTTGTTTTACATTTGATCTTTACGAAACTTTGTCGGTGCTTTTATATCAATGAAAGCTCGGACAAGTTCAAAAACCAGCCAGATTGGATATGATACACTAGAGTTATATCCCTTTTTCCTGAGAAATACTATGTTAAGCCTTGTGAACACTATAGCACCTTCGTTTTTCTTTTGATCTTTACGAAACTTGTAGAAATTGTTGATATTGATGAAAGCTTGGACAAGCAGTTTTAGACAGTAGAGCGTTGTTTATGCTAGGTACTACGTTGTTTATGCTAGGTACTACGGAGTTTTGGCCTCGCTTGAGGTAAGACTAATCTTCATTACTCATTCCATAGTGCGTCAATTTGGATTTGGAAAACGGCACGGAACCCATAAAAGTAAGCTTTAAAAATAAAAGTTGTGCCTATCCTAAAACTTATTTTCACAATAAGGTAAAATTTCACACTTTTTTTTGAAAATTTGGATTATGACTTAGTATTTACTTGGATTTGGATTATGACTTAGTATTTACAATGACATCGCAAACACATTGGAAATGAATAAATTATTAGAATTCATCAGTAATGTTAAGTGACATTTGACTTAAATATGCCAAAGATTAAACAATGAATCACGTGTCCTGTATTAAACAAAACAACAGCATACACGGGTTAGTAACATGCGTTATTACACGGGTTAGTAACATGCGTTATTACACTGGTTAGTAACATGTGTTATTACACTGGTTAGTAACATGCGTTATTAAAACGGCACTGAACTCCTCTCCCTCTACTCGGCGTGCTCAATGGTCTGTTGTCTATAATCGTCACTGTGTTCAATGGTCTGTTGTCTATAATCGTCACTGTGTTCAATGGTCTGTTGTCTATAATCGTCACTCTGTTCTTGTTCATTCCTCAGTTTAGAAAATATGTTATTCATTTCCAGATAGAAGGCATTCTTTCCCTGAAAATCATAAAAAATAAATTTACTGTAAAACTGTCAAAGTGTGAAAATAAACTAAAGCTGTCGGAGGGAATAACTGCTTAATTGCAGTGAATTACAGTGAATACATATGGAACGTGTCATCGCATTTCTTTTACGGAGATTTTGAGATATTAAAAAAAGTTTCAATTTGAGTAAAATACTAAGTTAAAATAGGACATAATATTGTTTAAATTTAGCATAACCTGACAAATTATAACGCCTGCCTCTTAAGATGGTGAATATATATGTGATGTTTTATTCCTTTAAAAAAAAAATATTTAAGAGATATGAGTGAATCGTAAAATGTTGAGCAACGCAGACGGAGGGGTGAATATGTAATCAATATGTAACGCATGTCAAGGATTTGACCAGAACGAAGCAAGGTCGTCCACCTTGATTCAAAATGTTTGATAGGAAGAATTGATTGTAAATATTGGGAAGAAAGTTTCTGGTAAGAAAAAACAGTCGTGGCATGTTTACGTCTTCGTGACAACAGTTTTTTTGTTTCCAACTTTGTTCCTAGTTCCTACCCAAATAATTTGCTGTTTTACTCTCGGCAGCTGTTTTTCGCTTGGGTAAAACCTTGCTTGTCTTTAATGATATAGTACATCAGGTTTCATACATTACTGTATTTCCTGTGTTGGGATATGCTACTTTGTAACAGTGTAAGAATGCGTTTTGTGTCATTCTGTAATGGGATAACGTCAATGTTACAAATTAATAAGTCAAGTTGTAAGTCTGTGTGTGTGTGTGTGTGTGTGTGTGTGTGTGTGTGTCGCAGTTGTTTTAACAATCGTTCAGTTAAATCAGCGCTGCCACACCGGCTACCACACTAGTAGTAGTCACACTCATGATTGCTGGGTTACCACACTGGCTGCCACGCCGTAGACACACGACATTATATTATACTGACACCGGGCCTACCCGTCCTAACTGCTGAAGTACGGGAGCTACTAGCACCATTTTTATGAAGACTGCTGTGACTCTGTCTGGGATCCTACCCACGTCCTCTAGCATACGAGGCGATACGAGGCGGATGCTCCACCTCTAAAAAAAGAGTATGATAATGGACCTTTGGAAACGGCCAAGCACGACACATACGAAATATTGCAGTCTCGGTCTAAGTCGCATCTTGTATTCCACTACAGTGTAATATACTATTTCCTACCTTAATATAATTCCGTAAAATACGTATCTGACTAGCATTCAAAGAAGTCTTGTGTTCACTTGGTAAAGATTTTAGTTTCGTGTACAATATGAAGTACTCATCAAGTTTGCGCCGTGTCTGTTCCTGTTTAAAAAAAAGGAAGAAACAGAAATGATCAGCTTACTTGTAAATGGTTAAGTAATTTGTAACAAAGCTGAAGGTAACAATAAAGTTAAAGGTAAACACCTCCTCCGTTAAAAGTAACAACCCTGAAGTTAAAAGTAACAACCCTAAAGTTAAATGTAACAACTGCCTTCGCAACACATAGAGCTATGATAAAACTCGCCCTTGACAATAAAACTTGAAACATGTAAGTTGAAATAAAATATAATCCTAAGTATGTAAACATTTACTCCTAAATATATCTTATATCCGTATAATGTATACATACATATGTAATATATTTATATATGGTAACATGGTGGAGCAATTTATAATTATGCTGTTTTTATATTTTGGCGACGCATCTCCTTTTATTCAACCGAATAGTATATCCCTGAACAGAGAGACATAATGAAGTTTATATCTTTTCAACAGTATTTGGGGAGTGGCTTTTTGCTTGAATTGAGATAAAAATCCATAAATGGAAAATGAAATTTCCAGAACTAAGTTTAAAAAATGGAGGAATCTTCATGATTTTAAAAAACATTTGGTTGGGAAAGGGGCCTTTAACAGGCCACTACAAAGAAGAGCAAAAAGGCTTAGTCTTTGACGTAAAAATAAACTTTGTGAGCAACTATTAATGAAAACAGCTGTACCCATGACCTTTTAAGTAAACAAATAAGAACTTTTTTACATGTCTTGTGATCCTCTGGTGTTTTTTCAATTGAAAAACTATTTTGCTATATACAAATTACACTACTGAATCATCAATACTTTAGTTGAAGTTGCAGCAAATCATTAATGTGACATTTTAACATTGGTGATATATACCATATATAATGGACGTAAAGATTTCTTCATATAGAGACATAGTGAACGTAATATATCTATATAGAGAAACACAGTGAACGTACTGATATTTGTACAATGTAAGGACATGAACATATAAACGCTTTCAAAGGACATGAACATGTAAACGTTTCAAAGGACATGAACATGTAAACGCTTTCACTGTGTGCTTGATTTTTCTCTTCAGAACAACCATACTTTCCAATCACAAGTATATGTTACTGTAAATTCTACTGTGCCACTAATCACGATTTAGTTAAGCTTTAGCACACATGAAGATTCAAGATAAAAACAGCAAACTAACCTTTAGAGATAATTTTCTCTTTACTTTGTCCAAACTGTCATCGATTTCTATTCTATGGATCGCTTGTATGAGACTAAATACTGCACCGTTTTTTTCAACAGTCGATGTCTCTCCCGTATCTTGATTGTGCTCTAACTGCAATGTCGCGTATACAACTATTATACAGAGTGGAATAGATGAGTTTGGGTCTAATTGGGGAGATGTGGGTTTATGGGTAAGTAGGGAGGGTGGATTTGGGGGTAGGTGGAAGATGAGGGTTTATGGATAAATAGGGAGGAAGGATTTGGGGGTAAGTGAGGAGAACTAGGTTTGCGGTTAAGAAGGTGGGTGGGTTTGAGTGTAAATGGGGAAATGTAGGTTTATGGGTAAGTAGACAGGGGTAGGTTTGGGGATAAGTGGCGATAGTTGGGTTTGAGGTTAAGTGGGTGGGTGGGTTTGAGGGTAAGTGGTGAACTGTGGGTTTATGAATAAGTAAGTAGACATGGGTGGGTTTGTGGGTAAGTGGCGAGAGTTGGGTTTGGGGTTAAGTGGGTGGGTGGATTTGGGTGTACGTGGGGAGGGAGGATTATTTATTTATTTTATTTTTTGGTGGGGGTGCGGGGGTGGGGGTGGTAAATGGAGAGGAGGTGGACTTGGGTGTAAGTGGGACGGGGTGGGTTGGGGTTAAGATGGATAGGTTTGGGGTTAAGTGGATAGGTGTTGGTTAGGAGTTAGAGAGAGAGGATGGGGTTTTTGTTTAGAGGTAAGTGGGCATTGTTGGGTTTGTGGGTAAGTGGAAAGGGATGAGTTTTGGAGGTTAAAGAAGAAGGGTGAGATATTGTGTAACGTGAGATTTTGAGTAAAATGTATGAGTTTGGGGTGAGAGGTGGGATTTGGAGCAAGATGGTGATGTGTTGGATTGGTAGCAAGAGAGGTCGGGAATAAATGGTGGAGGTCAGGGACTGAGAGTAAGAAGTTGGGGGTATATTGCGAGTAAGTGGGCGAAGGTGAGATGGCAGTAAATCGGTTGTTTTGGGAGAGATGGATTTGGGTTAAATGGTGGTGTGTGTGATGATAGGAGGTATTTTGGTTAAAATGGTGGTGTTTAGGGGAGACGTACGGAGATTGGAAATAAAAATGGGAATAATTGGTATTGGGAGCAAAAAATAGTGGATGTGGGGTTTCGGTATTAAAAATGGCAAATGGCATGTCTTCAATCGCATATGGATTCGGGTCAAGACATGCCTGCCATTTGCTTTTTGCCAGATGCCAATTAGTATTTGCCACTTGCCACTTGCCAATTGCTATTTTTCATTTGCCATTTTTATCAAAGCAATATCTGAAACATAGCGTTGACACGTTCTTGATACAAGTTAGTATGGCTCAAAGTTGAAATAACAGAATCGACATTTACCTCGACTCCTCGAGATACCAGAATAAAGTGTTCCCCGTAATTGTGGTACAGCAAATGAAATAGCAAGTAGCAAACGGCAAGTGGCAAATAAAATAGACTCGCATTTGGCAAAAAGCAAACGGCAAATGTTATGTCGTGACCCGCATTCCATTTTCGTATTCCGTTCTACAAAAGAAATCCCATAATTATTATTTTAATTTTGATTTAACCTCGGATAACTTAAATTATACTGGTCATACCAGTGGGAACGCCAGGAACTAATTATTCAGCTTTTTTGATCATTTTGATACTTCGCGACAGGGATTATTTTTTTAGTGTTTGCCGGACTATTTCATTAAAAAAAATCGCAAAACGCCGCCATTTTCTTTTTGTAAAAACGTCAATTCAGACCGCATTTATCAATTGTACGCGTACCTAGTTTACGGGAGCGAACACTTTTTGTAAAATGTCAGTTTTGGATTACGTCATCAATACTTAGAATGTGTTTACACGTTGGTAAACGTTGAATCCTCTGAGTTTTGATAGCGATATATGATGCAGGATGTACACACTGGGATAAACAATTGGAAATATACACAGGTTAACGTAATGAAGGAAACAGTTGACTGTCTTAGAACTCTGCAGGCAAATAACACGTGAGTTCAAATGTGTACATGTACAACTCTTTTTTTGGTTTGTTTATGCAGTGTTTTCTTGAAATTTGCCAAGCACATCGATGGTGTTAATGTTGACAAACTGTGTAAATAGTAAATATAACTGGATCAGCCGTGACAGTTGTTGATTTCATTGAATTATTCATAAGATTCCTCTCTCAGAATCATTCTTGTTTGTATAACAAGACCTGTAGCCATAGACATGAGGCCCTTCCAGGGGTGGTCCATGTTCCCTTGTTCCCTGACGTTCGCTTGTTCCCTGACAATACGACCCGGTGATCCCCAAATTTGCTTTGTTCCCCAAAAATATGTTCCCTTGTTCCCCAAAACCGCTGGGAGACCCTCAGCCCTGAACCCTGTGAACGGGTACACCTTATGGTATGCCTGTAATGGCCAGTGTCGAACCCCACATATGCTGCATGGCCATGGGACACAGCAATTCCTAAACCACATCTCTGCCACCCCCTTCTCTACATTTACCCACAGGCAGCTGACGCATACCCTCCCCATGGACTTTTTACCCTTCTTTGAAGGGGACTGTAAAACTAAAAGGCCCATTCCCCACTCTCATTTCTACCTAAATTTATTTTTAAAAGTAGGCCATGAAAATGATGGTTATTTTATAAGGAAATGACTTTATGTTTTAATTGTAGTGATAAAAATATGATTATGAAAGTTTTTTGTATGAAGCACACGGTTGAAGAGAGTCTCACTTTTCTGTGTGTAATTTTATGAACGGTCATGAAACGTTTTTTTGGGTAGAAAAAAGTACTTTTTCCAAATTTTGATGACATTTTACAGGCCTGTAGAGGAAGGCTTTTTCTTGACTTTAATGCTTTTTTATTTTTTCTCGCTATAAGAACAAACTGTAATTATCAATTTGATTAAAAGCTAAAATTTCACATACATTTTCGAAACGATCGGTAATTTGTAAAAGCCTAGAAATCGTATTTTTAATAAAAAAGAATCGACAAAACACGTAAAAACTTAAAACTCATTCTGTAACAAACGAATTGATGCATTTGTTTATGTGTGTCATCATTGTACATTGTCGGTTGAATACAGTTTACACCACTGGTGTCATTTTGACCGCCATCCTGAAATCTGCTCAAAACGCAGTTTGTTTACGTTTTTTGCGCGTGACGTTTTTAAGTAAATATCCCTCCGCGGCGGCTTGGCGCTCCCACTGTACATAGTTAAGATAGTATATTTCTTTCAGTCGTCATCAAATGATTATACTGTTTAAGGTTGTATCCTAGAACCTAGTTTATACCCCCAGCGGCCGTTTGTGCCTTTCCAAGGTGGTAGCCCTATTGCCAACCCGTTTATGTTTGTGATGTCATAGCTGGCCTTTCATTCATCTTTGTATTTCTGTTGTTTATTTCTGTTTGTGGCTGACTGTGGTCCTTGTAATAAGATCGAATGCTACATTTCCTGTTCGACTTTTATATCTACCTCTACAAGAGCTAACCTTGCTGGGATTTTTTTATTTACACTCTCCCATTTCATTGGGATTACACTGGGGTAAGAATGAGGTTTGGTGCACCCTTGAACCTGCTTTAAACCTCCTGCGGTCTTTTTTACCACTGACCGTTCCAAGGCGGTAGACCTATTGTCAACCCGTTTATGTTTGTGAAATCAAATACCTTGCCTTTTATTTATCCTTGTAATTATTGTTTGTGTCCATGCGTGCTTTTGATTGACTGTGGTCCTTGAATGCTACATTTCCTGTCGACCTTTATCTCTACTTTTACTTATACGTATAGTGTGTGTTATTGTCACAGTGTAACATGCACGTACTGAAGAAAATACTCACCTTCATGCCACAGATGCAATACTTTAAAAACGTATACAAACATGCATATGTTAGTATATATGCTATATTGTTGGAATAAACGCAAATACACCAGCTGATTTTATTCCGTTATGAATTCATGAATGAATGAACGAACGAACGAACGAACGAACGAACGAAAGGAATGAATGAATGAATGAATGAATGAATGAGGCATGAATGAATGGTGATTTACGGCACATAGACACAAATAGAGAATATTGTGCGCGAAAACGGATGAAGAAACAGTCCATTATTAAAAACTACGTTAAAATGTTCAGGTTTAACTATTATAAATAAGGGTGAAAAACAAAAGTGAATACATTATATTAACAGTTTAAAACAAAATAATGATATGCTCTGCGTACATCAGAATATCAGGAAGACTAGTAACGTGTAAGTTGTCTATAGTCAGATGTATCTATCTTTAACAATTATCATATCCCTCGTTTGCTTTGCTCTAAGAGATGAACGTATTCAATATGACTTTTTGTCTTTTAAAAGAGAAACATCATTTTCTCAATACCACATTTAGTATCAGTTTTAATAGGCAGTTTGCAAAACCATATCACAAAAAGGGCACACAAAAATGATGTACTTCTGAATATCAAACAGACCCCGTTTTATGCTAAAAACCAAACTCCTTTCCATTTATTTTAAACTTATAATTACAGACATTCCAAGTATTTTTACACTATTACCTAAATTATTGCTGGGCATATGTGAATAAAATCAAAGTTTCTAAGATTCTGTTTGTTGACATGGATGAATGTATTAGTAAAACTATGTGCACATGTGGGATATAGTTTCAGTTGAAGTAATTGAACGTATCATTAATTTGGATTATACCTGCTCTATCTGATTAGTAATGTCTTCTTTTAAATCCCGGAAGCATTCGTCCATAGTCAGTAGCTGTGACATCATATCCGGTGATTTGGGTTTCTTTATGAACCAATCAGGATCCATTATTTGCCTGTCCGAGATGTAAGTTTTGCATTCTGTACATACACACATCAACAATGAATACTTCGGTTCCACCTCAGGACTCTGTAAAATGGCGTGAAATAACAATAAATACTGCAAAGGGTGAAGCAGCGAGCACGCAATACTGAAAAGTAACTGACTCGGTATTATTGAGCCTTGTAACCTGTAACGACCCTTAGCGGTAGTCTACTTTAAAGCCACAATGAATGGTCTCGAAGATCCCAAAATACTAGTAATAAAAATACTGACTCCGTAGTTTGGACAATATTTAAAGTCGCAACACAGCACTACTAAACGAACATTATCGTCAAAGGAAAAACATACGGAAAAAAGTGATCCGTTTAAAGCACAGACAAGAGAGTAATAGTTTATTGAATCTGGTCAAGAGAGGTAATATATTGGAAAACACCTTTCAAACTCACCAGCACCGGCTTACCCCGTATTCTTCCTTAAAGTTTGATATATCAACCAGGAAATGTAGGCATTCAAGGACCACAGTCAACCAAAAACTCGTATAGAAACAAAAAACACTTACAAGGATAAATAAGAGGTAATGTGTGTCAAAAACATTAAAGAATGGTTGACAATAGATCCAACGCCTTGGAACGCTCAGTGGGAAAAACGGCCGCTGGAGTCACAATGATAATGATTTTGGCGCGTTACCTTGCCCTCAAGCACACTATTATACTATAACAGATAACATATATCAAAGATTTAGGATTTGTGATTTTAATTTGTTTATTTATTTGTTTTAATGACAACACCTGACAGATCCATAAAGAACATACATGGTACTTATTCCAGTTTTCTGGTAACAGAGAAATCATTTAGTAGATACCAAAATAGAACAGGAAATGTGCCATTCACAGAACACAGTCTACCAAAAACACGATTAACAATTGCAAGGAACAACAAATTATCAAGAGAAAAAAAAGTTGACAACAGGAGTATAAGACACTATTTAAAACAAACATTAAACGTAGACTGCATAAATATGGTCCACAGTCTGTCGGGTTATCGCACAGTCAAAAAGGAAAATAGTGGCCAGCTGTAAATGTGTCAACCACTACACATGCAGCGCGTTGCGAAATGATAAATCCTAAACTTGACTACAAGCTCTGGAAAAAACTAATCAAAGTAACATTAAAAGTCGACCACGATATGTAGCATTCACAGAACACAGTCAACCAACAACAAATAGACGCAAAGTATGCGACACCACAATGTTGGCAATATAGGTACCGCCTTCGAAAGGGCAGTGGAAAGAAATGCCGGTGTGAGTTTATGGTGTGGCTATAAACCAGGTTCTAGGGTAAACCAACCCCGCTCTTAACCTAGTGTCATCCCAATAAAAGTAATCAATGACTTGGCAGAAGGCAGAAAATCAAGAGATAAACCATTAAGGGCACGACAAGACAAAATCGAAGACAACCATTTAAACGTTGCCATCCCTTTCTGGATCAGGTAGGCTTCCTCATGTGGTCTACAATCTGTCGGGTCATTGCACCGTCAACGTCCTCATAGGGTCTACAATCTGTCGGGTCATTGCACCGTCAACGTCCTCATAGGGTCTACAATCTGTCTGGTCATTGCACCGTCAACTTCTTCATAGGGTCTACAATCTGTCGGGTCATTGCACCGTCAACGTCCTCATAGGGTCTACAATATGTCGGGTCATTGCACCGTCAACGTCCTCATAGGGTCTACAAACTGTCGGGTCATTGCACCGTTAACGTCCTCATAGGGTCTACAATCTGTCGGGTCATTGCACCGTCAACGTCCTCATAAGGTCTACAATCTGTCGGGTCATTGCACCGTCAACGTCCTCATAGGGTCTACAAACTGTCGGGTCATTGCACCGTCAACGTCCTCATAGGGTCTACAATCTGTCTGGTCATTGCACCGTCAACGTCCTCATAGGGTCTACAATCTTTCGGGTCACTGCACCGTCAACGTCCTCATAGGGTCTACAATCTGTCTGGTCATTGCACCGTCAACGTCCTCATAGGGTCTACAATCTGTCGGGTCATTGCACCGTCAACGTCCTCATAGTGTCTACAATCTGTCGGGTCATTGCACCGTCAACGTCCTCATAGGGTCTACAATCTGTCGGGTCATTGCACCGTCAACGTCCTCATAGGGTCTACAATCTGTCGGGTCATTGCACCGTCAACGTCCTCATAGGGTCTACAATCTGTCTGGTCATTGCACCGTCAACGTCCTCATAGGGTCTACAATCTGTCGGGTCATTGCACCGTCAACGTCCTCATAGGGTCTACAATCTGTCGGGTCATTGCACCGTCAACGTCCTCATAGGGTCTACAATCTGTCGGGTCATTGCACCGCTCATAGGGTCTACTATCTGTCTGGTCATTGCACCGTCAACGTCCTCATAGTGTCTACAATCTGTCGGGTCATTGCACCGTCAACGTCCTCATAGGGTCTACAATCTGTCGGGTCATTGCACAGTCAACGTCCTCATAGTGTCTACAATCTGTCGGGTCATTGCACCGTCAACGTCCTCATAGGGTCTACAATCTGTCTGGTCATTGCACCGTCAACGTCCTCATAGGGTCTACAATCTGTCTGGTCATTGCACCGTCAACGTCCTCATAGGGTCTACAATCTGTCTGGTCATTGCACCGTCAACGTCCTCATAGTGTCTACAATCTGTCGGGTCATTGCACCGTCAACGTCCTCATAGGGTCTACAATCTGTCTGGTCATTGCACCGTCAACGTCCTCATAGGGTCTACAATCTGTCGGGTCATTGCACCGTCAACGTCCTCATAGTGTCTACAATCTGTCTGGTCATTGCACCGTCAACGTCCTCATAGGGTCTACAATCTGTCTGGTCATTGCACCGTCAACGTCCTCATAGGGTCTACAATCTGTCGGGTCATTGCACCGTCAACGTCCTCATAGTGTCTACAATCTGTCTGGTCATTGCACCGTCAACGTCCTCATAGGGTCTACAATCTGTCTGGTCATTGAACCGTCAACGTCCTCATAGGGTCTACAATCTGTCTGGTCATTGAACCGTCAACGTCCTCATAGGGTCTACAATATGTCTGGTCATTGCACCGTCAACGTCCTCATAGGGTCTACAATCTATCTGGTCATTGCACCGTCAACGTCCTCATAGGGTCTACAATCTGTCTGGTCATTGCACCGTCAACGTCCTCATAGGGTCTACAATATGTCTGGTCATTGCACCGTCAACGTCCTCATAGGGTCTACAATCTGTCTGGTCATTGCACCGTCAACGTCCTCATAGGGTCTACAATCTGTCTGGTCATTGCACCGTCAACGTCCTCATAGGGTCTACAATCTGTCTGGTCATTGCACCGTCAACGTCCTCATAGGGTCTACAATCGGTCGGGTCATTGCACCGTCAACGTCCTCATAGTGTCTACAATCTGTCTGGTCATTGCACCGTCAACGTCCTCATAGGGTCTACAATATGTCGGGTCATTGCACCGTCAACGTCCTCATAGGGTCTACAAACTGTCGGGTCATTGCACCGTCAACGTCCTCATAGGGTCTACAATCTTTCGGGTCACTGCACCGTCAACGTCCTCATAGGGTCTACAATCTGTCTGGTCATTGCACCGTCAACGTCCTCATAGGGTCTACAATCTGTCTGGTCATTGAACCGTCAACGTCCTCATAGGGTCTACAATATGTCTGGTCATTGCACCGTCAACGTCCTCATAGGGTCTACAATCTGTCTGGTCATTGCACCGTCAACGTCCTCATAGGGTCTACAATCTGTCTGGTCATTGCACCGTCAACGTCCTCATAGGGTCTACAATCTGTCTGGTCATTGCACCGTCAACGTCCTCATAGGGTCTACAATCTGTCTGGTCATTGCACCGTCAACGTCCTCATAGGGTCTACAATATGTCTGGTCATTGCACCGTCAACGTCCTCATAGGGTCTACAATCTGTCGAGTCATTGCACCGTCAACGTCCTCATAGTGTCTACAATCTGTCTGGTCATTGCACCGTCAACGTCCTCATAGGGTCAACAATCTGTCGGGTCATTGCACCGTCAACGTCCTCATAGGGTCTACAATATGTCTGGTCATTGCACCGTCAACGTCCTCATAGGGTCTACAATCTGTCGGGTCATTGCACCGTCAACGTCCTCATAGGGTCTACAATCTGTCTGGTCATTGCACCGTCAACGTCCTCATAGGGTCTACAATCTGTCTGGTCATTGCACCGTCAGCGTCCTCATAGGGTCTACAATCTGTCGGGTCATTGCACAGTCAACGTTCTCATGGGGTCTACTATCTGCCGGGTCATTGCATAGTCAACGTCATCATGGGGTCTACAATCTGTCGGGTCATTGCACAGTCAACGTCCTCATGGGGTCTACACTATGTCGGGTCAGTGCACAGTCAACGTCCTGATGGGGTCTACATTATGTCGGGTCATTGCACAGTCAACAACCTGATGGGGTCTACAATCTGTCGGGTCATTGCACAGTCAACATCAAAATTTTGCTATGCTCCAGCAGATCATGTCATCACTGGTAATTTTGATATTGTTGATAAACGTATTCGGCATTTGTTTTTGAAAGGTCCTAAATATAGATACCTTCAGCTATTGATTGTAATGCCTGTCGTGCCCAGATCTCCCACTTCATTGAAGATTTTAGTATAAAATGGTGTCGTAGAGAACATGCGGACCCAAACTCGCTTTCTACTTGGAAAAAGTTAATTCTTAAAATTATAGATACACGTATTAACTTTTATAATGCTAACCCCTCTTTACTTCCTCCGAGACCTAGGTTTTCTTTTCGTAATTTAAAATCGGGAATTCAGGATTTTCATAATAAATTTGTTTTGGTTCCTGCAGATAAAGCAGCTAATAATGTAATTATTGTTTGACGCCTACATTACGTCAATGTTTTATCTCTGGAACTCGTCAGCATCAATTCGTATACTCCAGTTAATTCTATTGAGGATGATGTTGTTTCCGTACATATCACTCGGTGCACTACTTTCAAGGCTGGTGTAAACGATAAGCAAAATAAACTGCCTACTATGTACTGGATTCCTAAATTACATAAAAGTCCGTATAAGGCTCGCTTTATTTCGAATTCTAGTGCCTGCACCATAACAAACATCTCCAAACTTTTAACTTATTGTCTTACTGCCGTTAAAGATCACGTTAAACTATATTGTGAAAAAACTTATGAAAAGTCTGGGATTAATTTATTTTGGTCTATAAAAAATTCAGGAGACGTTCTTGATACAATTTTCAGTAAAGGTCAAGTTTCATCAATAAGCACTTATGACTTCTCTACACTATATACAACCTTACCACATCACCTTATTAAAGACATCACCTTATTAAAGACAAGCTAATTTCACTTTTTCAAAAATCATTCGCTAGAGAAAATACTACATTTTTGGCGTGTAATAATATTAAAGCGTTTTTTACTAACGGAGGTTTAGACAATGATACTATGTGGACTTGCTATGAAGTTTGTGAATCACTCATCTTCCTATTAGATAATATTTTCGTCAGGTATGGAACCACCGTTCATAGACAAATTGTTGGTACGAACTGTGCACCACTTGTCACAGATTTGTTTTTATTTTGCTATGAAAGAGATTTCATGTTGAGTCTTAAACCAGATATCCAGGCAGATGTTATTGAAGCTTTTAATGACACCTCTCGGTATCTGGATGACATATTGAACATTGACAACCCTTTCTTTCCAACTATGGTTAATAATATTTATCCTAAAGAACTTCAGCTTAATAAATATATCTGATAATAACGCTTCTTTTCTTGATTTAGATCTCTCGACTGAAAATGGTGAAATAATTAGCAAAATCTATGACAAGAGAGATGATTTTAATTTTGACATTGTTAATTATCCCCACTTGGATGGGGATGTTCCCCGAGCAACTTCTTATCGGGTGTGTCTATGATCTTTCTTGTCGTGCCCTTAATGGTTTATTCTCTTGTTGCTCTGGCTTCTGCCAAGTCATTGAGTACCTTCATTGTGGCTTTCTATGCTATTGTTTCTTTTGTATTATATTTACACGAGCATATTAGTGTTTTACTTATATTGCCTATTGATACTGCCTTGTTGGTTAGAGATTAGATCATGGCGGGGATTTCTTTATTTACACTGTCCTGTTTTAATGGGATGACAGTAGGGTAAGTGTGAGGTTTGGTGCACCCTAGAACGGGTTTAAACCCCGCCTCCCCCGCCCCCCCCCCCCCCCCACCCACCCCAGTGGCCTACTTTGCCACTGACCGTTTCAAGGCGGTAGCCCTATTGCCAACCCTTTTGTGTTTGTGATGTCGTTTGCTTTTATTTTTACTTTTGCCTTCTTGTTTGTCTGTTTGCGTGTTTGTTTCTGTGTTTTGTGGTTGACTGTCCTCCTTGAATGCTACTTTTCCTGTCCGATCTTTTTATATTTCTTCCTCATGGGGTCTACAATCTGTCGGGTCATTGAACAGTCAACGTCCTCATGGTGTCTTCAATCTGTTGGGTCATTGCACAGTCAAAGAGGAACGTATAATTGATAACGATAAATGGTCCAATCACTAAAAATGCAGTGTGTTGCAAAATGATAGGGTCATTAACACGTTTGATAATAAGAGAATAAAAGGATAAATTTGAAATCGCCGAACACGATAAATGCAAAAATATATTGCAGTCTCGGTTTGATAGAGATGGCTCAAGAACGAAGTGAAAAATGCTTGCTACCATTCACGCCCTCTAGCCCCGGGTTGAGCAGAACTCAATATTTAAGGACACCCCACCACCCAAATACAATAGGCTCGAAATATGTCCTTGAAGTATCAATAGTACAACAATTTGAGTCATCCCAAAGATGGTAGCCTTACGACGGTGAACATGGAACTGTCAATGAGCTATTGTCAAACCATTCATTGCCAGCGGCGTATGGTTCCAATATATAACGAAATGATTTGCCCTAAATGAGAAAACAATGAGAAAAATAAAAGTAGAACAGGGTTACGATAATAAAATTGTGCAAAATGTTCCGAAGCCTATGATAACGGTAACCGTCATGGAGTAGCGTTTTAGTTATACAAAGGTTACACATTTTAATATCCTCAAGTTGACTCTAAGCGCTAAAAAATAAATAAGTTAAGAAACACATATACCCCGCAAAAAGTTGCTCGGGGAACATTCCCGTCCAAGTGGGGATAATAAACAATGTTAAATTGAAATAATTTTCTTGCCGTAGTTTTGGTTATTATTTCTCGATTTTCAATAGATTTCTTTTGTTTTTGTTTGAATGGTGTTTTACGTACTCTGTTTAGGCCATATATGTCAATCGATTTGTTTTTGTGGTAGAGGCAGACCACCCCAATTTTCTTGGGTAGAACCATTACTGTATCCTTCCCACCAGCCATAGGAATCGACACTTTCTCACTTACAAGTTGAGCTCCCAGTGGGATTCGAACATGCAGCAGTAAGAGGCGAGAAGGTTTACAACGCAACGTCGTTAACCCCTTGACCACGAATGTGCTTCTATTTTCAATAGAGAGAGAGATGTACATCGGGAAAGGAAGCGACAGTATCAGAATCATAAGCTTTGTTGCCTATTGATGCTGCCTTGTTGGTTAGAGATAAGATCATGGCGGGGATTTCTTTATTTACACTGTCCTGTTTAATGGGATGACAGTAGGGTAAGTGTGAGGTTTGGTGCACCCTAGAACCGGTTTAAACCCCCAGTGGCCTACTTTGCCACTGGCCGTTCCAAGGCGGTAGCCCTAATGTCAACCCTTTTGTGTTTGTGATGTCGTTTGCATTTATTAATACTTTTGCCTTCTTGTTTGCGTGTTTGTTTCTGTGTTTTGTGGTTGACTGTCCTCCTTGAATGCTACTTTCCCTGTCCGATCTTTTTGTATTTCTTGGGTTATGTAGGATAGATATGTTTAACCATAATATATCATAAAGGGTTGTCGATGTTTAATTTATCCTCCAGATACCGAGAAAGAACATAGTCGATGACATCTGCCTGAGAATCTGGTGAAAGACTCAGTATGACATCTCTGTTATAGCACTGGAAAACAAATTTACGACAAGAGGTGTACCATTTCGTACCCATTGGGATACTAATAATTTGTCTATAAACAGAAATTCCATACCTGACGAGAATATGATCTAATAGAAATATAAGCGATTCGCAAACTTCTTGGCAAATAGTGTAATGCTAAACGTTTCCTAAATGCTAAGGGGCTTTTACATAGCTAAAATACGAATCGTTAACTGTGAATGTAATCACTCAAATAGTTTGAAACTTTCAAGTTCCTATGACTTTTTTCGTAATTTCTGGCAATTAAGTATGTTGGTACACATTGACATACATGTGTAAAACAGTTATCACGTACTGTGTGAGTGTAGACGGAACAAGGTCTGATAACAGAAACTAAGTGACATTCAATTCTAAAAGTTACCCCAGCTTTCTTTATCACGGCTATTCTAGAGGCTGCATTCGCTCTAACTTTCATGCCATCTTCAATGTATACCAGAAGTTCTTTGTGAGAACAATTTTTGCACAAGGCCAGACCACAGACACGACAATTGCGTAATTTCTTCCTTTTTCCGAGTTTTCCAGCACAGTTTCGACAAGCCATTGCACTCTTTTCCAACTGAAACATATGGATACTGAAAACATATAGATTCTATAATTATTGTAAATGAACTCTGAGTATACGTTTAGCTAATGTTCAAGAACAACTCCAACCG
This sequence comes from Cyrtodaria siliqua, assembly GCA_037043455.1. Taxonomy (NCBI): domain Eukaryota; kingdom Metazoa; phylum Mollusca; class Bivalvia; order Adapedonta; family Hiatellidae; genus Cyrtodaria; species Cyrtodaria siliqua. The sequence continues at coordinate 122,689 of JAWPHD010000035.1, forward strand.
ATCAGTTTAAATAAGTTAACACAAAGAAGATAATGAAGATAATGATACATATGTATTTAGATGTATAGCAAGTCGCCGAACATTTATCTGATGAACTTTTGTATTTAAACCCCCATTTTTCACTTGTATTAACAACATTTTTTACAGTATACCATTTAAGTATAGATAACAAGAAATATTTTTCATGTGTGTTTTAAACACAACATATAGCTTTTTTATGAAGGAATGTAGATATGAAAGTCGAACAGGAAATGCTGCATTCAAGGACCACAGTCAACCAAATGAAACAATAATTACAAAGACGATTGAAAGCAAGATATGGCAAATATAAAAGGGTGGACAATAGGGCTACCGCTTTGAACGGTCAGTGGCAAAAATGGCCGATGGGGGTTTAAACCAGGTTCTAGGGTACACCAAACCCCACTCTTACCGTTATGTCATACCAGTAAAAAGAGGCAGTGTAATTAAAGATATCCCCACCATGGTATATTCTCTAACAAACAATGCAGCATTAATAGCCAATATAAGTATACCACATAGATGATCATGTATATATGAATATAAAACAGCAAAAACCTAGAAAGCCACAAATCAAGAAATCAGTAACTTGGCAGAAGCCAGAGCAACAAGAGAACAAACCGTTAAGGGTAAAACAAGACAATATTTAAGACAAACATCAAACGCTACCGTCCTTTACGAATTTAGGTAGACGTCATCATAGGGTCCACAATCTGTCCTCTCATCGCACAATAAAAGAGGAATGCATAGTGGCGAATTGTAAATAGGTCAACCACTAAACATACAGTGCGTTGCAAAATGATGGGGTCATAACCACTTTTGATAAACGTTTTAACGAGTTTAATAAAGATTGTGACTTGATTATGACCAAGGGCCTTAAGAATTTTGTAAATCACATCTCCATAGAAGTCAGGTTGTGATAGTCCTTGTCACAGACGAGTTCGTAAATTACTTTTATATTTTAAAAGTAGCTCAGCGTTATTATAATACAAGTTTGCAAAGGTTTTTCGATGTTTATGGTAACGGTAGCTCTGCTGGAGTAGCGTCTTAGTTATACAAAGAGTACGACTATTACAGTCCTCAACACGACTACACGTTCTAGAAGTCGAGAAACATATACCTCATAAGAGGTAGCTCGGGGAACATACCCATCTAAGTGGGAGATAATTAACAATATCAAACTTAAAATCATCTCTCTTGTCATAGATTTCACTAATTATTTCACCATTTTCAATAGGGAGATGTAAATCAAGAAAAGACGCGAGAGTATCAGAAATGTTACCTTTGTTGAGTTGAAATTCTTTAGGGTATATATTATTAACCATAGTAGAAAAGAACGGATAGTCAATGTTCAATATGCCATCCAGATATCGAGAGGTGTCATTAACGGCTTCAATTACATCTGCCTGGGTATCTGGTGAAAGACTCAACATGAAATCTCTTTCAAAGCAATGCAAGAACAAATCTACGACAAGAGATGCACAGTTCGTATCTACTGGGATATCAACAATTTGTCTAATAGGAAAATGAGTGCTTCACAAACTTCTTGAGATGTCCATATAGTGTAATTGTCTAAACAGAAAGCTCATATGTTGAAATACTTATCATTGAATAAATGGAGTAAATAGAAATAGCATATAGCCACTGTGAGCCATTGTATAATATGCTTATGCTGATTTCTTCCTCTTGGAGAAGACAAATTAAAGAAAAAATAAAAAAATAAAAATAGGCATATACAATTCATATTGTTAAATATTGCGTTTTAACAAACAGTATCAAAGGTTCAAGCAAATAATAACACTCTTAATAAACAATAAGACTACAGAAATGCTGCAGGTACAAATACAATTCCCTTAAAAATCAAATAATCTTTTTATGTAATCAATTGCTACTCTGTTTTCGCATTTTGATTTTATCCTTATAAAGTGTTTTGTTTGTTTTTGTTTTATGGATTGTTCTATGACCACAGTAAATCAATGCTTGTAGATATATTCTCAAACTCGTAAATGTTTCTTAAGGTAGCTGATAGTGTTTTAAAAGTGTATACACTGCATGCATGACTTCGCGGATGTGCTTCTAACTTTAAGACACATGACCTGTCAAGATAATAAAAGTTTATACACTACATGCATGGCTTCGTGGACACATTTAATATTTAAGACAAATGACCTGCCAAGACAATATACGTAGTGGTGTAAAAAATATTAGCCATTAACGGAATACATATTCTCATTGCTACACCTCTAAATACAAACATTAGGTTACAGAGTTAATTTTGATTATAATAATAATGTTCGCGAAATATCATGTGTTTGTTTTATTTTCACGAATGGTCGTTAGTGCACGAGTGGAAAAAGGACCCATTTGTATAGCGAAACATTTAGGTATAAATAAAATCAACCAATAATTATAAATACACCATTTTCCGACAATAAAAATAGTGTGTGTGTATTTTTAACCTAGATTATGTACTAAGTTGAGTTTTCTCCTCAAGAAAGAGTATGATAATGGACCTTTGGAAACGGCCGAAAACGACACATACGAAATATTGCAGTCTCGGTTTGATTGAGACTGTTCATGAGCGGTAGTGAAATATGCTAGCTACCGCTCACGCCCTCTAGCCCCGGGTTGAGCAGAACTCAATATTAATAAAATCAATAGTACAAAAGTTTAACCATGCCGAAGATGGCATGCATATGGCGGAGGACATGGAGAATAATCCCCCCATATCGTACGGCGTATGGTCCCAGTATCTAATAAAAATATATTCCCCGAAGAGCGAAATAAACATAATGGAATTTAGTTGGGAGCAGCGGTTATGAAGCCTGCATATCACAAGTAATAGTCAAAAGACTAAATTAAAAAGCAGACAACATATCCTATAAGTGGTAAAACCACTTATAATAATGACATATTTTTATGTTAGAGTATCTAAATGATATATTAAAACCACTTATAATAATGACATATTTATATGTTAGAGTATCTAAATGATATATATAAAACCACTTATAATAATGACATATTTTTATGTTAGAGTATCTAAATGATATATATAAAAACATTACTGCACTATCAACAACTTATACATGTATTTCATAACGAGTAATGAAACAGATACTATTATAAACAAAAGTATCAACTTATATTTATGATTGTAATGAGTTAGGATAACTACTCTGAAACCACCTTTAGTGAATAATTAATTTTACAAATGAAAATGTTATGTAATAATATTTAGAATGATGCATATTCATATTTTGTTATAGACATGTTACCAAAGATTCTTCTATTAATAAATTAGTATACTGTTTATTAATATGTATGTAGATAAATGTGTGTTTATTTATTTATATGTGTGCTTTTGCTTTTGTTTTATTTGTTCCTTTGTGCATATGTGTATTTTCTAATTTAGTCAGATTCACTTGTTTATTTAAGAATGTATAGTGTTTTAATACGTTTTCTCTTTTTATTATAAACATTGTGATGTGTACGCCAGTCATGGCCCAAAATTGGAAATAAAATATATTCTAGTATTTTCATTGTCCTGTTATATGAGATGGCCATAGTGTCATTTCAGTGAGAATGATGTTTGGTTCAACTTGGAACTTGTTTACTCCATCACCACCACCGTACCACCGTACCACCCCTACAACCGTCACCACCACCCATCACCCATCCCACCAAACACCACCACCCCCACGTCAAATGGACCATTTTCCCACTAAATGTTATTAATCAATACCCCTATTTTCAATCACTGACCGGTTGTCGTTTCTCACATCTAACTTTTTGTTTCATTATATAATGATTAAAGGGAATGTAGCGACACAGCCAAACCAGCTTTATTATTGAGAGTTTTTAAATACTTGAATAAGAGTGAAAGAATTATCAAAATCGAATGATAAACAAAGAAGATATGATCATTTGAAGTTTCCGTTGAAACGGATATGGAAGCGGCCATTTTGAGAGCTATGACATCACGGTTCTAAATGACCATATATGGAATATTTATAAATATGAAAATTTACTGATTTATAGGGAAAAAATGACAACAACTGTATGAAAAATATGTAATACTTAATGGCAATAATGATTTATATGAACAGTAAAAAAATCATTCATTTGCAGTGATTTTCTTCGTTTTAAATTATATTTATCAATATTCCATTTATGGTAATATGGAACTATGACGTCATAGTTCTAAAAATGGCGGCTCCCATATTCGTTTTAGAACAACCTTTAAATGGTCATATCTTTTTTGTTTATCATCCGATTTTGATAATTCTTTCACCTTTTCCCAAGTTTTTCAGAACTCTCAGTAACAGAGCTTGTTTGGCTGTGTCGCTACATTCCCTTTAATTCCACATACAATCAGTGTCTGAAACGGCCGGTCGCCCACTCGCCAATGGCGAGTAATACCTTGTCTGGGCGACCAAAAGTTGTTCAAAGTAAAGTTGTCACTCGCCCAACAAAAAACGTCTGGGCGACTGCCCAAAATCAGTAAAAAAAAATCATTTTAATCGATTATTTTCGGAGAACTGTCAACTACCGGCGTCACTTGGTAAAAGGTAGACAACTCTTTATTTCTCTTGCGACTTGTTAGTTGCGAACGCAGCGATTGGTTCAAATAAACTATTGAACCAATGAAAGTGCATGTAACCTTATGATAACTGTGTAAAGTCAAAGAAAATGAAAACGCATGGGCATTTCTGAAACGCACTGACGCTGCGGACTATAAAAAGCCGTCCAAGTATGCGAAGTAAGTATTTTTTCTGTTAATCATAAATGTCGACATACGATGCTAGTCGGTAATTTCAGAACTCTGAATAATAGAGATTGTTTGACTGTGTCGCTACATTCCCTTTAATATAACTGTTGTATTAAATACTGAAAAGGGGATCCTTGGAAGCAACAAACACAAACAAGACAGAAAAGTCGACTCGGTGTTAGTGAGTCTGACAGGTAATATTAGGGGTAACGCCTCTCGCGCCCCACTAACCCGGCTTAATCGGTATTCTATTTTAAAGCCACAAATATTGGGCTTGATGATCCCAAATTTGTTTTGGCTGTCTGTATTTATGTGAATGATACAGCTTCTGTTCTGTTTTGCATCTACTCGGCACTTTACTCATCAAACCAGCTCATGGGTCTTTTTTTCCCTTTTTTTTTTGCTCATTCGTGAAAATAAAATCGGCTATTTCTAAATAACAATTACGTCCATTGAGTGGTTCAATGTAATTCAGCAATTTCCATGCATCTTTTTTATTGATTTCTTTGATAACAAGATATAAATTATGTTTAATAACAAAATGGTTTTATAACAAAATGTGTCATAGATTTCTGTCATTAAATACAGTAAATGGTATCCTTCGGAAACATGGAACACAAACAGGAGAAGTTGGTAGCAAACTCAGTTTTATTGAGTCTGTAATGTAAGTTAAGACACAACACCTCCTACCACGCGCCATAGCGCTGGCTTCAGCGGTATTCTACTTTAAAGCCATTGTGATTGGGCACGATGATCCCAAAGATTCGTAGCGTGGGGAGACTTTTACGGCCGCCACACTGCACTAAACGAACGCTAGTGTGAATGTCAGTAAGTGTGAATGTCAATAAATATATAAATAAATAAAGAGGATCCTTCAGAACAAGAGAAAAAAGTAGCAAACTTGATTTGACTGTGTCTATTCATGAGAGGTAAATTAAGATGCAACACTTCCCACGCCTCCTAGCCTTATATTGAGAATCATTCATATAATGAATAATATAACAGCTTACCGTCCAGAACATGGACTTCTGCCATGATGGTACATTAACAAGGTCTTTGAGCTCATGGAGTGTCTTTAACGCTTCTGATGAACCTACAGCAGACTGAAACCCATCCAGGAGTCGCAAACATTCTTTCAACACATCTACTTGAAACCTACAACCATAATGTACCGCCTTTTACAAGTTTCAAAAATTTATAAATTTCAAAGATTTATGAAAATATGCTATGTTTTGTTAGGAATAAATATACAAAAGAAATCCAGTAAGGCTTTGTTTATGACATTCTCGAATCAAAACGACAAGAGGTAAAGGAGAAATTATATATTAGTCTGAGAAAGATTTGGGTAATATTTTAAAAGTAGTCATTTTTGTATAGAAATATATTTTAAGAAAAGTATAGATACAACATAAACTGGTTATTTGTATTCCTGGTACTACCTGTGCACCACGTGTCGCAGATTTGTTTTTATACTGTTGTGAACGAGACTTTATGTTGAGTGTGTCTCCTTAGCCATATAGACATTATTGGTGCACTAATACATCCCTGTATCTGTATGACATATTACTCAATACTGATAATCCGTTCTTTGCACTTCTGGTCACTAATATTGCATATTCATCAAAATTAGTGTTGAATAAAACCAACAGTTCGGATGACACTATATTAGCATTCCTCGATCTTCTGACATCTGTCGATTTCAAATGATTACATACATATTGATAATATGGTAAGAATTTAACTATCATCATTTAGACAGGGATGTACCTCGTGCTACATCTTATATGGTGTGTGTTTCTCAGATCATTCGGTTTGCTAGAGCTTGCAACGATATTAAGGACTTCAATAATCGAAATCAAGCTATTAGAAGGAAACATCTCATTATCACCAACTACATAGATTTGTCTCGAAATTCTATCGCCGCAACGAAAACCTACTGGGGAAGAAACTACACGACCATTTGTCTCATTACTTTGACTATACTGTTCAGATGTTTGTTTAAGAGATATATAGATCTAACTTTAAAGGGAGTACATCAGGCTTTTCATGGGGGTCTAGGTGTCCGACTTAAAATTGACAAATATTAATATTTGCTATTCTACATGGTCAAAACATAATGAATGAGACTAACAATTATCCCTTATTTGCAAAGAAATTCATTCTGCACAGTAATACATGCTATCCTAGGTGACGCACCAGGGTTAATTTCAGCATTTTACGTCCGATTCCGTCATAGCTATATGGTGTTTTCAAAAATTTGATATTAACAAAATGGTTCGAACATCATATTTTGATTGATATAAGTGTTTTATCATGAATTGGAACATTTTTATAATTTAAGATATTTCTAGAAAAATCCTGATGTACTCCCTTTAAGAAAATGTTCTTCTCAAGAACCATGAGATATATGTTGACCTTTACTTTTCAGAATTGAGTGTTATATCCTAAACGATCAGGTTTGTTAAATAAGACGGAGTAAGAAAACAAATCACCCGATCGCTTGAATATAGAGATGCTTAGGGATAATGAAATGTATATTCTTTGAAACGGATTGTCCAGTTTCTTTTTAATGAATTTTGTAATTGGCATTAAGAATCACGGTTCTTTAAATGATACCGGTGGGTTAAAACAATCTTTGTTTATATAATTATAGAGGATCTAACATGAACGCCTGTTTAATATGTTTGAGATTATTTGTGTCACACCACTCCAAAATTTCCAAATAAAGCATACATGTATATATAAATATAGTTGTTGTCGTATGATGTCTTCGTATACTGCTTGGGTCTTCTTACAACGTAACTACCTCGTTGATCTCCATAATTTGGTATATTTAATGGTTACGAAAATCGGCGATGTGATTCCGATTGCACACCGACCTAAACGGAAAAGACCGAGCGTTCCTTTGTATTGGTATTACACCAATGTAATAGGACAGTTATTGCATGGCGTTATTACACTCAGGTGATATAATTAACATTAAAAACTCGACAAAGATCTGAACCACTGAATATAATTATGGTGACAGTTGCTTTTTAGAAATTCATTTGTGCACTTTTCATGTTTGTTCAAATGAAAATATAGGCCCGCCCTTTGAGTGCTTTATTTGAATGTACAGTGACAACTATTAAACTCTTCTACGAATTTAATGCCATCAGTTTTAAATAAAACATCATATTGACACGTATCATCCACGTTATGCAAATGAATCGCCTGGTAACCAACAGCCTTGCACCAGTGGTCAAATTATTGTATACAGAGTAAAAGTATTTTTATTAGTTATATATATATTTATTTATTTTTTAGGGGTGGTGGTGGTGATGGAGGTTGAGGTCGAATATCTGCTCAAGATCCATTTGACGTATATTTCCGGTTGTTTTTCAGAATGTATCCATATATCTTAACCTATCTAGATTGTTAACATGAAGTGTACCCGAAGTTAAAATGCCGAGCATTAAATACTGGTTTCTGTACTATTATTATGTAAAACGCTAGCATCTTCTATGTACTTACTGTTCCCTCCATAGTGCTGGTACAACTGATGGACCAGTGCTAGCATCTTCTATGTACTTACTGTTCCCTCCATAGTGCTGGTACAACTGATGGACCAGTGCTAGCATCTTCTATGTACTTACTGTTCCCTCCATAGTGCTGGTACAACTGATGGACCAGTGCTAGCATCTTCTATGTACTTACTGTTCCCTCCATAGTGCTGGTACAACTGATGGACCAGTGCTAGCATCTTCTATGTACTTACTGTTCCCTACATAGTGCTGGTACAACTGATGGACCAGTGCTAGCATCTTCTATGTACTTACTGTTCCCTCCATAGTGCTGGTACAACTGATGGACCAGTGCTAGCATCTTCTATGTACTTACTGTTCCCTCCATAGTGCTGGTACAACTGATGGACCAGTGCTAGCATCTTCTATGTACTTACTGTTCCCTCCATAGTGCTGGTACAACTGATGGACCAGTGCTAGCATCTTCTATGTACTTACTGTTCCCTCCATAGTGCTGGTACAACTGATGGACCAGTGCTAGCATCTTCTATGTACTTACTGTTCCCTCCATAGTGCTGGTACAACTGATGGACCAGTGCTAGCATCTTCTATGTACTTACTGTTCCCTCCATAGTGCTGGTACAACTGATGGACCAGTGCTAGCATCTTCTATGTACTTACTGTTCTCTCCATAGTGCTGGTACAACTGATGGACCAGTGCTAGCATCTTCTATGTACTTACTGTTCCCTCCATAGTGCTGGTACAACTGATGGACCAGTGCTAGCATCCTCTATGTACTTACTGTTCCCTCCATAGTGCTGGTACAACTGATGGACCAGTGCTAGCATCTTCTATGTACTTACTGTTCCCTCCATAGTGCTGGTACAACTGATGGACCAGTGCTAGCATCTTCTATGTACTTACTGTTCCCTCCATAGTGCTGGTACAACTGATGGACCAGTGCTAGCATCTTCTATGTACTTACTGTTCTCTCCATAGTGCTGGTACAACTGATGGACCAGTGCTAGCATCTTCTATGTACTTACTGTTCCCTCCATAGTGCTGGTACAACTGATGGACCAGTGCTAGCATCTTCTATGTACTTACTGTTCCCTCCATAGTGCTGGTACAACTGATGGACCAGTGCTAGCATCTTCTATGTACTTACTGTTCCCTCCATAGTGCTGGTACAACTGATGGACCAGTGCTAGCATCTTCTATGTACTTACTGTTCCCTCCATAGTGCTGGTACAACTGATGGACCAGTGCTAGCATCTTCTATGTACTTACTGTTCCCTCCATAGTGCTGGTACAACTGATGGACCAGTGCTAGCATCTTCTATGTACTTACTGTTCCCTCCATAGTGCTGGTACAACTGATGGACCAGTGCTAGCATCTTCTATGTACTTACTGTGCCCTCCATAGTGCTGGTACAACTGATGGACCAGTGCTAGCATCTTCTATGTACTTACTGTTCTCTCCATAGTGCTGGTACAACTGATGGACCAGTGCTAGCATCTTTTATGTACTTACTGTTCCCTCCATAGTGCTGGTACAACTGATGGACCAGTGCTAGCATCTTCTATGTACTTACTGTTCTCTCCATAGTGCTGGTACAATACTGGCATTCTTTTGCTCTATCGTAATATCACAAATTAGCTTTCGTCTCTCCTCTTTGGCATGATATCTAAGTAGCTTGAACTCGTCTGTTAGTGATCGCGTGGTGCAGCCAGGAATCAAGAGTCTTTCTTCGAAGCATTTTAAACATACCTGTAAATACGATGTGTGATTAAACTAGGAAACTGGACGGAGATAACCTTGTAAGGTCGTGTTTGATTAGTGGTTGGATGTTGCTGAAGTTGGTATTTGTGTCGTGGTGGAGGTGGTCGTGGTAATAGTCAATTGAATCTTTGCATCTGTATTGCATTCCTTTACAGATATCGACCACGACTATTCATACTTGTTGTCAATTTAATGTTTATTTGTAATCAATATTTAAATCGTCAAATCAGAGTATTTGAAAAATGGAACTTTGGCCTGGATTAATGAGTAACTGTATTGGTATCGGCAAAATATAAGTAAATACAACATAACTACATGTGAGGGTCTGTACGGGGTATATTTAACAAATGCAACCATGATAGCTGATGAAGATTACATAGTAGTACAAATACACAAATTGCCATTAGCAAATAATGAAGCAGTATTTCGGGACATTCTCTAAAGTTTTTTCCTATGAATATATTTTTTAATTTCGAACATAGTTAGAACTGCCTTTCTAAACATATTTCAACTTTAAATACAAAAGGTCCCGGATTTGGAGAATAAATAGTCAAATAAAATAAGATTAGTATCCCTTCAAATATACGAAGTAACGTTTAATGTGTTTCTTCAATATTTTTCTGTCGCGCACTTAATAGTGTTTTCCCTTGTTGCCTTGACTTTATTGGGTACTTACTTTATGACTTTATTTGTATATTCATATATACCTGATCATACTTGTGTTGTATATTCATATATACCTGATCATACTTGTGTTGTATATTCATATATACCTGATCATACTTGTGTTGTATATTCATATATACCTGATCATACTTGTGTTGTATATTCATATATACCTGATCATACTTGTGTTGTATATTCATATATACCTGATCATACTTGTGTTGTATATTCATATATACCTGATCATATTTGTGTTGTATATTCATATATACCTGATCATACTTGTGTTGTATATTCATATATACCTGATCATATTTGTGTTGTATATTCATATATACCTGATCATACTTGTGTTGTATATTCATATATACCTGATCATACTTGTGTTGTATATTCATATATACCTGATCATATTTGTGTTGTATATTCATATATACCTGATCATACTTGTGTTTTACGTATATCGCTTATTAATGCCTAGTTTGTTAGCGGTATTGCCTGACGAGGGATTACCTTATGTACACTGTCCCGTTTATATGAGACAACAATATGGTATGAGTGACGTTCAAGTGCATCCTAAAACCTGCCTGGTTTAAACATCAAGTGGTCTTTGTACACTGCCGTTCTATGGCGACACCATTGTTGGCATCCCTTGTATGTTTGTGAAGAGATGTATATTTAACAAAGTCCGCGTAATTTCTGTTTGTTGTGAATGTTTGATTGACATCGTTCCGTGAATGCTAGAATTGCATGTTCGTCATTTGTATCTGCTATCAAACGTTCCAATAAATTAAATTGGAAAGACCATAAATAATGTAAGTATACTAACTATATATAAGAAAAATAAACTATAATGTATGTTATGTCTCAGTCCTATTATGAATGGCGAAACTAATACTTCAAGGTTGTGCCATGTATTGGTATGTACCAACTCTAACGTAAAATAGTTACTATTATATAGAAAGGTTCATGTGACTACCATATATAGCAAATCATATGCCATCTGCAAAGAAAACCATAAGAGCGTTAGAAGTTTTTATATAGCAAAATGTTATATCATCTGCAACCCAACGTAAAATAATTACAACTATATATATATAGGTTCATGCGACTTCGGGAGATTTTTATTATACAAAAATGCAAACCAGCTGAAACTGTATACCTTACATATGTATGAAAAGTACAATTAAAGAACAATCTATATTGATAAATGGACTTGTAGCATGGTCGCTGAAATTCCCTTTGTACTTGTACTTTGTAAATCGTTTAACTGAAAATAACACATGTCAGAATAAATGGTGTACTCTAACTATCAGCTATTTGAAGTTAGGATATGACAGACAGCTGAAATTGACATGCTACAAAAGAAATAGAGTATGGTCTCGTCTGGAGATCTGAACATTCCAAAATTATCATGGGATTACAATACTCCATCCATCAACCAAACTTGCCAGTATCGCAGTGTATATGAAACATTTATTCATATCATTGATGATTTTAACCTCACACAGATGGGGACTCAACCTACCAGACTCACCCAGAACCTTAACAAACACCTTGATGAATGTGTACCATCCAAAGTCATTAGAGGTAAGTCTTCTCTACCATGGATAACGCAAGACATAAGGCGAACCATAAGAAGTAGAAACCAACTATACTGCCGGCAGAAGAAGACAGGCAACCAGGCACACAGAGCTAAGTACTTGAAACTTCGGCACTCAGTACGAATTAAAATAAAGACTGCCTCTGAATCATACTTGGAAGATATCATTGGTGTAAACCAGGAGGATGAAGAACCCAAGGTAAATTCCAAAAAATAATGTTCTCCTTTCTGAAAATTGCTCGTCAAGACAACCAAGGCATCCACCCTCTAAAATCTGAAGGTAAACTAATCACAGACACAACTGGGAAAGCAAACATTCTAAACTCACAATTTCAATCTGTTTTCACTCCTAAATACCCAATCAGCCTCAGTCAACTATGCCAAGTTGATAAAACTCACATCGAAATACCAACATTACCACCCTCACTATCAAATAAAACAACAATCATGCCAGACATAGACATAAGCACTACAGGTATTCTCAAACTCCTTAAAGATCTTAACCCAAACAAGGCAGCCGGGCCAGACAGGATTAAACCTCTAGTTCTCCAGGAACTACGAGAGCAAATATCGCCCATCCTGCAGGTAATTATCAGTTTGTCCCTAGAAACAGGCCAGTTACCACAGTAATGGACTACCGCAAATGTAGTGCCTCTCCTCAAGAAAGGTGATACGTATCTTGCGTCAAACTACCGTCCCATATCTCTTACTTGCATCCTGTCCAAGGTCCTAGAACATATTGTAGCTTCGAATCTGGCCAAATACATGGATAACAACAACCTCATGTACGACCTCCAGCATGACTTCAGAGAACGCAGGTCCTGTGAAACACAACTAGTCATGCTGGTGGAAGATTTAGCCAGAAATACCAGCAAAGGTAAGCAGATTGATCTTATTTTACTTGATTTCAGCAGGGCCTTTGACATGGTTAACCAGGAGAAGTTGCTCCTCAAAATACACAGTTATGGCATTCGCGGTCTAACTTTGCCCTGGATACGAGCATTTCTGAGTGGTCGGACACAAACAGTAGTGCTGGAGAGAGAAATCTCAGACCTGATATCAGTAACATCTGGTGTACCCCAAGGATCTGTCCTTGGTCCAATTTTGTTCCTGGTTTATATTAACGACTTACCCGAAAGCATCATCTCGCGAGTAAGTTTGTTCGCGGACGACACAGCAGTGTGTCTAACAATCGACGACAAACTGACAGATAGGGCCAAACTCCAGACCGACCTAAACACATTATACAAATGGTCTTCCAAGTGGGACATGAGCTGTGCCAAGTCATTCAGGTTACCAAGGCGAAAACTCCAATCCCCGCCAGTTACTCTCTAAATGGACATGTACTAGAAACAGTCAGCAGCGCTCGATATCTAGGGGTAGACCTTTCAGACAACTTTCCATGGAATACCCATGTCAATCGCATATCAGCAAACGCTAACAGTACCTTAGGTTTCCTACAAAGAAATATCAGGACAAAAGCACCTAAGGTAAGTGAATGTGCTTATAAAGCCCTAGTCCGCCCTCAACTAGAGTATGCCAGCTCTGTCTGGGATTCGAAAGTCCAATCAAATATAGACATGCTGGAAATGGTTAAGCGCCGAGCTGCCCGATGGACCCAAAATGGCTAATCCAGGTACTCGAACGTCACTGAGATGCTGGAGAGTATGGGCTGGCGATCCCTCGAACAGTGGAGGTCAGATGCACGTCTATGTCTTTTTTATAAAATTATTTACGGCCTAGTAGCTATTCCGATTCCAGCTTATATACAAAATAACAATAGTGTCTCAAGATACTGCCATCCAATCACATACAGACAAATACACACTGGAGTGAACTATTACAAATATTCCTTTTTTCCCTTTAGCCATAGTACAGTGGAATGCTCTACCAGAAGATGTTGTACTGATGCATGACTTGAGCTTTCAGCCGCATCAACCACACCAAACCATAAGTGCTATAGTGTTGTTTTTACCCTGATTTTATATATTTCACACTTTAATTTTAACACACATTTCGCACTATTTCCTCACCTTTTCTTACTTTTAAACTTTATATCTTGTCTACTAACAGACACAGGCGCGCAACCTGCTCAAACTTACCCGTGAGGGTGTGCAGTAGTATACAGAGACAGACAGACAGACAGACAGACAGACAGACAAGACAGACAGACAGACAGACAGACAGACAGACAGACAGACAGACAGACAGACAGACAGATAGATAGATAGATAGATAGATAGATAGATAGATAGATAGATAGATAGATAGATAGATAGATAGATAGATAGATAGATAGATAGATAGATAGATAGGTTGGTTGATTTAAACACCTCGATGGGCATCTTGGTGTTTAAATCAACCAACTTGATGAGACCATACTCTATATATTACTGAGAGCGATTTGGATTTTGTGTCCTATTTACTGATCAAATATCTGCAATGTTAAAATAGTGTAATTAACTAATTAAAGCATGCACTAATAGCAAACAGGTGTTTATTAAATTGAGTATTTTTTCCATAAATTGAGGCATTAAGGATAGATCCCCCTTGATCATCTAGCATATTGTAAAATAACAAAGCAATCACATTAGTTATTAAATGTTTCCCATTAGTTGTATTAATAATTTAATATAAAGTGTCCTTCGAACACACTGACCAAAGCCTTAAAGCACTATTAAATACATTAAATACACGATTGTATTCTAGTTTTATAATAGAGGGACGACCAAATTAAGTGTCAGTTTCGAAATGTTAATGTATTTTTAGCATAACTTTTAATGCTTTATGGCAAAAGGCCTCTAGACACACTTTACATTAAGTTTACTATTTGCATTAGTGTAATTTTTAGACTTCTTAACTAATAACATAAGGATGCATTTGCAAACATATGGTAGAATAACAAGAAAAAATAAACACAAAATGTATTTAATAAGCACGTTTAAAGTCAAAATGATACTCTGAGACCTAATTATAAAGCTTGATAAAAACTTCAAAATTGCTTTGTGTCATTTTAGTACCGCATATTTTTCTCTTGGTGTATTGTTAAAGTGAGATTTAAATGAATGATAGCATTTCCCAATCTTGTGTTTGGTTTATAGTATCCCTTTAACTATAGATGTACGCAGTTTAAGAAAAAAACTTAGACAAAAGATGAGAAAATTAGTTCCCAGTCATGCAAGAAGGGTGGTTTATATTTAGCAACAAGTTTTGTTCAAGCCTTCCACTTGTATATAAACCTAAACATGGGCTAGTCACTTTCATACCTATATATTAAATAGAACTTCAACAACTCCCGAAGCGAAAATGTTCTCCATGTAAACTAGCTACCCCGCCAACTACATCCAACGTTTACAACATGTGTTCATAGTTTCTAAACCGGATATACGCAACTTACATATTTTTAGAATCCAGACTCTAACATAAACGACTTTAACCAGATAGGCAAAAACCCCAAAACTGGAGCGTCGAATTCGTAATTCATTTTACGAATATTCAACAACAGGTATTTCATGAACCCGCCAATAAACCTATACTTTTAATCGGCACATATACATTATTATACGACCCGAACACCTGGATAAAGTTTTGATAAACTGTTTTGCATTGTAATGTTGCCGTTATTTGGCGGGTTAGTTTCTTTAAACTTTTGTTTTTAAAGTTATCGTAGGACACATATCAAATAGCACGACTTGACCAATAAATAAGTACGTATGTCATACCTTAGAAGGAATGCCTTCTGCGTCCGGCTGAGCATGAATGTTGAGTCGCCTTCTATACTGCAGACATGGTCGACAGAATACCTCGCCACATCTGAAAGATTTATAGGTACAAAAGGTAAACGTCTGTCTGTTTGTTTGTTTGTTTGGTGTTTCACGACATTCTTCAGCACAGTTTATGCTATGTATGACGGTCGATTGTTTGTGGTGGAGGCAGACCACCCACTGACTTGTTCCTGGGTAGAACCAGTTCTGTATACCTCCCGCCATCCGTAAGTTACTTACACGTTTAGCTCCCAGTGGATTCGAACCCGCAGCGGTGAGATGCTAGAAGGTTTACAAAGCAACGTAAAAGGAAACGTACAGCTGACAAATTGTCATTTCTAGTACAGAAACAGTCATTCAAAAATTATCCATGCACTACAAGTTAGCAAGTGTATTGTATCTGAAATATATGTTTAAAATAAACAGGTTCAAGTAGCGAATGTTTTATTTCCGTGGGTTTAGCTATAATGTTTATTGCTATACTCTTAACAGAAATGTGTTTGGCGAAATATCCTACGCTGTAAGTGGTCATTAAATTGCAATTTTGCAAAATATTTCGTGAAATCTGAGAGGTTACAAAATGGATATAATTAAATTAAATTTCATTTTGTGTGTGCAATTTGTGTAACGTGTATATATTAAACATGTGTAATAACATGGTATGCCCTCAGAATTAAAACGGTTCATTGCTTCATCTGTTATAAACAGTTTGCGATTTAGAGCTGTATCCATGTAAATTACACCAGCACATGGCATGACAATGATCAACATCTTTCATAGTTAACTTTTATAATAACTTGTTATTACGCACTTTAAATGCAGAACGAACCCTTTACTCTTTCTATTATCATTTGCATATGTAATACCGTTACATTTGCATATGTAATACTGATACATTTGCATATGTAATACCGATACTATTTCTTCTTTGAAGTATATTTAACATTTTAATCTGAAAATGTGCATTGCTTTTAAATTGCTTATATTTTTTATCTAAATACATACCCAAGTCAAATGCGTTTGTGTGCGTATATTTTTTTTTAGCTTTAAATACAATTCGCAAACCTTTCTTTTCTTTAGCCTATGTATCTATATCTTAAAGGGACACATGGCAATCTTGATTTTTTAAAAACTCACGGCGTCCCGTTAGTTTTTCTCTTAATTTGCATTTGTTCAATCATCAATATTAATTGTTAGAATAGTTCAAAGCAAATTGTTTTTACATGCTACTAACTTTTTATAATATTGCACCAATAATATATTTAAAAAATTGGTAAAATAATGAAGAAAATTGAAATCTCTTCTTTTTTTTTAATTATATGGAAGCAAGTAAAAAATGATGCAGCATAACTAAATCGAGGAACAAGTTTTAATGTTTGAATACAACTCAAGATTTCTATGTGTCCCTTTAATTATGCATTCAGTGGAGCGCTGTGGTCTAGTGGTAGAGCGTTGGACCCATGATCCAAAAGTCGTGGGTTCGATTCCCGTCATTGCCATATGCGTTGTGTCCCTGAGCAAGACACTTTATCTGCATTGCTTAGTACTGGTTCTACCCAGGAAGACATCGAGAGTGATTCAAATAAGTTCATAGAGCTTTCGTTACAATCGGTGTAAAATAAATAAGTTTAAACTAATTATGCATTCAACTGATACGTATACAACATTTGTTTTTGCGTCATCATAGTTATATGAATATGAGGTTGCATTTTACCCACTTTGTGTTATGTTTACAACAGCGTTATCATGATAATATTTAGTCTCGGCCAGCCAGACCGTATCATGCATATGTCTTACTTGCAGATATCGGTCTGGGCAGATTAGGCCAATTAAAGCGCCCACTAGCGATTAACACAATTTATTCGCGCGTTTTTTTCACGCTCATAGAGTCGACGTTTGCGTGACGTCATGTTGTAAAAACAAGTACAACGTCAATTGTTGATGCAGCAGTTAAACTGTTTAACGTCACTTGCTGCTTCTCATAAGTTAAAAATAAGAAAATATCATTACATTAACTTAAAAACATGTTTTTTGAAAGTCTCGTTGAATCTCTAAAAATCTCACCAAAATCGCCCAAAACGAGAGGGCGATTTTAAACGTCCTATTTTCCCCAGGCCCTGGTTCCTGGATCCGTGTAGCATAGTGTAACGAAGAAATCAGAAGCGGGCCGGGTGACCGAGGCTAGATAATATTAAGTGATATTTTGCCAGTATACTACGTGGTGTTTTTTTTTACAACATCGTTTTACCTACTTTGTTAAGGTATCTATCCCGCAAATAACAGTCAACTTTTATAACATATTTACACTGACGACGACGTAGATATGTAACTTACATATTTTGAGAATCCAAACTCTATAGACATAATATAAACGGCTTTAACCAGCCAGACCAAACCCCAAAACACCTAACCATCTAATTAATTACACGTGTTGTTACCAGTTATATGATTTTGTTTGTTTGTTTGTTTATTTGTATGGTGTTTTACGTCATTTTCAACACATGTCAGGTTATATAGGACGGTCGATGTTTTTGATTTTTTTTTGTGGTGGAGGCAGACCACTCACTTTTTCTGGGTAGAACCAATACTGTACACCTCCCGCCATCCGTAAGAATCGACACTTCCTACCAGTTATATGAATGGCTTACGGTATGTTTGTTAAATGAATAAGAGGTTTAACTTTTAAGACTTAGTATATGCATATTAGCGGTGGTGGTTTACTAACGCTTAAGATGAATGCTTTACAAAAAATTGTATATTATTGTTATGTCCAAACCTCCTGCAGTGATGTGGCCTCCGTAAGCTGGGATAGTGAAATGGTATACCACAGTTCTGACACTCGTCTCTGTCCGTCGCTGGTATATAATGGCTCTTTGTTACTTCTGAAAACACAAATAAAGAGTATTTAAAATATACTAATGGTCAATGAAAACCAGTAGAGTATATGGGTGTTAAATTGTTGGCTAAAGAAATGTATAAGTTTATATTTTAAAACTTACCAGTTAACAATTGCAAACACTGATTTTCTCAAAATTTCTCATATTATGTCTAGTGTTCAATTAAAGTCACAGTGGTGAAAAACAAAAATCACACAGCTTTTTAACGGGTCTGTTCAACGGTTTTACCTTCCCAATGAGATCATTCCGACGTCACGTTATTCCATGAAGGTCTCACACCTCAATTCATTTTATCATGGGGTTACTGTACCGCCCTTTCCAACAACTGAGCTTCAAAGCGGGGCAGTATACATTGTTGTTGGTATAATATCTTCAGTATAGCCAAGACCAGTTATTAAAACAATAAAATACGTAAGTTAGCCAGGTTGGGGGTTTTTTCTCGCTCATGTTTATGTGACCCCTATGGAAAATACAAAATTCATACACTATCTAGCTGAATATGTGGTGCTTAGGTCATACACTTCTGAAATTTGAAACCTCATATCAACATGGGATTTTCTGTATCATCTGTCTTTTATACTGCAGATGTATGCTAAAGAAAAGAAATACTTATTTTTCAAATTAAAAATTGCGTAAATTTGAGAAAAATATGGAATTATTTTCTGTTTTTCTTTTGTCTCTATGTTCGTGAGCTTTCAGGGGCGATACTAGAGGTGTGAGACCTGAAGATAACGGTACTTGTAACTCTAGCTGAGTTATCTTGCTGGAATGACGTGACGTAGGAATGATTACCCAGGAACGGGTAAACGGTTGGACATATCCGGTAATAAATGTCTAACGTTTTCTACCCGTCAGACTTTAATTGAACACTATACACACCGTTTAGGAATTTTGAGACAATCAGTGTTTGCAATTGTTAACTAATATCCTTCAATTTCAAATATGCACTTACAATTATAAATTACTTTAAAAATTAAATTTAATATAATCTACTGGTGCGTTTTCATTGACCATCTGTATATTTACCCGTATTTTATGGCCACATTGATTTGACGTATCTCCTTTATTTTCCTTTATTTTCTTTGAGTGCGGTAGGGGATATTGTAAATTAAACTGAAATGGGATTATACGTCCCGTAAACACATCAAATAATGTTATATTGGAACAGCAACCTCAAACGGAGATGAGATGAAGGATGAAATTTCCCATCAAACATCAGGGGGTGAAATCACGCGTGCCAGTGAAAGCTCAAGAATGCAATATCCGGATGTAATATTTATTTTATTAAAACGATTTTTTTTACATTCAACATAAAAATGATACAAACAAAAAGTATAACTTATTGAACTGCATTTAACAGCAAGTGTATGCTTTTTGTTTCCCAGTTAGAGTGACAATGGATCTTCTCTACCAGCGAACTTTATTTTGACGCAGTGTTTCCGTGGCCGGGATAGTAAAGACGCTTATCGCCTCTCACCACTGCGGGTTCGATTCCCATTGGGAGCTCGACTTGTCAAGTGAGTAAGTGTCGATTCTTGCGGATGGCGAGTGCTGGTTCTACCCAGGAAAAACGGGATACATGGTCTGCCCCTACCACAAACAAATCGACCGTCATACCTTGTCTAGCATGTATACTCAGTTGCAAAAGAAATTGGACGCTTTAATTTTACTTTAAACCCTATCCGCTCTATCAAGCGACAGAATGATATTGGCAATGGAATGACAAAAACCTTGGTACCAAACGTTGGCATATTCATTTCGGAATTTGTCAATTTAATTCTAAAAAAACTTTATACAATTAAATCTTAACAAAACTCGGTGTCCACTTCCTTTTGCAACTGAGTATATTTAAAATGACGTAATTCACCATTCAAACAAACACATTATTTTGACACAGCCTCGTTCGCTTTTCCAGCGACGCCCAAGGCAATGAACACTGTCCACACTGATGTCGTAGGGAAGCCTCTACAACCTATTTCTGCAGAAAAAAGCCATGTATGCTGGCCTCGTTTCTTACACATCTCTAGAAGCTCTGTATACTTGGCATTCTTGTTCCCGTAGATTGTCTGGCATCTCTCCTCCCATGGCACAGTAAGCTCCAACATTACAAGTAGTTTGGACTTGGACGTCCATGTCCACAACACAATGACAGGTCAGACATTGATCTGGACAACGTTCTTGCCCAAATCTGTTTCATTTCCCAACTATCTGTTCTGTGCACGATCCCACTTCTCTGAGTTACTAGCTGTAGTTTCTGCCTTTCCTTCACGAATGATATTAATGTAGAGCCAGACTTTCCATTGACCCTGTTTGTTCTTCCTTTCTTTTTCCAGTGTATCGGTCAATTCCCTGAGGACTGTCATGCCTACATCTGTAACCGCTCTTTGTAAGTCCAATTTGACAAGAAGATAGGATGTTTTCCAGTGTTCATCTCAGTGGAAATGCAGTGTCATCGATAAACTTCCATCGACAACGATTCGTTGGTGATGGTTGAAGCTCGTAGACTGAGCCAAACAGGAACTGTATTTGCAAGGGCTTGTAATTCCAAATATCAACCCAAGTAAATATTCTCTCTGGTAGAGTCCATCTTGTCCAATCGTCTAGCAAACCCATCTCCACTCATTTTGCTTGTGTGTTCCTTCCTCAGTAGCCATGAACTCATCTTGAATCAATTTCATTGGTTCCGTAACTTTTGCATTGATTCTACACTTCTTTGTTGTACTGCCCAATCCCTGCCTCTCTTCACATGTTGTTACCACGATGTGTTTGTGGGGAAGTCTGTTTTCTGCCAATTCTACTGCCTGGCAAGCTGACGACTTTCTGTCTGTTCTGGTTTCAATTCCAGCTTTACGCACCATATAATCCATTGAATCTCTTAAAGTTGCGATCAGTCTGGTCTTGTCTACTTCAAACTCTTCAAACTCTTCAACAATCGATGATAGATGTAGTTACAGCAGCTTTGTATTCTTTCCGTAGATACTGGCAGATCGTGGAGGGACACCTAACCATCTTCTGGTGTGTCTGTTGATGGTACGTTTAAGTCCTTCTACATGTATTGTGGCTATTTTATACCGTGACAGGATACCTTGGTATCCCTTTTTCTACTTTCTACTTGATATTCTTGCCTTTAAGGCTACGCATTTTTACGCCGAAAGGATCTGATCAAATGGTTGACATATACAACAAGTTTAGTTAAAAATATATTATCAAAGTATCTGACCATACAGACTTTGTTTCAAATACTAAATATTTCACCTAACATGGTTTATGAAAATACTCAATGCTGATTGGCTATTGGGGAGTTCCTAAAAAAAGCTATATAGACCTCTGACGTAACGTCCTTCAACCGTTAGAAAGTACTATTTTAAAAGATTTTCAACGTCGAAAAACATCCAAAACAACGATTACGTTATTTTAAGACAACGTTATGTTCAAACAACAATTTGTACTTGTATTATGGGATTGTCATATTTTAGAATTGTACAGACATAATCATTCGAACACAAGTTACAGTAAGCCATTTTTCTGGGTTCGAACGAATGTCATTCGAGAGTGAAATTTGGGTTTAATTGGAACAGCTTCGAATGATTATGTCTGTACAATCCTAAAATATGACAATCCCATAATACATATGAAACGCCAAATTAAACTACCATATAACTGTTCTTTAAAGACCATTTTGCTCAAGCTAATTGAGAGAACTAAATAATCTGTACTTTAACATTTTGAGACGGTATATCGATCATGTTGGAGCTCTGACATTAACAACTTATCGATTAAATTGTTGTTAAAAGACTCAGTAACAAATTGTTTATGTTATTTCAAGCCGCCCTGGAGAGAGGGGAATGATACAGTATATGAATATGGGAACTCTGCTCTTCCCTATTCATATGGTTCGTTAACGTGCTCCAGTAACAGACACCGCCCAATTTAAGTCCCCCATCCGACAAGGCTGAGGGGAGATGAGGTTGAGGGGCTGAGAGGAGACGAGGCTGAAGGGAGTCGAGGCTGAGGGGCGAGGAAAACGAGGCTGAGGGGAGACGAAGCTGACGAGGCTGTGCGGAGACGAGGCTGAAGGGAGACGAAGCTGACGAGGCTGTGCGGAGACGAGGCTGAGGGGAGACGAAGCTGACGAGGCTGTGGGGAGAAGAGGCTGAAGGGGAGTGTCTTGCTTAAGGACACACCGAAGTAACCGATGCCGCAAGTGAGGCGCGAATCCGTGATCCCAAATTCAGATTCACTGGGCCACCATGTCCCCTATTAATCGACGTAGAAGAAAAATATCGATATAGGTGAGACATACAAAACAAAACAAAGCCAACAAAAGCAAGAATAGGTAACTTACGGTGCTATACCATATCAAAGCGTATGTAACTATGTATATCCTACCTCTAAGCTCGTGCTCTTCTTTGTAAAATTCCGCTTCTTCATGTTCATCTTCCATGATTATCTTGTAACACTGCAATACGGGAAGGAAGTGTGGATCACGTGGTATGGATCGACAATTAAGTAACGTCTGGATCCATAATAAAGTGATGGAAATATTAAAATATCTTCTACTCTTTATCAATTCATTTTTTGATAAAATTGTTAAACAGTTATTTTAGATCTTTCAATACAGCAGCAAACGTAAACATACATAGTGAGTTTCTTACTGTAAACATCTAAGGTGAGTATACATGTTAACATACAGGTGGTGATGATACATATTTGTAAATAGGTTTATATGCACTCGTGCAAGTATTTTTTTCTCATTTTCCAGTGACATAATATATGTTATTAACTCCAAACCAAAAACGGTCCTCTCTATCTTTGGTTTAATAATACATATATAAAAAGTCTGTAGTCAATAGCTTAATGATATGGTTGAATTATATTAAACTGCCACATGAATTATATAAATCATTAGCATGATCATAGTACTTAAAAAGCAATCAAGGTGGCCAGTTATAGTATCAGTTTATGTTAAATGGAAGGTTCCTAATAGGAAAGACTACTGTTTGGAACTATATTCTTAACAAATGTCCTAAGGACCCTGTCGTATAATTGTTATATAATTTATTACTCGTTGTTTTGCAGTTCAGCCGTTCTGTAATCAAGCGTAACTTGCACTTAACATTACCTCTCATGAACAGACTCAATAAAACCGAGTCTGCTACTTTTATCACTTGTTTGTGTTTGTTGCTTCCAATGGATCCACTTTTCAGTATTTATTGAAATTCACACTAGAGTTTGTTTAGTGCTATGTGGCGGCCGTAAAAAGTCGCCCCGACTGCAAATCAGTAATGTTATTACTTACTGGTCCTTCGGGATCATCAAGCCCAAGCTTTGTGGCTTTAAGGTAGAATATCGCTGAAGCCGGTGCTAGGAGGCGTGAGAGGTGTTGCATCTTATAATTACCTCTCATGAACAAACTCAATAAAACCGAGTCTGCTACTTTTATCTCTTGTTTGTGTTTGTTGCTTCCAAGGGATCACTTTTCAGTATTTATTAAAGTGACAAAACAGTAAGAATATTATTGACATATTCTAAGGTAGGTACTTAGCCATTTTGGCTATCATATATAATAAATACTGAATAGAGGATTCCTTGGAAGCAACAAACACAACCATGAGAGAAAGTAGCAGACCTGGTTTTATTGAAGAAACATATTTGAAATAAATATGTTTCAATCAAGTTAAATGTTAATATTTGATAAATGCAGAAAAGTGGATCCTTTGGAAAAACTGGTGTTCGTCTGTAAGTAAGGGTTTCTATAAATCAAAATATTAATTAGACTGTGTGTAATATGTATATGTATACTAGCCGAAATTTAGGTGTAACATAATAAAAAGAAATCGAACATGGCGTCCAAGATGGTCCCTTGTGTCACAAGATCTGTAGGTCGGCCCAGCAGTCGTCTGCCGAGGGTCGTTCAACGCTATTTCTCTATTTAACTATACTGTATATAGCTCTAGATGCTATGTTCGAGGCCCGAACTCAGGTAGCCCTCCCCTTGATACGGTCTAGCGACTGAGTGCCACGCGTAGCGGGGACCTTTGCCGAGGCTGTCCACCGTTCCCGTTGTGTCACAAAACCTGTGGGTCGGCCCAGCGGCCGTCGGCTTTGGGTCGCTCAAGGCTATTTCTCTATATATAACAATACTGTATATAGCTCTAGGTGCCATGTTCGAGACCCTAACTCGGCAAGCCTTCCCCCTGATACGACCTAGGGATTGAGCGCCACGCGTAGCGAGGACCGTTGCCGACGGCTGACCACCGTTCCCGTTGGGTCACAAAACCTGTGGGTAGGCCCAGCGGCCTTCGGCTGCGGGTCGCTCAAAGCTATATAGCTCTATGTGGCATGTTCGAGACCCGAACTCAGGTAGCCTTCCCCTGATACGACCTAGGGACCGAGTGTCACGCGTACCTAGGACCGTTGCCGACGGCTGGCCACCGGTCCCGTTGTGTCACAAAATATGTGGGTCGGCCGAAGGTCGTTCAACGCTATTTCCCTCTATATAACTGTATATAGCTCTTTGTGCCATGTTCAAGACTCGAACTCGAGTAGCCCTCACCCTGATAAGGCCTAGGGACCGTGTACCACGCATAGCGGGGACCTTTGCCGACGGCTGGCCACCGGTCCCGTTGTGTCACAAAATATGTGGATAGGTCCAGCGGCCATCGGTCGAGGGTCGCTCAACGCTATTTCCCTCTATACATATATATCTATACTGTATAAAGCTCTAGGTGAGTTACGAGGTTCGAGACCCACACTCGGGTAGCCTCCCCCTGATACAGCCTAGCGATTGAAAGCCACGCGTTGCCGGGACATTTGACGACGGGTGCCCACTAGTCCCGTTGTGTCACCCAATCTGTGTCGGCCCAGCGGCCGTCGGCCGAAGGTTGTTCAACGCTATATCCTTCTATATAACTATATATAGCTCTATGTGCCATGTTCGAGACTCGAACTCGGGTAGCCTTTCCCTTAATATGGACTAGCGACCGAGTGCCACATGTACTGGGGACCTTTGCCGACGGCTGGCCGCCTGTCCCGTTGTGTCGCAATATCTGTGGGTCGGCCCAGTGGCCGTACGCAGAGGGTCGCTCAACACTATTTCTCTATGTATAACATATACTGTATATAGCTCTATGTACCATGTTCGAAATGCCGGTAACGGGATAAAGTCCAAGTCGCCAGTTGGTACACGTACATGTTCCAAAATGCTCTACACATAATGGGCTTTCAGAAGAATAGGGTATACAAAATTCCCCCTGGGGTGAGGGTTACTCCTACTAGCTTACAGTCTATTTTCTATTGTACCGGTATTATATATTTTTCTAGATTTTAACCCAATACCCCCAATGGATTGCAGAAATAAGTGATTTTAGTCCTTTTTTCCAACATATTTCAGCAGATATGTTATATATGATGCAAGAAAACGCTTGAATATGTATGCTGTGCAACATTATATTACTTCAATTTGATAAGTTTATGTTAAAACTATTTTCAAAAATAATTCCAGATTCCGTCGATTTTTGACAAATATACACATTTTTCGTCTAAAAATTAAGGCATTTTCAAGCATCATACGGTTCGGGACTTTTATCTACTTAATTATTGGACCTTTGTCTATCCAAAAAAATTTCAATGTGTCCTTATTCAATTGTATTAAATTTGTTTCTATATTTTAACCCAATAACCCAATGGATTACAGAAATCAGTGATTTTGGTAATTTTTTCCAACATTTTGCCCTAAAATGCCAATATTTGAGCACATATGTTATATATTGTGTCAGGAAAAACTTGAATATGTATGCTGTGCAACATTCTATTGCTTCAGCTTGATAAGTTTATGTTCAAACTAATTTAAAAAAAATAATTCCAGATTCCGGCGATTTTTAACAAAAATACACATATTTGCCCCAAAATTAAGGCATTTCCAAACATCATGCGGTTTGGGACTTTTTTCTACTTAATCACTAGACCTTACCCTGCTTAAAAAGGTTACACTATTTCTTTTTTCTACTGTATTAGAATTTTATTTTATTTTTTAGTTAAATATCCCCAATGTATTACAGAAATCGGCGATTTTATTCAATTTTTTAACATTTTTACCCAAAATCTCAATATTTAAGCATCGGATCTATAAATTATATGGTGGGACACGTAGAGATGCGTTCCGAGAAAGTTTCCATCAATTCAAATTGGTTCTAATATATTTCATTCTTTTTCTAAAAAATAATTCCAGATTTAGGCGATTTTCGTCTAAAAACGCAACATTTTCCCCCAAAACTCACTAAAGCCCCAACGCTCAGATGGCACACATGTATCATTTTGAAACTTAATGTATGTTCTTTCAGAAAATCATACCCTACAAAATTCCCCCTGCCATATTTGGCACAGTGGTTTCCTAGGATGTGCAGATGACAACTAAGGTTTCGGATCCAGGGTCCGACCCCTCAGAGGTAAAGATCAAAAGATCATATGCCGCAAAATGAACATTAAATCAACAGTTTTCATATTATTTAATGACATGTTATGCACATACAATATGGAACGGGTTTTGCGATTTGATGAACGGACCCTTTTCGCTACTGGGTTCTCGACTGTATACGATAATCAAACACGAGATCCAGGGGCACCGACTCAATACGTCCCCCAAAACGATAACAGCAATACCCCCATTCAATCACTAACTAGGTCACAGAGGGGTTTTGTCAACAATCAAGGAAGATATGTGCGTTATCGGCCGAATTCCGATCAAGAATCAAACTCAACAATGGCAAATCAATATACGCACGAGCTCGCCACGTCCAACCGTTTCGCGTCTCTGAATAACGACAAGAGCGGATTCATAACACCATCAAATAGGGGTAAGCAAAAGGCTACATCACCGATAGATAGAGAAATTACCCTGAAAAAGATGCGCGACACGTCTATCTCAGACAGCGACTCCGAGATGGATACCAATAATGTGCTCCATAATCCGACCATAACCAACGGTAGTGGTAAGGCAACTCCAACCGAGCAAGCCAGTGACCCAAACCTGCACGCGAGTGTGTACATAACGAATGAGGGCGATTTCCAAGGACAAGCCATTTGTCCCAACACAGACAATCTAGAACATGAATCATTGCCATCAAACTTGAGTGAGATCGCCTCTCCAACGGATCCAACTTCCAGTCACGTTCGTCCTAGCAGTTTATCGCTACCCCCACACTCCGGACCTGATGTGTTACTTTAGGAATCATGGGGGATCACACAATGTGACCTAGATTCGCGCCGTAGTCTATTATTGTGTGCTGATAGAGAAAAGGCACGTGTCGGAAACCATTATCGTATTAGTAGGTCCAACAAATGTGCGATTATTGACAACGTTTCTCATGCAAGTCACGTGCCTAGTGCTCGCGAAACGATTAGCAGTAAGTGTATATCTGTGCCAACCTGGGATATCTCCTCAAATGAACACATTGACAAACACTTCTTAAAGCACAAGTATGTGACAAGTTCTACCTCCATCCACCACGAAGAACGCTCTCGACAGGCAAAAAATAAACATTGCGGTGCCAACTCAATGTATCATACTGAAATTATTAATTATTCTGAAAATTATGTTAACAAAGGTAATGTCATGTACGACAATTGTGATGATGATGATGATGATGATGATGATGATGATGATGATGATGATGATGATGATGATGATGATGATGATGATGTTGTTGATACCGAAACCAATCTTTATGCTTATATCAAACACCCTGGCATAAGCATTAAGCAGGTTAATGCATACACTTTTAACAATACTTGTTATATTGATAATTGTCATAATATTGTAAGAAATAGTGATAGTCATGATAACACCATTACACTACGAGTTAATGATGGTATAAAACACAATGTTTTTACATATGTCAATGATGCTGGTCATGCTTCCGGCGATGATGATGATGATGATGATGATGATGATGATGATGATGATGATGATGATGATGATGATGAAAGCAATATGTATGCTTTCAAATGTGTTAGCAACCCTGGAATAAACGTTATCCATGGTAATGGAAATACATGTAACAATAATTGTCATTATATTGTTAGAAATATTGATAGCCATGATAATACCATTGTACCAGTTAATAATTGTATAAAACTTAACGTTGATACCTTTGTCAATGATGATGATGAGGATGATGATGATGATGATGATGATGATGATGATGATGATGATGATGATGAAAGCAATATGTATGCTTTCAAATGTGTTAACAACCCTGGAATAAACGTTATCCATGGTAATGGAAATACATGTAACAATAATTGTCATTATATTGTTAGAAATATTGATAGCCATGATAATACCATTGTACCAGTTAATAATTGTATAAAACATAATGTTGATACCTCTGTCAATGATGATGATGATGATGATGATGCTACTGAACCCGTTGAATATTATGAACATGAGATTATTGCAAACATGTTTAACAATAATTGTCAGCGAAAACTCCTAAATAATGAAATTAAAGGCAAATTCTTCCGTATAATATATAACATGTATCAAAACATTAAATCATGTGTGTCCATAAACAACGACACCTCGAATTTCTTTGTGAGTCAATGCGGAGTCCGTCAAGGTGAAAATTTATCACCGATAATGTTTGCTATCTTTTTAAATGACTTACAGGAGTATTTGCTTAACACAGGCCTAGAAGGAATTAGAGTTGAACCCCAAATAAATGTCTTTATAAAGATAATAATACAACTATATGCTGACGATACCATTATCCTAGGTGAGAACCCCGAAAGTTTCCAATTAAGTCTAAATAAATTCTACGAGTATTGTCTATCGTGGAAATTAAAAGTAAATTACAGCAAAACTAAAATATTTGTTTTTGGTGCCAGAAACACAAACCGTTTCTCATTTAACATAGGACCGGAAAAAATCGAAATAACAAATAAATACAAATACCTAGGAGTTATATTTACTAACTCGGGTAGCTTTCTAAACACAAGAAAACACTTGGCCGAACAAGCCAAGAAAGCGTCATTTCTACTTTATCGGAGAATCAATAACCTAGACCTACCCTTAGACCTCCAACTTAAGTTATTCGACCAAACAATTCTACCAATATTAACCTACAATTGCGAAGTTTGGGGATATGAAAACTTAGATATAATAGAACGTGTACATACTGATTTTTTAAAAAGAATTACAAACAGTAAAAAAAGCACCCCTTCTTACATGCTATATGCGGAATTAGGCAGACACCCAATCGCAGTCACTATACAAACGAGAATGATAAACTTTTGGAATAAATTGATCCTAGGTAAACAAACAAAACTTAGTAACTTATGTTATGAATCAATGGTTAATTCAGCTAATTACGAATACAAGTGGCTAAAATACATTAAAAATATACTTAACAACACAGGAAATTCCGATATTTGGACTAATCGCCATTTATTGCAAAGCAAATATGTCCATCGATCCATTAAAAAAACTTTAATCGACCAATTTACACAATCATGGAGGGCAGACCTACAAAATTCGTCCAAAGGGCGGAATTATAACCTATTCAAAGACGATCTTTTATTTGAACCATATCTAAAGTTACCGAGAAACTACTATATTAATGTATTCAAATTCCGAACAACTAACCATAGATTTCCTGTCGAAACTGGTAGGTTTGAGAATATCCCGTACAACTTAAGGCGCTGTACTCTGTGTGACTCTGATATTGGCGACGAATTTCACTATCTCTTAAAGTGCCCTCATTTCGACCCTCTGTGTAAAAAGTACATTCCACGGTATTTTTACCGTCACGCTAATGTTGTAAAATTTAAGGAGCTTCTTACTCATTCGTCAACCAAAATACAAATCAATCTATGTGTCTTTGTCCGAATTCTATTACAAACTGTTAAACAATAAGTATATAAATATATATATTTACATGCTTCACATTTGAAGCTGCAATGTTATTCCATGCAACTGTTATCCCCCTAACTTTTCCCACCATATCAAGTGGGGTTTGTGTTATCCTTTTTAATTCAAACTTAGTAATTGTATAATTTGTTGTATGCATAATAATTCTCTCATGTTGTAACTCATGTTGCCTGAGATTGTACATAATAAAAGATTGTTCTGTTCTGTTCTGTTCTGTATCTGGCTTCATTGAACAGTGTAACTAGTGTCCAGTATTTGAAACAGGTACTTAAATAGTTCACACACAATAATAGCTACCGTATTCACGACAAACAGGTACTTAAATAGTTCACAAACAATAATAGCTACCGTATTCACGATTGCAAATATGTTCATTGTGCTGTAACTTGAAAAATATTTTACAAAATTGATCATAATTTGTTACGTTCATTTGTAACCGGAGGACCCGGGTTCAATCCTCCGTGGTGCCACTGAGTTCCGTCGGTGTGTTCTTGGGCAAGACACTTTCCCTTAGCCTCGTCCGTCGGATGGGGACGTAAACCGGGCGGTCCCGTGTATCGGTCTATCCTCCGAGCACGTTAAAGAACCATAGGAATATATTCGATAATAAGAGTTGGGCAGGTTCCCGGATTCCTATGTATCCTTCTCCTCTCTCTGGGGCGGCTCTAAATAACCTATACTGTGTTGATGAGCCGTTAAACAACATTCAATTCATATTACCGGCAGTAATTTTGTAAACTTCTGAGAAAATGTCGATTCTAACGGATGGCCTGCGGTACACAGAACTAGTTCTACCCAGGAAAAAAGTGGGTGTTCTGCCTCCACTACGAAAAATTCGACCGTCATATATAGCCCAAAATGTGCTGGAAAATATTTGATGTAATTACAAACATGTCCAGTGTTTATTACAGCGCTTAAAAACAGTTACACCCCGTTTAAAACAAATTTAAACTTTTACGATTATTAACTGTATCAGGACACGCGCAATTTACAGATTGCTTTGAACAATATTACGTACGAATTTATCAACATGGCTATACAAATGCCGTCGTACAATGTTTACTATTTACAACTCATGTTTTTAACGAAACATTATCTACAATACACAGATACCGGTGTTAATTTAATTCACAGACCTAATAACAAATATACTAATACGGGTTTGCTTAACCTCGCACATTGTTATATTAATGAGCACACGGCATTACACATGTAGCAACAGTGTTTCTTTAGATGAGGTATAAGAACGATGACATAGAAAGTCATGTGTTCCTGTGTATAGTTGTTATTACCTTAAAACGTCAATAATTAGATTAAGAAATAAAAAATGAAATCTCGGAACCGCGCCGCATACTCACGATAGAGAACTGATTGATTTTTTTCAAATAAAAGTCTTAGTTTCATACAAACCCCGTCTTTAATTGCCATTTTCAATTTTAGCAAAAACAAATAAAAATGCAATGCACCTACCTTGTTCCGTCCTACGTATTCCTTAATTTACCTCAGCGCACCGCGAATTATATAAAAACTCGATATTCTTGACTAAAGTTTAGTGAAGAATATTAAACATATTTCTTACTAAATATAGCGTAAATCTTAATCTATTCAGAATTTAGGTTATTCTTGTTCGCATTACTTCCTTACTACGAAATTAAGTCCCACCTAAAGGTATTCACAGGTACGGCGTGAATGAGAGCATGACTAGTAATACATAAATATGTATGGGGAATAATAGAAACGTTATTTTGCTTAATGTACAGTAATGTATGTGTGTATTTGACGTGGTTTTTGACAATGAATTGAATTGAATGTTGTTTAACGGCTCATCAACACAGTATAGGTTATTTAGAGCCGCCCCAGAGAGAGGGGAAGGATATGATACATAGGAATCCGGGAACCTGCCCTACTCTTATTATCGAATAGATTCCTATGGTTCTTTAACGTGCTCGGAGGATAGACCGATACACGGGACCGCCCGGTTTACGTCCCCATCCGACGGACGAGGCTAAGGGAAAATGTCTTGCCCAAGAACACACCGACGGAACTCAGTGGCACCACCGAGGATTCAACCCGGGGCCTCCGGTTACAAATCCGCCGCGATACCAACTGCGCCACGAAGGATTAAGATGTTTTGGTCATAATAAACATAGTGTGTTTATTGGTTTCAAAACATGTTGATTGAATAATACTTGTATACTCGAGTATAGCTTTATCTTTAAAATGATAAAAGATTATATGTTTCCTTTAATTGTAATCCAAAAATGGGATCACTTTTAAAAAGGTATACTTATTTTGAACATAAAAGATCCATATAACGTTTAATTGTATTCCTATTTCATAAACTTAAGCACGTTACCATGTTAAAATAGCAAAACATCCCAATATAGATGTACATATTGCATTTATATATATTTACATATTTGTATTAAAAGGTTGTTTGTATGTATAAACATGTATAAATAACCACACTTTTAGTGAAATGAAATTAGGTAAGAGTGAGGTTTGTTTTGGTTTGGTTTAATATCCGGAGTGTACTGTTTTGCCACTGATCGTTCCTATGAGGTACCCCTTTGTTCGACCCGTTAATGTTTATGATGTCCCACTCATTAATTTCAAATGTATGTCTATATTCCGAGTACTTGTTGAACAAGGAAGACATAGGAACATTGCGATATAAAATAGACGTTGTAAATTGTGCATTAGTGGCGATATAGAAGACGAGTACCATTTTATTTTAATGTGTGGTGTTTAGACTTACGAATAAAATACATAACAGACTATTATCGTAAGAAACCAAGCATGTTTAAATTTATTGGTTTATTAAATTCTACAAACTGGAAGATTGTGAACAATCTTGCTGTGTATATTATTAAAGCATTAAAAAGAGGCACTACATTAATAATGGCAGTTAATACTTCAGTTATATATGAGTTCCAGCTGAAAAAAAGTTAACATGCTTATAACACTGTCATTATTGCTATTTTAAATATAGTATTTTCATTGAATATGTATTTCTGTGCATGCATATTGTAAACATGGTATGTATTTGACGATTATTGTAATATGCTTAAGTTTTCTGTATTCTGTTGATTAAAAATGCGCGGGCACGTGTGTGTGTGTGTGTGTGTGTGTGTGTGTGTGTGTGTGTGTGTGTTTGTGTGTGTGTGTGTGTGTGTGCGTGCGTGCGTGCGTGCGTGCGTGTTTGGATGGCTGCGTGCGGTGAATGCTGCACTGCCGGCTCGACATTTTGTCACTGGTACCCATAGTGTCACTGGTACCCATTTTCCATATTGTCACTGGTACAATGTTATACACTTGGTCGAAACACGCTGTAACTTGTATGTTGAGCAATAAGTAGACCAAACAATATGGCGGGTGAAGATCCTCGTTGAGAGTTAGTGTTTATAAATTACTTGCGTTTTTAACATATCTTTGTCTGTTGAACAGCAACTCTCAGACAGACAGCATGTGAGCATGAACCTGTTTACTTCTTCCAGATAATACTGACCCAGGCCCATTTTCTATGGAATAGATGGTAGCGTATTCACAGAAATGTTTTACTAGTTGACTATATTTTAAAGCAGCATTGTGGTGAAATCTGCAAACATCCATTAAAAACATCCATAAAAAGCAGAACAGCTATATCAAATGAAAATATTATATCACTGATCTGATATGCAGATATTTGAACTGCATATATGTTTCAAAATGGTCAATTTTAGCGTGGTAAATAAAAATAACATACTTTCAGAAAGGGAAATAATCCAATAACATAGCTAAAACTATTTAGATTGAATATTTACCCTGAATCAAAAAAAAGTATTAAACATTTAGTAATGACATGTTGTAATTAAAACACTTTTACAATTGTATGCATATGTTCCTAAAACTTTTTAGTTTTCGAAATTCTGAATGTATACTCAGTTGCAAAAGAAAGTGTACACTGAGTTTTGTTTAGATTTAATTGTATAAAGTTGTTTTAGAATTAAATTGACAAATTCCAAAATTAATATGCCATGTTTGGTACCAAAGTTTTTATCATTTTTATCATTCCATTGCCAATATCATGTTGTCATTTGTTTTTCAATGGGTTGAATCAATAAGGGACTGTCGCTTGATAAAGAGGATAGGTTGTAAAGTAAAATGTTCAACAAAGTGTACACTTTCTTTTGCAACTGAGTATCTGATCTATCCGTTTGATTCATCGTGTACAAATATGTTAATTCTACCTCAGAATGTATGTGAGTCATCATGTTTATCCATTCTGAATTCGTCCCGCTTGTGCGCCCAAGCCCGTTCCCTTGGCTGTGGTTTCGCTAGATGGTAGATAGGGACAGTGGGAATCTCGGTAATCCATTCATGTGCGTCACTAATTAGATGACGAGGCACTTTATCGATGATAAAAACTTTAATGTTAACGCAAGTTTCGGCTTATCATTTTCTCGGGCAGCAAAGGGGTTCTTGCTGTAGGAATATTTCGAGTCGTCAGATGAAAACAGGTCCTGCCCCGGAAGATATTTCGACAGACGAAAACATATAGTCTTGCGGGTAGATCGTTTGGTCCAGCACAGGTTACTTTCTCGTAACTCCGAGTTTGGCATTCAATACGTGCGTTATCAAATGTAAACCAAACACAGTTATATGCAGGTATCTTCCATGTAATATAACTGTGTAATAATATACCCTTTGTCGTCTATTGACAATTGGCAAGTCTACCTTGTCAGTCAAAATCACGACTTATTATTTTTAAACAAATTTTATTTGTAGTCATAATTCTACCATGATTGTATAATCCAATGATTGGGGTGGTGCATGAATTCAGAATCCTGACAGCTACAAAGACACATTAAGAAACCACACAATGCTCGCCAACCGAATTCACCCACATTGCCACACCTAATCTTAAAGTTCAAGCAATGGAATTTACAAACTAAAGCTTGGGAAAATGTACATCAACATTTAAAAAGTTCTCTTTTTTTAATGCATTACTAAATGTGTACAAAGACAACAAAAGTAAATTAAGAGCTCTTTTCGATGAACTATTAATACATATGCTCTCCTACGTAACGGTCATTTGGGTGTCTTTGAGTCCAATCTGTGTTGCTTTGAATGAATACCGCCTAAGCCTCTGATAGGTGGCTTGATAATACCTCTCAATCAGATTCATTAACAACAAAGTCTATATTACCTCTCAGTAACAGGCTCAATAAAACAAAGTCTATATTACCTCTCAGTAACAAGCTCAATAAAACGAAGTCTGCTACTTTTCTATTTTGTTTGTGTTGGCTGCTTCTAAGGGATTCTCTTTTCAGTATGTATTTCTGTAAAAGCTGATCGTATATTTATGAATATAAGCGTATAAAGCCACAAACTAAGTATTAATCAACGACTTGGTCGAAGACAGAGCAACAAGAGAATACACCGTTGCCGACACGACAAGAACAGATTGAAGACAAACATTAAAGTTACCTCCCTTTTCAGGACTTAGGTAGACGTCATGATAGGGTCCACCATTTGTCAGATCATCGCAAACTCAAAGACGAAAGCATAGTGGCGAACTGTAAATGGGTCAAACATTAAACATAAAAGTTCTAACACGTTTGATAATGAGTGTATGGAAGTGATCATGACGAAGGATCTGACGAAGTTTGTAAATCACGACACCGTAGAAATCAGATTTTGATATTCCTTGTCGCAGAATAGATCTTAAATTGCTTTTATATTTCAGAAGTATATAACGGTTATGATAATAAAATTGTGCAATTTTTTTTCGAAATGTATGGTAATGGTAGCCTTGATGGAGCAGCGTTTTAGTTAAACTGTTACGAATGTTAAATTTCTCGACTCGACTACAAGCTCTGGAAAAACAATAAGTTGAGAAACATATACCCCATAATTGTTACATAAGATGTCACTCGGTGTAAAGAGGTGAGGATAATGAAAGATGTCAAAAATCAGATGTTATTAACCAAAATCCTTTTCATTTATTACATTTTTTTATTTTTGATCACCTATGTCTTTTCACTTAGTTCGTAATATAATCATATACATATAACATGTATTTAGTATTCTGAAAAAACATGTATTAAAGACTATTATCATTTGGACATCTTCAAACTTCATTCATACACTAAAAGTGCAAGATTGCATTCACGATTACAAGAAACGTTTACACTATAAGTAAGCAAATAGAAATGTGTTTGCGTTATGTTTAATTGGTAGTGTTTATTTTAAAACGGAAACTTTGAAATATGCTTAGGTACAGTTAAACAAGAGAATAATTAAAAATATATATATGAAGAATAACGAGAATGAGTCAGACATCAGAATAAAAGGTGGGTACAGAATGCAGAACGTCATCTTACTGGTTTCATATATTAAACAACAACATTGACGTAAGGGATACGGTAGATGACAGAGTAATTAAGACCCTGCAAACAGAAACGTTCTGTAAGTAAGGGACACGGTAGATGACAGAGTAATTAAGAACCTGTAAACAGGCACGTTCCTGGAACTACATTGTCACTACGACAATACACTACTGGTATAGCTCCATGTAAGGACAATGGCTGCCTGTTCAACACCGCGAACGACAAGGCGTGCATATTAACAGACACTACCAGTCCGTGTTAACACATGACAAGGGCGATTAGATTCCAGAACCGGATTGCCCAAAGTGCGGAATATCACCGTAGAAGAAAATTGATACAGAAGAGCAATCCACAAAATCGGACCTAGATATTATTCCTGCATCACCAATACTAAAAGAATGGAACGATGAACTTGTTCCAATACTTCATCAATTTCAACAGAACCCTACATACATAAACTGTGCCAATGCTTCATCATCTTCAACAGAACCCTACATACATGAACTGTGCCAATGCTTCATCAATTTCAACAGAACCCTACATACATGAACAGTGCTAATGCTTCATCATCTTCAACAGAACCCTACATACATGAACTGTGCCTATGCTTCATCAATTTCAACAGAACACTACATACATGAACTGTGCCAGTTCTTCATCTTCTTCAACAGAACCGTACATACATGAACTGTGCCAATATTTCATCATCTTCAACAGAACCCTACATACATGAACTGTGCCAATACTTCATCATCTTTAACAGAACCCTACATACATGAACTGTGCCAATGCTTCATCATCTTCAACAGAACCCTACATACATGAACTGTGCCAATGCTTCATCAATTTCAACAGAACCCTACATACATGAACTGTGCCAATGCTTCACCATCTTCAACAGAACCCTACATACATGAACTGTGCCAATACCTCATCATTTTCAACAGAACCCTACATACATGAACTGTGTCAATGCTTCATCAATTTCAACAGAACCCTACATACATGAACTGTGCCAATGCTTCATCATATTCAACAGAACCCTACATACATGAACTGTGCCAATACCTCATCATTTTCAACAGAACCTTACATACATGAACTGTGCCAATGCTTCATCATCTTCAACAGAACCCTACATACATGAACTGTGCCAATACTTCATCATCTTCAACAGAACCCTACATACATGAACTGTGCCAATGCTTCATCAATTTCAACAGAACCCTACATACATGAACTGTGCCAATGCTTCACCATCTTCAACAGAACCCTACATACATGAACTGTGCCAATACCTCATCATTTTCAACAGAACCCTACATATA
The DNA here is from genome assembly GCA_037043455.1 of Cyrtodaria siliqua. Lineage (NCBI taxonomy): Eukaryota > Metazoa > Mollusca > Bivalvia > Adapedonta > Hiatellidae > Cyrtodaria > Cyrtodaria siliqua. The sequence continues at coordinate 161,323 of JAWPHD010000035.1, forward strand.
TGAACTGTGCCAATGCTTCATCATCTTCAACAGAACCCTACATACATGAACTGTGCCAATGCTTCATCAATTTCAACAGAACCCTACATACATGAACTGTGCCAATGCTTCATCATCTTCAACAGAACCCTACATACATGAACTGTGCCAATGCTTCATCAATTTCAACAGAACCCTACATACATGAACTGTGCCAATACTTCATCAATTTCAACAGAACGCTACATACATGAACTGTGCCAATGCTTCATCATCTTCAACAGAACCCTACATACTTGAACTGTGCCAATGCTTCATCAGTTTCAACAGAACCCTACATACATGAACTGTGCCAATGCTTCATCATCTTCAACAGAACCCTGCATACATGAACTGTGCCAATGCTTCATTAATTTCAACAGAACCCTACATACATGAACTGTGCCAATGCTTCATCAATTTCAACAGAACCCTACATACATGAACTGTGCCAATACTTCATCATCTTCAACAGAACCCTACATACATGAACTGTGCCAATACTTCATCAATTTCAACAGAACCCTACATACATGAACTGTGCCAATACTTCATCATCTTCAACAGAACCCTACATACATGAACTGTGCCAGTGCTTCATCAATTTCAACAGAACCCTACATACATGAACTGTGCCAATGCTTCATCATCTTCAACAGAACCCTACATACATGAACTGTGCCAATGCTTCATCAATTGCAACAGAACCCTACATACATGAACTGTGCCAATGCTTCATCAATTTCAACAGAACCCTACATACATGAACTGTGCCAATGCTTCATCCATTTCAACAGAACCCTACATACATGCACTGTGTCAATGCTTCATCATCTTCTACAGAACCCTACATACATGAACTGTGCCAGAAGACTAAAATCAGGACAATGTCGACTCCGCAGTATTGAAGAAGCGATCGCGTTATAAACTTATGAGGCAGCCAGCCTCCGCCAAATTTCACTGATCTGTCGTTGTTGCAAGATGCTGGAGCATGTAGTTGTAAGAAACATTGGAGATATGTAACATCTTGACAGACTGCCAGTCTGGCTTCTGTGTGAGAATAAACTGCGAGACACAACAAGTCACGTCAGACCACGAATTAGATTTTGTAAAACAAATAGGATTACAGAGCGACATGGTCATATTTGGCCCCCAGTCGGTCGACGTCTACTAAGAAAACGTTATCCTTATGGCATTATGGTCAGCACTCATCGATGGACAGAATCATTTCTGTTAAACCGTTCGAAACAACAAGTGAAGGGTTATTATCCGACAGTATTCTCGTCATCAACAGGGTTTTCCAAAAGTACCGACTCAGTCCCTTGCTAAATGACTTACCAGAGATATCAGCTCGAAAAAATACTTGTTGCAGGCGATTGTTTTGTATACTGGACCATTCGAAACACCTCAGAACATAGGAATCGGACGTATTGTAAACATAGTACAGTATGTAGGTCCCCGCATGTATATAATTTTATAGAAAAATATATTTTAATATACTAGTAGTGGATAGTCAATCTGGTTTATTACATGCAAATACAATATGTCCGATTCCTATGCTCAGAAGCACTTCAGTAGAACCTACACACACGAACTATATTTTCTGTGGCATCTTGGGCATGGAATTTTAGCCACAAACATGCATCATTCTTAGCTCAATAAGATAATGCAAATCGATATATAATTGCTCATATATAATTTCAAAGACGGAATACATCTGTGTCTATATTATTCAGTCAATCTTTTCTTGGCAGAATTGGTCCGATGACCAAGAAAGCAAACTGCTTCCTGTAGCAAAATACATATTTAAAGACCAACATACAAATGCCTACATCGGCATGGTTATAGTGCAGTCGTATGGAATCCTCGTCTCAAAGAACAGATCCTGCATGGAAGAGGAGATGGTCCAAAGCCGAGCTTCGCGTTACACCACCCATAGATACAGGAACACCAGCAGCGTATCAAGCATGCTTATCTAAGATATGAATGCTTTAGAGACCATGAGGTCTAAAATACAGTTTATTCTACTATATAAAGTGGTTTATGACTGTGTCGCCCTTTTCTACCTCTGCCCATGTCTTCTACCCCAGGACATTACGTATCCTTGTGGAACTCTCTCTCTCTCTCTCAGTAAAAATGCTACTTTACTATTTTGTCTGAACTAGAACATGTGTTGTTAAGTCTGGCATATATGTAAAGAAAGCAATCAATGTTCAAAATATTTGTATTTCCATTTCTTGATAAGGTCGCCGTGGCTGGCTGCTACTGCACTGCCTCCTTGGTATCCTTCAAAAGGGAGCTATCCACTAAGTCGGTGCCCATCCAGTTGCTCTGGTACCTCCGCGGAAGGCGGATTGCTATAATGGGTGGAAAGTAATTATAGATACTAAATCATAAATGATTTTCGTCTTACTTTAGTAGATACTGATATAGAGAATAATTAACAGCATGAATGTGATACTGAATTTATGTCACGAGTGTCAAGGCGGGTCAAGTGGTTCTCATAACAGGCAGTTCTCATAACAGGCAGTTCTCATAACAGGCAGTTCTCATAACAGGCATAACAGGCAGTTCTCATAACAGGCAGTTCTCATAACAGGCATAACAGGCAGTTCTCATAACAGGCAGGGCTTTATATATTAATTATCATCCCAGTAACAGGAAAACAGCAAATTGAAATGTCTGATAACAGTTAACAGTAAATTAAAAACACTGAAAACATTTAACAGTACATATAATAACAGATTTTACTAAAATCACAGATAAATAAATCACTGCATGATTTATATGCAGCCAGGAAGATTTTAATGTTTTAAAGAACTTACTAACACTGTTGATTTTGAATCAGAAAGGTGGGTTTATATTAGTCTCTATCTGTCTTTCTCTCTGAATACAATAAAATCCAGTTCTATTGATGGCTCAAATCAAAAAAGTTAGTTCCGGTACCGGGAATTGAACCCGGGCCGCCTGGGTGAAAACCAGGAATCCTAACCACTAGACCATACCGGAGTGATACGATACTGATGGAAAAGTTAGTATTTAAACCAAGTTATCTTTTACCATGCAATAATTGCGCATGCGCAACAACGAACACGCGGAAACGAAAATCGATGAGAAACTGATCATAAATTTCTTGTTCACCAAATGTAAGTTAGTCCCTTCCTTCTTCACCTTTCTTATATTTGTCTGATTGCTTCATATTCACATTTATATTTTATACTATATGACAGTCCGTAAATTGATATCACGTTATGAGCTTGGACTGAAAAACCAGATATGTTGACTTGATTATGCTGCATAGTTTTTTGGTGGGTGGGGTATAGAAAGAACAATGGTCGTCTCTCATATCTCATAAAAACAAAACAAAGCCAGAGTAGGTTAGGCTTGGAAAGATAGACCCATTATTCGATTAATAAGTAAAAGGGAAAAATTATAACTCGAACAATTATATCACCAAGCTCGAAAGTCAAACCTACTCCAGGGATTAACTGTCTTTATTTCACTTAATTCATGTACCTATAATCTCCAGGTAGCTTTTAGTTTGCATAGTTTTCCGAGACTATGAAAATATATGACAGACGATCAGCCAAAGTTTTCAGTCAAAGGGTTGATTAGCCGTTTGACAAGCTAAAACTAAATAAAATTCAGAATAAAGCTAAGACTCAGCAGCCTAAGTCATTATTTATTGAAGTCATACATATCTATTTTATGATTTTTTCACTATTAAGTAGTTGGTTAATTTAAACACCTCGATGGGCTACGCCTAATCTGAGCCTTCTCTGACCTTACTAGCCCTTTTTACGATTTTTGATATTTCATCTGGCTGTGTATGGTCAGAGGAACTCCTAAAGTAAAAACAAGGGGATTTCCTCTCCGCAAGGGAAAGGAGCTACGAGAGAAGCTACCTCTTGGTTTTAAATCAATATTATTATATCTGTGTAAGTATTCATTGGATTAGCATTTCAAGCATATGAACAGTGCTCTCCAGAAAATATGAAGTATTAGGTGAAAAAATAATTGTAGTAGGTGCAGTTGCACACGATGCGAGATGCGAAGCGGCGAGGGTGTGGGAGGGCTATACACACTATAGAAACACTAATTCACGTGTTAATTTCAGAAGTGTTTTTTAACGGTAACTCGCTTTTCAGTTTACATTCTCGTTTCGACTTTTTAATCGTCTGCACAACGCAAATGCTTTTGACAGTAAACAAGAAAGCGCCCAGATGACTACACAATAGTATAGACTGGTATAGCGTACATATTCAACTATATAGCGTTCTCTTAATTTTACTGCTCCACTTTATCGATAATTATGTAACGTCCTCCCAGTCAATATAAACACCGGAAGTAAAATCTGCTTTTTGTAAATATTGGAATACGCACGAAAACATCAATCCATCAATCATTTGAACACTTTGACAGTCGATACGCTCGAAAATTAAAATGTTCGAGTGAAAAGGAAATTGCTTGTGTATCTGGTACGCATGTCAGGGAAATTAATTGGGTATTTGGCGATTTTAACTGAGCGAAATACGCAGATATGCTGCTTATCTGGGGCACTGCTATATACTATAAATATCTATAATACTGGTCAAAGTGTCCCTTTGTTTTATTTACATATAATAGACTAGTGTTAAATGATGGTATCTGACTACTTTGACTTATGAACTTTTACAATCCTACAAGGACGAGTTTTGTTTTGAACAGGGTTCGACACTAACGCTAGCCCGAGGCTAGTCACTTTCGAACAGGACTAGTAAAAACTCACAGTTGACAAGCCTGACGGGCTAGTTGTTTTTATAATTGAAATGTCGATTTTAATTCATTTTTAGCTCTACTGATCAGAGATCAGCAGAGCTTATGCCGTGGTGCGGCGTCTGTCCGTCTGTCCGTAAACTTTTATTTGTAGAGACTACTCCTCTGAAACTAGTTGATGGATATTCATGAAACTTTACAGAAATGTTGCCCATGAAGTCTAGTTGATCCTAGCAAAAATTCATGTTGATGTGAAATCCAAGATGGCCACCAAAGCTAAAAATAGATTTTTAAAATACAAGTTTGTAGCGAATACTTCTTGAAAACTATAAGTGATATTGATATGGGAATTTTTCTAAAATGATCAGCATGACATTGTGTTGATCCTAGTCAAACATTATTTTGATTCGATGTTAAACATGGCTGCCAGTGGCCATCTTTGTTTACATAGAGTTATATAGTAAACACTTGTAGCGACTACTTCTCTGGAACTACTTGACGGATGTTCAATGAAACTTCACAGGAATGTTGCTCTTGATGTCTAGTTGATCCTAGAAAAATTTTCGGCTAGCCGGAAATTCAAGATGGCCGCCACAGCTAAAAATAGATTTAAAATAAATAAATTTGTAACGACTACTTCTTGAAAACTGTAAGTGATATTGATATGGGACGTTTTCTAAAATGATCAGCATGACTTGATGTTAATCCATTGTTTTGATTCGCCGTTAAACATGGCTGCCAGTGGCCATCTTTGTTTACATAGAGTTATATAGTAAAAACTTGTAGCGACTACTCCTCTGAAACTACTCGGCGGATTTTCATGAAACTTTACAGGAATGTTGCTCTTGATGTCTAATAGATCCTAGCAAAATTTCAGGTCGGCCAGAAATTCAAGATGGCCACCACAGCTAAAAATAGATTTTTAAAAAATAAGTTTGTAGCGACTACTTCTTGAAAACTATAAGCAGGGTTCGACACTAAGGCTAGTCCGCTAGTCCTGTGCCCACCTGTTTTTCAGGAGGACTACCTAAAGTGAAAGTTGGCTAGTCCGTCGGACTAGTAATTTTTCGAGCCCCATTATAGATATTACGGCCGTAAAATACACATTCCTAATATAGGGCCGGGGTCACTCGATTAGGCGAAGTCGCTTAAAACGTCGCTATGATTTGGCTGACTTCGCTTTTCTATCAATGTGGGGCGAAATTTGAGTTGCCGTCATTTTCGGGTGATTTTCGGCAATTTCAAATGTGATTAACCTCATAATTAACAAAACTCTCTAAATTACAGGATCAGCTCGTGTTTCACAAGTACCTTATTTAACCCCATTACCATTAAATAACAACCCGACTCTTCTAATCAGGGCAATAGCCTAGTTATAGATCATTATCGGTGTGCCTGAGGTGAGATGTGAATATAAACGACATGTTTGCTTGTTAGACGATCATGTGATTAGATCATGTGGGGATCATCAGAGGTGCCAACTATTACGATATGGGCATAATCAGTACGATATTGGCAACCTCATTACGCTATTACGACGTTGCTGGTAAAAATTACGATATCTGCGTCATTAAAAATAAAAAATCGCGGAAAAAACGTTTATTTGCACGGTGACCGTTCACATAGCCACTTCAGAATAATAATAATAATAATAATAATAATAGTCTTTATTTACAGAGGGTAACACATTTAGTTATAAACTAATCTTCCATGAGGTCCTCTATTATATACAAATTTACAAATGACAAATGACAGAACAAATCAAATAAAGCAGTAATCAATAAAGGCAATATTGTTTTTAAATATTAAATGTTTGCATTCAAACTAAACGTTGCATACACTTTAACACACATACTCTCGTTTACCCTAAATTTGTGCAAAAGAAACAAGCTCTAAGATGAATAAATACAATGAAGCTATGGAAAAAAAAGAACCAAGCATAATTAACAACAGCAAAAAAGAAAATGGAATTTGATTAACACATAAATACATATGAACAAATGGTGAAAATTACTATTTAAATATATACAACAAAATTATTTTACAAGCCCTGTCCGCTTTACTTAAAAATGGTGTATTAAAATGTATAAGTATTTGATTCAAACATTAGGTTCCTTTCATCCATTTTATGAAATTCAAATGAAATGCATCAATAGTATTCAGAGTTTTTAACTTATCTGGTAAGCTGTTCCATATAATAGGTCCTGAATATGCAACACTTTGTTTGTAAATTTCTTTGTTTGGCCTTGGTGGAATAAAAGTATATGTTGATGTTGATCTTAGCACTGGCACATTATCATTTGCCATTCTATGTTTAAACATTTCATTAACATATTGAGGTGTTTCTGATTTGGTGACTTAATACAGAAACTTTGCTTTTCTTAGATATAATCTTTCAAAGACTGTTAATATTTTCAATTTTTGCATGGTTTCTAATACATCCACCACATAATAGTCCATTATTATTTTACATGCGCGTTTTTGAAGACGAAAAAGTCTATTAAGATTCATTTGAGATGTGCCTCCCCAAATTGTATTACAATAGTCTATGTGGGGTTTAATGTATGTTTTGTATAACTGAGTTCTGTGCTCGGTAGATAAATATTCTTTGATTCTAGATAGAAGCCATATATTAATTTTGATGTATTTTTTTTGCATATTTTATCTATGTGGATTGACCAAGTCAAGTTATTGTCTACAAAAACTCCAAGAATTTTGTCATTTGCAATTGTATTTAAATTATCACAGTTTAAATTTAAAGTTAGATTTTCAAAAGTCAAACTGGCTCTTTTTTGATGAGTTGTTATTAACATTACTTTAGTCTTTGTGGTATTTATAAGCATGCCATTACATTTGCACCAGTTTGATAAACTATCTAGGGCTGTTTGTAAATTACTTTCAATTGTTTACCGAGAATCTCCAATGTCATATAGGGTAGTGTCATCTGCATAAAGGTCTGTGTTTACCAAGTCAGTATAGAGTGGTAAATCATTAATAAACATTAAGAATAGTAGTGAACCCAAAATTGAGCCCTTTGGCACACCATTAACTATACAATTTTCCTCAGAAGTAATGTTGTTAACAGATACCTTTTGCTTTCTATTGAGTAGATATGAAGAAAACCACAAAATTGTATCACCAGAAAGTTTGTAGTGCTTCAATTTTTTCAAGAACACTGTGTGATCAACAAGATCAAAAGCTTTTTTGAAGTCGACCATTACAACTCCAATCAAAGATCCATTATTTATAGCTTCGAGCCATTTACCAATCATTCCTACTAAAGCAGTTTCACAAGAATGGTTGGGTCTAAAACCAGACTGAGTTTTATGTAGTAAATTATAATATATAAGGAAATTCATTAATGAATCATGTACATGTTTCTCTAGTACTTTTGAGAGAATTGGTAGGAGTGAGACGGGTCTGTAGTTATTGACATCATCTTTAGAACCACCCTTGTGAAGAGGTGTCACTTTGCCTTCCTTCCATTTATCAGGAAAAATGGAGTTTTTTATACTTTGGTTGCAAATGTACATGTAGGTGACACAATCTGCAATATGAGGTGCTGCTATTTTAAGCAAACGTGGTCCAATATTATCACATCCTGTGGCCTTTGTAACGTCAATATCTTTTAAGAATTTTTGAATACAAGGGAGGTAAGTATCTAGCGACGGTAGAGTTATGGTCCGTCCGTGGATAGATGGCGCTCCGACTGAAAACACCGGAAACTGACAAAAAAAGATGGAAAACTCAAAGAAAAGGCACAAAAAAAGATGGAAAACTCAAAGAAAAGGCCTGCGACAGGGTCCGATGTGGAAAAATCCAAACATAAGCGGACAAAAAAACAGTTGATCAAAAATTCAAAAAGGAGTACACGGTCAAATATCCCGTAATATTATCTTCAAGAGAGTGAGTGAATCGCATGCGTTTTGCTCTGTATGTCGGCTTGACTTCACATGGCGGTACAAAACATGTGGGGTCGAATTCGCACAAACAAAACGCGAGTGTGGCTGGCCAGTAACACAAGATAACATCATTTATGTGCCGTGATTCTCAGTTTGAAAATCAGTTCTCTTGGAATGACAAAGTCAAGCGATCCTTGGAAACCGCTGAACACAACTACCAAACAAACAAGTTGCGAACAGTGTCTGATTCTGTTTGTTCATCTGTGTCACAGACTGCGCCAAAATAGTTACAGTGGATGCCACCTAGCACTGGCTTAAGCTAATATTTTCATCCTTTATTAAACCTCTTATCAAGTCTCATTTTTTGGGTGGAAATTGTAATATATCATACATATTTTCTAGCAAACCTTTCATTTTTACATAACTAAAATGTGTGCTCAGATGGCTTGAAAATGCACCACAGAGCTTCTATATTTCGGAAAAAAATGGGGGAAGGTGGGCTGAAATTTTAACTTTTCAAATTTAACGCGCTTATGATCGATTTACCTGTATCGATAAACTAGAGCATTTATGAACCCGTTTCTCCTCCCTGTATACTTACTCCCTGGGATAAGGTAATGATTTTGTGTTTTGTTACTCAATGCGGGTATGACTGAAAAATAAGTTTGGGGTAATTGTCGAATAATTAGTCTTTTTCAATAAAAATGAAACGAAGACCAGAATAATATTGCATTCGATCAACATTTGTCAAGTTGGTTAGGGTTGAAAATGCATCTAAATCTGATGAAAGTCTGCCTGGGGAGAAACCGAAAAAGAATTAATAAGTTTTACGATTTCAGTTGGTATCTTCAAGACGAAAAGGGTTTTTGGCACTGTTCACTTTGAAGTTTGTCTCCTGTTATACACCTGGGTTTTTTTGTGCTAAATACACCGTTTTTTGGAAGGACCATCTAGTTCTCAGGAGGACTACTAGATTTTTAAAGTCACTAGTCCTGCGGACTACCCGTTTAAAAAAGTTAGTGTCGAACCCTGATAAGTGATATTGATATGGGACTTTTTCTAAAATGATCAGCATGACATGGTGTTGATCCTAGTCAAACATTATTTTGATTCGATGTTAAACATGGCTGCCAGTGGCCATCTTTGTTTACATAGAGTTATATAGTAAACACTTGTAGCGACTACTTCTCTGAAACTACTTGACGGATGTTCATGAAACTTCACAGGAATGTTGCTCTTGATGTCTTGTTGATCCTAGAAAAATTTCAGACTGGCCGGAAATTCAAGATGGCCGCCACAGCTAAAAATAGATTTAAAATAAATAAATTTGTAACGACTACTTCTTGAAATGTGTAAGTGATATTGATATGGGATGTTTTCTAAAATGATCAGCATGACATGATGTTGATTCTTGTCGAAATTTATTTCAATGCGACTTTAAACATGGCCGCTAGCGGACATCTTTGTTTACATAGATTTATATAGTAAAAACTTGTAGCAACTACTCCTCTGAAACTACTTGACGATTTTTTATGAAACTTCACAGGAATGTTGCTCTTGATGTCTAATTGATCCCAGATTTTTTTTAGGTCGGCCGGAAATTCAAGATGGCAGCCATGGCTATAAATAGATTTTCAAGATACAAGTTTGTAGCGACTACTTCTTGAAAACTATAAGCGATATTGATATGGGACTTTTTCTAAAATGATCAGCATGACATGATGTTGATCCTTGTCAAAAATCGTTTTGATTCGATGTTAAACATGGCTGTCAGCGGCCATCTTTGTTTACATAGAGTTATATAATGAAAACTTGTAACGACTACTTCTCTGAAACTACTAGACGGATTTCATGAAACTTCACAGGAATGTTGCTCTTGATGTCTAATTGATCCTAGCAAAATTTCAGGTCGGCCGGAAATTCAAGATGGCCGCCACGGCTAAAAATAAATTTTCAAAAAACAAGTCCTGAAATCTAAATCAATCAGTAGAGCTTCAAGGTCATTGACCTCTTGTTATATGATCCTGTTGTCGAAAATTGCCAAATCATTTCAAATTTTTCGCTATTCAAACTCTTCAATATCGTAATGTAAAGTAGGGTATGATATAGACCAAGACAAGCACCTGTGAATGTGTCAAATTACTCATCACTGATTGGCCATTTTTCTTTGATGGCGCAAAATGCTGAAAAATACCCCGCGTGTTATACATATCCCCACATATTTTTCGTAGAGACGCTAGCATTTCTATCACTATATTAATTTCTAAGCATTTTATTGACATGATGAATGTGACCTTTACGTTGTAAACAAACGTGGCGATATTTAAATACGGAACTCTCTCCATCGAAACAAACGAAAAGCAGAATAGGAAAGCATCATCAGCAAAAAACAACATGATTCAAATAAACACATATTTGTATTTTAGCCATCGTGTAAGTGCCTACAGAGCCCTTTTCCCAGTTATGGGGAAGGGGCCTTTTGCCTTTAATTAGGGAAAAAAATCCATAAACGGGGTATGAAATTTCAAAAAAATAAGTCGGCATGACTTTAAAAGATATTTGATTGTAGAAAATGCCTTATACAGGCCACTGCAAAGAAGGGTATAATGGCCGTGGCCTAAATTAGACTATGACCTAGTCACAAAGCTGTTGTCTTGCAATAGTTACAAGCAGTACAGTCATAACCTCAGTTATAGATAGAGACGGATTATGAAGTTTCCCCTCAGACATGCCGTCACCAGGGAGCGAACCCACGCTGGTCAGATGTCTGTCTATAGCTCCAAAGCCAAGTCCTCATCCATGGAGCTACCAAGGCATGATATTTTGGTATCTTTTCATTTTGCTGCAAAATATACTCAGCAAAAATAAAAAGTATCCACTTTGTTTTCCAGCAAAATCTGAGACTGTAAGAAAGAACTAACAATGATGGCATGACATAACTTAACATATGTAAAGATTAATGACAATAGCACAGATTTAGCAATCTAAGACCATTCAAATCCACAGAAAAATATTCAAAACGTCGCTAGTATCTCGTGTCCACCGTTACATCGTATACACGCAAGAATGCGACGTCGCATGCTTCTGACGTAACGATTGACGAAGTCTGCAGCTAATGCGTTCCATTCGCGGACAAGTGCTGCTGAAAGGTCCTGCACACTTTGGATAGTGTCATCCTGACGTACACGACGCCCCAAATATGCTCGATGGGCGGTAGATCTGGACTATTCGCCGGCCAATCCAATACGTTAACGTTATTTGCATTCTGCACTGAAAATGCATGTTAACAATCTGTGACCAATTTTTAGCTCTACTGATCAGAGATCAGCAGAGCTTATGCCGTGGCGCGTCGTCCGGCCGTCTGTCTGTCCGTAAACTTTAATTTGTAGCGACAACTCCTCTGAAACTACTGAATGGATATTCATGAAACTTTACAGAAATGTTGCCCATAAAGTCTAGTTGATCCTAGCAAAAATTCATGTTGATGTGAAATCCAAGATGGCCGCCAAAGCTAAAAATAGAGTTTTAAAATACAAGTTTGTAGCGGCTACTTCTTGAAAACTATAAGTGATACTGATGTGGGACATTTTCTAAAATGATCAGCATGACATGATATTGATCCTTGTCAAAAATCGTTTTGATTCAACGTTAAACATGGCTGCCAGCGGCCATCTTTGTTTACATAGAGTTATATAGTAAAAACTTGTAGCGACTACTCCTCTGAAACTACTTGGCAGATTGTCATGAAACTTTACAGGAATGTTGCTCTTGATGTCTAATTGATCCTAGCAAAATTTCAGATCAGCCAGAAATTCAAGATGGCCGTCACAGCTAAAAATAGATTTTTAGCTCTACTGATCAGAGATCAGCAGAGCTTATGCCGTGGTGCGGAGTCCGTCGTCTGTCCGTCTGTCTGTCCGTAAACTTTTATTTGTAGCGACTTCACAGCTGAAACTACTGGATGGATATTCATGAAACTTTACAGAAATGTTGCCCATAAAGTCTAGTTGATCCTAGCAAAAATTCATGTTGATGTGAAATCCAAGATGGCCGCCAAAGCTAAAAATAGAGTTTTAAAATACAAGTTTGTAGCGACTTCTTCTTGAAAACTATAAGTGATATTGATATGGGACTTTTTCTAAAATGATCAGCATGACATGATGTTGATCCTAGTCAAAAATCGTTTTGATTCAACGTTAAACATGGCTGCCAGCGGCCATCTTTGTTTACATAGAGTTATATAGTAAAAACTTGTAGCGACTTCACAGCTGAAACTACCGGATGGATATTCATGAAACTTTACAGAAATGTTGCCCATAAAGTCTAGTTGATCCTAGCAAAAATTCATGTTGATGTGAAATCCAAGATGGCCGCCAAAGCTAAAAATAGAGTTTTAAAATACAAGTTTGTAGCGACTTCTTCTTGAAAACTAAAAGTGATATTGATATGGGACTTTTTCTAAAATGATCAGCATGACATGATGTTGATCCTAGTCAAAAATCGTTTTGATTCAACGTTAAACATGGCTGCCAGCGGCCATCTTTGTTTACATAGAGTTATATAGTAAAAACTTGTAGCGACTACTTCTCTGAAACTACTTGGCGGATTGTCATGAAACTTTACAGGAATGTTGCTCTTGATGTCTGATTGATCCTAGAAAAATTTCAGGTCGGCCGGAAATTCAAGATGGCCGTCTGAGCTAAAAATAGATTTTTAAAAAATAAGTTTGTAGCGACTACTTCTTGAAAACTATAAGTGATATTGATATGGGACTTTTTCTAAAATGATCAGCATTACATGATGTTGATCCTAGTCAAAAATCGTTTTGATTCAACGTTAAACATGGCTGCCAGCGGCCATCTTTGTTTACATAGAGTTATATAGTAAAAACTTGTAGCGACTACTCCTCTGATACTACTTGGCGGATTGTCATGAAACTTTACAGGAATGTTGCTCTTGATGTCTAATTGATCCTATCAAAATTTCAGGTCGGCCGGAAATTCAAGATGGCCGTCACAGCTAAAAATAGATTTTTAAAAAATAAGTTTGTAGCGACTACTTCTTGAAAACTATAAGTGATATTGATATTGGACTTTTTCTAAAATGATCAGCATGACATGATGTAGATCCTTGTGGAAAATTATTTTGATTCGACGTTAAACATGGCTGCCAGTGGCCATCTTTGGTTACATAGAGTTATATAGTAAAAACTTGTAGCGACTACTCCTCTGAAACTACTTGACGGATGTTCATGAAACTTCACAGGAATGTTGCTCTTGATGTCTAGTTGATCCTAGAAAAATTTCAGGTCGGCCGGAAATTCAAGATGGCCGCCACAGCTAAAAATAGATTTAAAATAAATAAGTTTGTAGCGACTACTTCTTCAAAACAATAAGAGATATTGATATGGGACTTTTTCTAAAATGATCAGTATGACATGATGTTGGTCCTTGTCGAAAATCGTTTTGATTTGACCTTAAACATGGCTGCTTTGTTTACATAGAGTTATATAATGAAAACTTGTAGCGACTACTTCTTTGAAACTACCTGACGGATTTTCATGAAACTTCACAGGAATGTTGCTCTTAATGTCTTATTGATCTAAGCAAAATTTCAGGTCTGCCGGAAATTCAAGATGGCCGCAACGGTTAAAAATAGATTTTCAAAAAACAAGTCTGTAGCGACTACTTCCTGAAATCAAAATCAATCAGTAGAGCTTCAAGGTCATTGACCTCTTGTTTAAAAAAAAGTTTGTAGCGACTACTTCTTGAAAACTATAAGTGATATTGATATGGGACTTTTTCTAAAATGATGAGCATGACATGATGTTGATCCTTGTCAAAAATCGTTTTGATTCAACGTTAAACATGGCTGTCAGTGGCCATCTTTGTTTACATAGAGTTATATAGTAAAAACTTTTAGCGACTACTCCTCTAAAACTACTTGGCAGATTGTCATGAAACTTTACAGGAATGTTGCTCTTGATGTCTAATTGATCCTAGCAAAATTTCAGATCAGCCAGAAATTCAAGATGGCCGTCACAGCTAAAAATAGATTTTTAAAAAAAAAGTTTGTAGCGACTACTTCTTGAAAACTATAAGTGATATTGATATGGGACTTTTTCTAAAATGATCAGCATGACATGATGTTGATCCTTGTGGAAAATTATTTTGATTCGACGTTAAACATGGCTGCCAGTGGCCATCTTTGGTTACATAGAGTTATATAGTAAAAACTTGTAGCGACTACTCCTCTGAAACTACTTGACGGATGTTCATGAAACTTCACAGGAATGTTGCTCTTGATGTCTAGTTGATCCTAGAAAAAGTTCAGGTCGGCCGGAAATTCAAGATGGCCGCCACAGCTAAAAATAGATTTAAAATAAGTAAGTTTGTAGCGACTACTTCTTCAAAACTATAAGAGATATTGATATGGGACTTTTTCTAAAATGATCAGTATGACATGATGTTGGTCCTTGTTGAAAATCGTTTTGATTTGACGTTAAACATGGCTGCTGCGGCCATCTTTGTTTACATAGAGTTATATAGTAAAAACTTGTAGCGACTACTCCTCTGAAACTACCTGACGGATTTTCATGAAACTTCACAGGAATGTTGCTCTTAATGTCTTATTGATCTAAGCAAAATTTCAGGTCTGCCGGAAATTCAAGATGGCCGCAACGGTTAAAAATAGATTTTCAAAAAACAAGTCTGTAGCGACTACTTCCTGAAATCAAAATCAATCAGTAGAGCTTCAAGGTCATTGACCTCTTGTTTAAAAAAAAGTTTGTAGCGACTACTTCTTGAAAACTATAAGTGATATTGATATGGGACTTTTTCTAAAATGATGAGCATGACATGATGTTGATCCTTGTCAAAAATCGTTTTGATTCAACGTTAACCCATTTCATTCGGGACACCGATCCATCAGTAACTACCCTTTCTATTCGGGACACCGATCTATCGGTATTTTTTTTGTTGAAAACCCGTCTCCCATAGAAACGTGTGTGAAACGTCATTACTTTCTGTGCAAGGAAGTGAAACTTTACTAGCGCATGCGCAGTATTTGCGAGTCATTTCCGCGTGTGTTAAAATTGAAAAAGTCTTGAAAAAAGGTAGTTTTTGCTCGTTTTTTCGAAGATTTCTTTTTGATCTGAACAAAATGGCGGAGGCCCAAGAAGCACTAAGCGACGGGAGCGATATAGACGTGGGGAACTTGTCTGATTTCAATGATTCCGACGTAGAAAGTGATGATCGAGTCGAGGAAAACATCGGAGATCGTCAACAACAAAGGAAAAGGTATGAATTTCCCGACTATCAGGGATTTTTCGATGACGATTGGGACTCTGATGATTCGGATATCTCAGAATTCGAAGGATTCCAAGGTGGATGGGTTGGGGATGAGTTTCAACGTCGCCAGACACGGCCGTATACAGGTGATGGAGGTGCAACAGTTCAGCACCCAGAGGAAGCTTCTCCCCGAGATTATTTTGGGTTGATCTGGGGTGATGACCTATGGGATTATTTGGTTACTGAAACCAACCGATATGCCACCCAGGAAAGGACGAAAAATCCCCCACCCCCGTTCGCACCAGAGTGGTCCCCTGTTGGTGTTCCCTGCATGAAGGCATTCCTTGGCTTATGTTTTCTAATGGGGATCATGAGATTGCCCAGCAGAAATGACTACTGGCGGGTGAAGAAGCGTCTTTTACGGACCGCCTTCAACTCGATCATGCCACGTGACCGATTCAATCTAATTTGGCGGTATATACAAAATATAACTTTAAAACTGTGTAAATGGATGTAAATAATCTTTATTATGGTGTAAATAAGACAACAGCAACTCTTGGTTACAGTTTTGAGTTATTTATTTGAATGAAAATCAACTTTTTTACTTCAATGAACATTCGGGTAAATCTGTCTCCGAAACCAGTTCTGAAATGGAAAAAAATATCATGTGACCAAGTTTATAAAAAAATTAATAACTTTTGAAGTATTCAATGGAATTTAAAGCTGATTACACTCCTGGCAAGGGCTTGAAATTCCCTACAATCTACTCGCTGGGTTACCAGAGCAAATGTCAATATATCATACAGAAATTTTCAACTGAAAGTGAGGTAGGACATATTTTCATGACCCATTTCGCATGTTTACCTATGTTGTTTTTTTAATTGCATGAGTTTTTGCATGAATATTGCATGTTAACTTATACCATTGTGTCAGGAATTTTAATACCTACAAAATGATATATAGTTTTGTTATGTGATTTATAAAAATGACCATGTAATCAATATTTTTCCAACATCACTGAAATGTAATCTGCTGCTGCAGCAAAACGCGTGAAAATGTTCAGATATACAGGACCTTTTATCAACCGGGGTTCTAGAATGAAATGGGTTAAACATGGCTGTCAGTGGCCATCTTTGTTTACATAGAGTTATATAGTAAAAACTTTTAGCGACTACTCCTCTAAAACTACTTGGCAGATTGTCATGAAACTTTACAGGAATGTTGCTCTTGATGTCTAATTGATCCTAGCAAAATTTCAGATCAGCCAGAAATTCAAGATGGCCGTCACAGCTAAAAATAGATTTTTTAAAAAAAAGTTTGTAGCGACTACTTCTTGAAAACTATAAGTGATATTGATATGGGACTTTTTCTAAAATGATCAGCATGACATGATGTTGATCCTTGTGGAAAATTATTTTGATTCGACGTTAAACATGGCTGCCAGTGGCCATCTTTGGTTACATAGAGTTATATAGTAAAAACTTGTAGCGACTACTCCTCTGAAACTACTTGACGGATGTTCATGAAACTTCACAGGAATGTTGCTCTTGATGTCTAGTTGATCCTAGAAAAAGTTCAGGTCGGCCGGAAATTCAAGATGGCCGCCACAGCTAAAAATAGATTTAAAATAAGTAAGTTTGTAGCGACTACTTCTTCAAAACTATAAGAGATATTGATATGGGACTTTTTCTAAAATGATCAGTATGACATGATGTTGGTCCTTGTTGAAAATCGTTTTGATTTGACGTTAAACATGGCTGCTGCGGCCATCTTTGTTTACATAGAGTTATATAGTAAAAACTTGTAGCGACTACTCCTCTGAAACTACTTGACGGATTTCATGGAACTTCACAGGAATGTTGCTCTTGATGTCTTATTGATCCTAGCAAAATTTCAGGTCGGCCGGAAATTCAAAATGGCCGCCACGGTTAAAAATAGATTTTCCAAAAACAAGTCTGTAGCGACTACTTCCTGAAATCAAAATCAATCAGTAGAGCTTCTAGGTCATTGACCTCTTGTTTCTTCTTTCTTTCTATAATAGTTAATGCACACTATCCTATAGGGTCACAGATCTAAGCATCATGTGCAGTCAAAGGCATGACGTTCGTGTCTTTGACATTATTTCTTGTGAATACGGAAATATGTACGGTCAGTCAGATTTATAGGGACTTGGCGACAGAGGCAACAGCCAAGTCCCACTATAGTATACATTTCCAGGCACATAGATCCAGACTTGAGGTGGAAGGAGCTAAATCTCCCAGGTTTTAGAGCTCCTTTAATGTTTTATATTTTGTTTATCATTTCCAGGTATAAAGACTATTTCATACATGGAAGACGACAGACCTGGTAAAATATTCGTTGGTGGTCTCAACTTTGACATTGACGAGACTGAGTTTGAAAAAATCTTCTCCAAATTTGGGAAAATAACAGAAGGTATGCTTAATTATTTGTACAATCAATAAAGTACACATTTTTAATATTCAGTCTGTAAAGCACATTTTGTGTTCTCAAATGATCTCTATTGGGCAGTCAAAAATACCGTGAATAACTGTTTGCTATTCCTGTTCGAATGAATGATGATGATGGACTCTCTGGAGACAGTATTGTTTGCTATTCCTGTTCTAATGAATGCAGGGCTTTTTTTCGTGATTTCGGGAATTTTAGCGCGCTTTTTCATAAAATTGGGAATTTTAGCACGATTTTTAATAAAATGCGGAAAAATATAAAGTAAAGCATTCCTTTCATAATTATATCTTTAAATACTGTTTTTTGTACACCAAGATAAACAGAAGCATTTATTTAAGCTTTTGAACCCCATCATTGGCAGGGTCGTAGCCGGAGCCTTTTGGAGAATAAGCCCTGGGTGAGGGTGCGGGAGGGGGTGTCCCCCTTCTGCTGGTGGGGAATTCTTTTGAAATTTGAGTGCAATTTCGGAGGTTTGTGGCTTCATTTGAGCGAGATTTTGGAGGCTTTCGCCTCCTTTCATTTAGTGTTTTTTTTTTAAATAGTGCCTCACCCCCTACCCCACTTCAATCTTTATGGCTGATTTTAAAAAATAAGCACTTTTATTTTTTCACATTCAATTTTCTAGAGTACGCCCGGGCGTACAGGAGTATGCCTGGCTACGCCCCTGCTTGGATTGGTACACTTAAAAAAAAAAAAATTAAATTGGGAATTCTTTCCTCTTAATTGGGAAAAAAAGATATGTTTTGGCATCGGGAGTATGACCGAATTTCTGCTATAAAAACAGCCAAAAAAAAACCTGGAATGAATGATGATAATGGACTCTGGAGATAGTATTGTTTGCGCCCCCGGAACCAATAGTAAAATGGCGCCCCATAAGTTTTTGGATATATGACAGCGTGCAAGAGCAACATTATGTTATGATGATGAGATTACACTGTGTACATTTGTTTCCTCCTTTGTCATCAGTGGGGCCTCAGGGAAGGGGCATCAAAATACACTAATAATTCAATTACTGTGTCATTCTTCCACACTTTTACACAATAATTGATATAATAATAGTTGTCTCTTTGAACAAAAATTAAATGCAGTGTCATTTTCCTTTGTTTTTAAACTTGGCAAGTATACAGTATACTACTCTGAAAATACAAAGCATATCAAACAATTTCAGTGTTTCCACCTTAGAAGTGTGCTGAGGTGGGAGGAATGGGACTGTGTATGTGTGTGTGGGTGGTTGGGGGTGGGGTGTAATTTTTTCAAATACTTATTTTTCTTTCTCGATAAATGTAATGATTTTGGGAATATCATGTATAATTTGCTCCAGTTTTTATTCATTTAGTGTCATACATGTAAACAGAAAAGCATAAATAGTACTATTTCTGATCTGAGTATCAAAGAACGATCAAAACAATTACATGTAAAATGGATACAGGGTTAAAGGGAATTGTGTGGAGAAAACGTGGGTATTTGCAATGACACACCGTCAAATATGTTCTAGTTTCAATCTATTATTTGCGATGACACACGTCAAATTTGTTCTAGTTTCTATTTATTTATACTATCAAGTCTACAAGATAAAGCTATATTTGATTTAACTGTCTCCAGAGAGTTCATCATCATCATTCATTCATTAGAACAGGAATACCGTTTGGTCACGGGGCAAAGAATAGGGCTACTGCAGATCCTTTTGGAGGGGTAGGCAGAGGGGTAGAATCCCCCCAAATTCATGTTCATTTTATCATTTTTTGTTCATGTTCATTTAAGGTCTTCATCATGATCCCTGCATTGTTTCAAGTGCTATCTCGCTCGCATCAAAAGAACAGTGGCAGAAAAACAATAACATGGAGTTTTTACGATAGAATTTGCAGCAACTCTGCAGTTCAGGGTGAGAAGGTCCTAGGCCCATTTTCCATATTTTATCTCGATGTACATGGAAGATGAGCCTAGCATGTTCATTCCTGTTAGGCGCCATATAACCTTTTCCTGTGTTGGTGCGCCTTAAAACCCCAATTCAGTTCAATTCAGTATTTTGTGATATATCAAAAAACCGAACTATTGATATCACAAAATCGATTTACAAAATCACAAAATGAACTGATTTCTTGATATCAAGAATTAGATTTTTTAATATCAAGAAATGATTTTCTGATATCACAAAATGTATTTCTTGATATCAAAAAATATTTAATTCTTGATATCAAAAAATCAGTATAAATCTTGATGTCAAAAATAGATTTTCTGATATCAAAAAATAATTCTTGATATCAAGAATTATACTGATTTTTTGATATCACAAAATACTGAATAAATAGTAAAACGATCAAATGGCCAATTGAGAATTGTTTACATCAATAATTTGTAAGTTAGAAGTAAAAGCCTAAAAGGTATAATTAGGAACACTATTATATCAATAACATGCCACTTATATTGATTATTATGTAACATTATAAAGGATATATCAGTACAACATACATGTAAACACATTTTTTTTCAATAATGGGGTAAAAATACTCTATTTTGTATTGGGAATGGGTACATTTTTCGGCCCCGTGGGACACCTAGAAAAAGCCCCGCATAAATGCGTTGTATTGATAGTCCATTTAAGAAATCACTTTAAAGTGCAAGTAAACTGCATAACCTTCAAAAGGAAATATATTGTTGTACTTTTCAAGATTCAGATTGGGATATCTACACTTTTTATGTATATTGCATTAATTAATATTCATACTATTTTTAATAGCATAATGTATCGAAGGCAATATGGATAATGGATAACCTTCGACTGACCTATTTAGAGATATGGATAGCTTCTGGATATTTAGATCTGTAGGATAACATATTTGCAAACTTGTAAACACAAAACACTTTCTTATTTGGTTCAGGACCTTATCTAGATTTTTCTGTAAGGGGGCCTTTTTTTCCTTCTTTTTTTTTAAAGCCCAAAAAGCCAAGAACATCAATGCACCATGTGCAGGGCTCAGTTTAACCACTGGTCTGGCATACAAAGAAATTGTCACTGACCAGTCAACAATCCAATCCAATCCACCCACCCTAACCCCTCCTGTACCTATTTATATATTCCAGGGAAAGAAATCTTAAACAAAAAAAGGTGCGTTGCTTGATTGCTATGTTTAAATCCGTACTTGAATAATCCATGACCATGTACCCGACCTATTTCAAGGCAATGTTTTAAGCATGTGAAGCGAGACGGTATCAAAACAAACAATATAATTTATCTGTTAAATATTTCAGTGTTATTGAAGCGTGATCTTCAGAACAAGTCAAGATCACGCGGGTTTGGATTTATCACTTACGAGAACCCTGCAGATGCTGAGGAGGCAGTGAAACAGCTCGATAAAAAGGTACGAACATTCAGTTGTAGAATTTATAAAAAATTGGTGGTTAAAAAACAAAACTCTAGTTAACATTTTGTGATATACAGGTAAGTGCCTGGATGCTGGAGACACTTACAAAAAAACTTCTTCCTTTTTTGTATTGCCTGCTTGGCATAGCAGACACTTAGGGATCACTTTGTCACACTTTAACCTGCAAGCTAATCTTGGCCATAACTTGTTCATGAAACTTCAAACACATCTTCATCTTACCTCAAGGAATGTCATTACATATTAAACTCTTAACTTTCATTTTGGCAAAGTTATGCCCCTTTTCATAAAACGTTAACCTGCAACCTAACCAAGTTCCTAACTGGTCATAACTTGCAAAGTATTGGACTGATGTTCATGAAACTTCACAAATAAGCACACGACAGGCGACACAAGTGTTCTAGTTTTTGTCGCAATCTTTCATTTTATTTACAAATTAAAATGAAAATAAAGTAGCTTTCAACAAGTTAGACTTAATCATGATTTTAAGGACTTAATCATGATTTTATCGATCAATCATGATTTTAATTTTTTTTTCGCAATTCTGGTATGAGAGTAAACAACTGTAAGTTTACGAATGTTTCATTATTGCAGGAAGTAAAAGGCAAAATGATACATGTAGACCAAGCAGTTAAACCCGGTGGGGACCGAGGGCGTGGTGGCTACCGCGGGCGAGGTGGATGTGAGTACAGATCTTTACACTTTGTTTTGTACATATATAGATTCTTTGCTGAAGAAGCGGAGAATAATAAACGCTTCATTAACCTGATTTAAACAGTAAATAATGGGATTGAACAGCAGCTCGCATCTGTGTAAGACCTCGTGTATCAAGGTTCATGCTGACAGTACAGCAAACAGAACAAGAATATGTGGATTTGTAATCTGTATGTGTGTAAGACTTTCACTTTGATAATTATTTTGGAATCTTTGAAATACTTGTTACAGTAACTTACTGTTACATAATCTTAGAATTGTTAATGTCAGAACAATATTTAAAAATAACTCGCACAATAACTATAAGAAAGTCTTATAAGATTTTTACAATTTTGTAGAAATGTTTAGAATATTTTAAATGTGTAGATTTGATAATAACAATTGTGTTTTTTGATCTATAGAATTTTTCATTTTGTTGCCAAAATTCAGCAGATGTAGGTGTTTTCGTGTTTTTTTTCGCTCTGACATAATATGGCCTCCTGGTTGCAATTTTCTATTTCTATTTTATTTAGGTAGTTGGCTCATAATTCGCTGAATTTACTTTTTCACCTGGAAAACTTTTTTTTCTATAGTTCGAGGTGGAGGCAGTAATGGTGGAGGTTTCCGCGACAGTTATCGTGATAATGGTCCCAGTCGTGGTGGATTTCGCGGTCGTGGCTCACCTCGGGGAGACAGAGGAGGTAGAGGAGGGTTTGGTGGCCGGGGTAGGGACATGGGCGGAAGCAGGAACGGCTTTGACGATGACAGGTAAGTGTCTTATTAGTCACGTCATTATATATACAGGCAGTGAATACGGTCCAGTACATTAAGGGGCTCAGAATATTGGATAGGCATGAGACCTGTTTATTTTTGTAGGTGTGTGTTGCTTATTAACTCAGGCGCATTGCTTATCCTTACTGGGACTTTTATTGAGCATATTGTATATAGCTACCTGAAGATTAAAATACCATATACATGGTATAGAAGTGTTGTTTTGAAACTTTTCTCTACGTTAAATGTTCACATAAATGATAACATCGTTTCTATTTCTGGTAATTTAGGTGTCCAAATTCATTTATTTTCTCACTTTTCATGTTGACCCTTTTGTTCTTTAATATGCCTGTCGGTGAAAATCATTTCCACTTCTGAAGAATTTTGCATGTTTTATGTATTAATTATTGTGTAATTGTTTGCCTCAGTGTTTTTAATCTTGAAATAAATACATTTAATAGAAGAGGTCCACCTGCCAGAAGAAGTTCATTTGACCGCGGGTTTAGCGACCGAGATGGCAGAGGTCCTCCTGCAAGAAGGGGTGAGTAAGGTGTATATATAGTGGTCATTTTGATCTAAGTGAGTCGGGTGTATATATAGTGGTCATTTTGATCTAAGTGAGTCGGGTGTATATATAGTGGTCATTTTGATTTGACCATATATCCTGACCATATATTCAAACTCTCAGAAATCGTTGTTCATGAAGTGTTTACATTATCTTGCACTAATCAATGAGAAATTAACACAAACTCATAACAGTTGTGAACTACACCAAAATAATAGTAAAATGTAGGCCATTTATATGAGGTTGGGCTTCATATAAATGATATTCATAGGAAACAGTTTTCACCCGTTAACAAACTTTTGTATCTTGAACATTTTAAGATGCTTTTGAGATAATGAGCTGACAAATCACATACAAAGTACACAATAAAATGCATTATTTTTCAAGGCATTTGTTTCCACCCCTTCGAAAAACCATCTGCAAAATTCACAAAATTACATTCCTATAATATTTAGTCTATGAAGAAATGTAATATTTGGTGCTCTTTGGAAAAAAGAAAAAAAAGATTGTAAATACAGTTTCTATGTTTCTTGACAGATGATGACAGAGATCGGTTTAGCAGCACCCTAGACAGAGATAGGTTCAGTGAGAGACGCCCCAGGGACACCTACCCCCCATCCCCACCACGGGGCCTAGACAGGTAAACTTGAGTTCTGCTTCTATTAATTATATACTGATAGAATGTTTCATGGATTTTTTTCAACTACTGTAGGCTTGGTATTCAGTTATGGTAGCACTGTCAAAATCTTGTTGGAGCTTATCCCTTTTTGCCATATTTTACTATATAATTAATTTCGGGCCTGTCAATATTAATTCAGGGCCTTCCTGTCAAAAATATTTTCCGTCAGCACAGTAGACAGCGTCGTAATAGACTGAAAGATCGTAAAAGCAACATTAAACCACGCGCACGCACACATACACACAGTGGGGAAAAACAATAATCTTGAAAAAAGTCAACACAAAGATGGGCGTCCATTAGTGCTTCCTGCAAAGATGTAAATGTCGTGTTTAGTTCAGTTTCTAAGACTGTTTATACATGTATACACACATATATTAATTAAATGCTGACAACCACTGCAAATGGCTTTCAAAAATAGTTCACCTTGCCTTATTTTGACATAACATTTTGAACTTGGTATTTTTGTTAAAAGTTAGTGTAAAGGTTTGTGTTTAATAGCTCAAGTTCTCCAACACCATTTGCCTTATAGTATTCTTACTTCAAGCTTGACATACACATTGCCAACCAATATAACTACTATTGAAAATAGGGTACAACTTTACATACTTTTGTTTTTATTTACACTCGCCTCTCTTGACGGCTCGAGTTTTATGTTAAATTTTAAAGTGTAGAAGATATTGTTTTTGCACTGCTCTGATCTGCATTTCTTTATAATCTTAAATAAAATATATTGTGCATGTAAAAATGTATATGAGTTTTTAGGAGGCACAGATGCCTGGACTTCAGTCGCCCATGCAAGACATCAATGAACAATGGCTTACTAACCTTTTTAGTTTGATTTAAAAACCCACTGACACGTTTCCCATCCACATGTAGCTATATTCTAAAGGCCCGTTTGTAATTTTGTGTTTTTCAGAGATGGCGGTTCATATCGGGACTACCTGCCCCCATCAAGGGACTACTCCCCTCCCCCTAGGGATTACCCTCCCAGGGACCGAATCCCAGCCAGGTGTGTGACAGGACGTTTTCATCTTAAAAAATAATTTCATGTTTTCTCCTTATTTGTTTCATTCCTTCTCTTTAGCATCATGATCTTCCAACATTGATATATACTATTAGTGCATGAACAGTAAGTTCTGAAATGAAAGGTTTGTTATTTAGCAGGGACTATGGTTCAAGCAGAGATGTTGGCGGACCTTCATTAACTAGTCGCAGCTTTGACACGCCCCGAGATTCCACCTTCTCTGCATCACGAGACCCATACAGACGTGATGACTACCCTCCGACACGGGAGCCCAGGGACTCGGGCAGAGATTACCTAAGTTCTAGGTAGGCTTTATAATGGTGTCAGAACACCACTAATGGCAGTGATCAGATCAGTTGTAATTATTTACAGTAGTTAAAATTAAATTGATGAATTTGATTGTTTTGTGACTTGAGTATACATTTTTACGCGAGTATGTTTTTAGCTCTACTGATCAGAGATCAGCAGAGCTTATGCCGTGGTGCGGAGTCCGTCGTCCGTCCGTCCGTCTGTCCGTCTGTCCGTCTGTCTGTCCGTAAACTTTTATTTGTAGCGACTTCACAGCTGAAACTACTGGATGGATATTCATGAAACTTTACAGAAATGTTGCCCATAAAGTCTAGTTGATCCTAGCAAAAATTCATGTTGATGTGAAATCCAAGATGGCCGCCAAAGCTAAAAATAGAGTTTTAAAATACAAGTTTGTAGCGACTTCTTCTTGAAAACTATAAGTGATATTGATATGGGACTTTTTCTAAAATGATCAGTATGACATGATGTTGATCCTAGTCAAAAATCGTTTTGATTCAACGTTAAACATGGCTGCCAGCGGCCATCTTTGTTTACATAGAGTTATATAGTAAAAACTTGTAGCGACTTCACAGCTGAAACTACTGGATGGATATTCATGAAACTTTACAGAAATGTTGCCCATAAAGTCTAGTTGATCCTAGCAAAAATTCATGTTGATGTGAAATCCAAGATGGCCGCCAAAGCTAAAAATAGAGTTTTAAAATACAAGTTTGTAGCGACTTCTTCTTGAAAACTATAAGTGATATTGATATGGGACTTTTTCTAAAATGATCAGCATGACATGATGTTGATCCTAGTCAAAAATCGTTTTGATTCAACGTTAAACATGGCTGCCAGCGGCCATCTTTGTTTACATAGAGTTATATAGTAAAAACTTGTAGCGACTTCACAGCTGAAACTACTGGATGGATATTCATGAAACTTTACAGAAATGTTGCCCATAAAGTCTAGTTGATCCTAGCAAAAATTCATGTTGATGTGAAATCCAAGATGGCCGCCAAAGCTAAAAATAGAGTTTTAAAATACAAGTTTGTAGCGACTTCTTCTTGAAAACTATAAGTGATATTGATATGGGACTTTTTCTAAAATGATCAGCATGACATGATGTTGATCCTAGTCAAAAATCGTTTTGATTCAACGTTAAACATGGCTGCCAGCGGCCATCTTTGTTTACATAGAGTTATATAGTAAAAACTTGTAGCGACTTCACAGCTGAAACTACTGGATGGATATTCATGAAACTTTACAGAAATGTTGCCCATAAAGTCTAGTTGATCCTAGCAAAAATTCATGTTGATGTGAAATCCAAGATGGCCGCCAAAGCTAAAAATAGAGTTTTAAAATACAAGTTTGTAGCGACTTCTTCTTGAAAACTATAAGTGATATTGATATGGGACTTTTTCTAAAATGATCAGCATGACATGATGTTGATCCTAGTCAAAAATCGTTTTGATTCAACGTTAAACATGGCTGCTAGCGGCCATCTTTGTTTACATAGAGTTATATAGTAAAAACTTGTAGCGACTACTTCTCTGAAACTACTTGGCGGATTGTCATGAAACTTTACAGGAATGTTGCTCTTGATGTCTGATTGATCCTAGAAAAATTTCAGGTCGGCCGGAAATTCAAGATGGCCGTCACAGCTAAAAATAGATTTTTAAAAAATAAGTTTGTAGCGACTACTTCTTGAAAACTATAAGTGATATTGATATGGGACTTTTTCTAAAATGATCAGCATTACATGATGTTGATCCTAGTCAAAAATCGTTTTGATTCAACGTTAAACATGGCTGCCAGCGGCCATCTTTGTTTACATAGAGTTATATAGTAAAAACTTGTAGCGACTACTCCTCTGAAACTACTTGGCGGATTGTCATGAAACTTTACAGGAATGTTGCTCTTGATGTCTAATTGATCCTATCAAAATTTCAGGTCGGCCGGAAATTCAAGATGGCCGTCACAGCTAAAAATAGATTTTTAAAAAATAAGTTTGTAGCGACTACTTCTTGAAAACTATGAGTGATATTGATATGGGACTTTTTCTAAAATGATCAGCATGACATGATGTAGATCCTTGTGGAAAATTATTTTGATTCGACGTTAAACATGGCTGCCAGTGGCCATCTTTGGTTACATAGAGTTATATAGTAAAAACTTGTAGCGACTACTCTTCTGAAACTACTTGACGGATGTTCATGAAACTTCACAGGAATGTTGCTCTTGATGTCTAGTTGATCCTAGAAAAATTTCAGGTCGGCCGGAAATTCAAGATGGCCACCACAGCTAAAAATAGATTTAAAATAAATAAGTTTGTAGCGACTACTTCTTCAAAACAATAAGAGATATTGATATGGGACTTTTTCTAAAATGATCAGTATGACATGATGTTGGTCCTTGTCGAAAATCGTTTTGATTTGACCTTAAACATGGCTGCTTTGTTTACATAGAGTTATATAATGAAAACTTGTAGCGACTACTTCTTTGAAACTACCTGACGGATTTTCATGAAACTTCACAGGAATGTTGCTCTTAATGTCTTATTGATCTTAGCAAAATTTCAGGTCGGCCGGAAATTCAAGATGGCCGCAACGGTTAAAAATAGATTTTCAAAAAACAAGTCTGTAGCGACTACTTCCTGAAATCAAAATCAATCAGTAGAGCTTCAAGGTCATTGACCTCTTGTTAATATTAGGGGTTTGAAACTCCTTAGGTTTGGGAGCTTTTTTGCATGTAAGTTTAAATAAATACTTTTGAAAATGCTCTTTTATGAGCTAAAGTTAAAGAAGAAAAAAACTCATAAACCCGAAATGTTAGAATGACTGCGCATGTGTGCAAATTTTTAACAGTGAGTTCCTTCCATGGATCTAAAATTGTACCTACTTTTTCTGAAATAAGGACATACATACAAAGCTGTTGATGCCTTCTATGTTGCTAGTCCAGTCCAGTGGAAAGTAATTAACAAAACAATTGTCTAATTTGCACAGAGATCCTCCTCCAAGGACTATATCAAGAGACTTTGACAGAGTCCCAGAGAGGGGACCCCCACAGAGAGACTCGTATGATTCGTATAGAGGTAAGGATAGAAAACTGTCATAAAATGTAAAAAAATCGGTCTGTCAACATGGTAGCAGGTTTGTTTGTATGGTGGAAGTCATTTTCAACACATGTATAAAGGTTATATATATATATGGCGGTCATTTTTGGCTCCAGCTTATGGGATGCCGAGTTGTCCGTCGTCCGTTGTCCGTCGTCCGTCGTTAACTTTTGTCTTGTTAAGACGATAGGGCCTTCATTTTTCATCCGATCTTTACCAAACTTTATCAGATTGTTAATATCAATGAAAGCTCGGACAAGTTCGAAAACCAGCCAAATCGGACCAGTAAGAGCAGAGTTATGGTCCTTGATTTAATTAAAAACGCTATATTGCTATTATTTGCCTCGTTAAGACAATAGGGCCTTCGTTTTTCATCCTATCTTTACCAAGCTTTACCACATTGTTAATATCAAAGAAAGCTCGGACAAGTTCGAAAACCAGCCATATAGGACTAGTAACAGCGGAGTTATGGTCCTTGATTTAGTTAAAAATGCTATATTTTGCCTCATTAATATGATAGGGGCTTCATTGTTCATCCGATCTTTACCAAACTTTATCAGATTGTTAATGTCGTTGAAAGCTTGAACAAGTTTGAAAACCAGCCTAATCGGACCAGTAACAGCGGAGTTATGGCCTTTGATTAGGTAAAAATGATATATTTTGCTCGTTAAGACGATAGGGGCTTCATTGTTCATCCGATCTTTACCAAACACTATCAGATTGTTAATATCAATGAAAGCTGGGACAAGTTCGAAAACCAGCCATATCGGACTAGTAACAGCGGAGTTATGGCTCTTTATTTAGTTAAAAATGCTATATTTTGCCTCGTTAAGACGATATAGAGGCTTCATTGTTCCGATCCTTACCAAACTTTAGCAGATTGTTTATATTAATGAAAGCTTGGACAAGTTCGAAAACCATTCATATCGGACCAGTATCAGCGGAGTTGTGGTCCTTGATTTAGTTCAAAATGCTATATTTGTCTTGTTAAGACGGTAGGGCCTTCATTTTTCATCTGATCTTTACCAAGCTTTATCAGATTGTTAATGTCAATGAAAGCTCGGTCATGTTCGAAAACTAGCCAGATCGGACCAGTAACAGCGAAGTTATGGCCCTTGATTTTGTTAAAAAATGCTATAATTTGCCTCGTCATACGATAGGGCCTTCATTTTGCATCTGATCTTTGCCAAACTTTACCAGATTTTATGACTTTCTTTTTTATATTATTATTTATTTATTTTTTTAATTTTATTTATTTTTTATTTATTTTTTTATTGCTTGATTTTTCTTTGATTTTTTATTTTTTTATATTTTTTTTTGAATTTTTTTTTAATGTTTTTTTTTATTTTTTATTTTTATAGTCTCTACTGGCCAAGTTCGAAAACCAGCCATATCGGACCAGTAATGGCGGAGTTATAGCTCGTGAATTAGTTAAAAATGCTATATTGTGCCTCTTTAAGATGATAGTCACTCGCTTCATTGATGTTATAAGAGCCATATTAGCCAGTAGAGCGTCCACAGGCCCTCTTGGGCCTCTTGTTTTGTGGTGCAGGCAGACCCCCCACTACTTCCTGGATAGAACCAGTACTGTACATCTCCCGCCATCCTTAAGAATCAACACTTCCTCAAGAGTCGAGCTCCCAACTGGTAGCATAGGATGCTAATGAGTTGTATTTTATGTCTTCATGGTACAGTTGTTCTCGTCGTTTGCTGCCCGCTTGAAGGAATGTTATCACTTGACATTACATTTCTGCCTGTGATTTATATAGCACTTTCCGGAAAGTGTTGTTATCTGCCCCTGATTTTTCGCTCTTTAGCTCAAGAAGTTTACTTCCGGGTAGTAAATTGGCTGGAAAACGTTGCATGGACACTATTTTCCCGTCAATAATCTTTTGTCCATGATTTTTACATACATAACAGTATCTTTGGCTTGACGGCATCGTTTAAAACAATAAATCTATGAGCGCGAAATATCGATTTTCCCTTGTTTGTTTACCGTTGTTCCCAGGATACTGAAGGGGTATAAAAACCACTTCCGAACCCCCGCACCTCCGAACCCCGAACCCTTTACGGAAATTAAAAATACGTATAACTGACAATAAACGAATCATACCGTTATTATTTTAACTGGTATGCATGTATTTAATGTACATATATATATGGTTAGTATTTGATTGCCTTAATTAAAGTATTTGTAGCAAAATTGCTATTTTATTCATCGCTAAGGGTATAAAACCCACTTCCGAACCCTAAATCTCCGAACCCCTAGTTTTTGAACGATACGAGGGTTCAACGCGTTAATTATGTAAAGTTTAGCATTCATAAACTAACTAACCTCATTATAAATGTAATTTCCAGTCTTGGTTTCTTTTATTAATGAAAATACAGCCATTTGTTTACCTTTTTTTACGATACCGAACCCTAATCTAAAAATTATTACGGTGTCATTCGAACAACACGTGCTGTGAAAATCGCATATTTCAATTGTTTTATCTATGATTATCAATTCGGAAAACACATACCATAACCCATTTTTTTTCTTATTGTTAATTTTGTTGGTAAAAATATCAAAACTACATCCAGTGTTGTACAATTCTATATATACTGTATATATATTTTATTAAAATCTATAAATTATTAAGATTCTTTACATGTGTCCCGTGTTACATTTTTCAATCATTAATTTAAGAACAACAGAAATTGTTTTTGCATATTACAGGATCACATAACAGTAACAGTTGCTTTAATTGCACCAGTAATACATTTAAATAAGGATTCTGGTGTGAATGAAGTTCGTTTATAATACATACCAAAAATTCTTTTTGGGTTGTCACATATAATCCGCAGCACCATACACTGGCCAAAAGATCTAACTAGACCCCTAATACTATTATAAATAACTCAACCAATTTTCAAGGTATCGTGATAAAATTTTATACACAGCTTTATCAATCAATTATACACAGACTGTGGAAATTTCATAAAAATCCATTGACTAAAAACTAAAAATTTTAACATTTTTAAAACTGACCCACGAAATCCAAAGTCACAGATTTATGAAAAATCAGTCAGTATTTAGTGTGGCCGCCGTTTGCTTGTATTA
Organism: Cyrtodaria siliqua; assembly: GCA_037043455.1. Lineage (NCBI taxonomy): Eukaryota > Metazoa > Mollusca > Bivalvia > Adapedonta > Hiatellidae > Cyrtodaria > Cyrtodaria siliqua. The sequence goes on from JAWPHD010000035.1 coordinate 193,374, forward strand.
CTGCCAAACATCTCTGTCTCGTGGAGTTAACATTATTCATTCCGTGGCCGAGAAGTCAGAGTCTCTGACTTGAAATCACTTGCCTCTAGCCGCTGTGTGTTCGAGTCCTCATCGGACTATGATTCTTTATGTGAGGAAATATAGATATAAAAATCGAACAGGAAAAGCAGCATTCAAGGACGACAGTCAACAACAAACACACACAGAAACAAAGAACACACATTTAAAGATGTATAAAAGGCCAAATAAGACATCACAAACACAAAAAGGTTGATAATAGGGCTACCGCCTTGGAACTGTCAGTGGCAAAAAAGGCCGCTGGAGGTTTAAATGCAGTAATACAAGCAAACGGCGGCCACACTAAATACTGACTGATTTTTCATAAATCTGTGACTTTTGATTTCGTGGGTCAGTTTTAAAAATGTTAAAAACTTTAGTTTTTAGTCAATGGATTTTTATGAAATTTCCACAGTCTGTGTATAATTGATTGATTGATAATCTGTGTATAAAATTTTATTACGATACCTTGAAAATTGATTGAGTTATTTATAATAGTATTAGGGGTCTAGTTAGATCTTTTGGCCAGTGTATAAAACAGAAATGAAAAAAAAAGACAGTAATGCTGACATAGAAGACATTAGACATTTAATATTTTTTGTTTTTTAAGGCTTTTAACTTAACAAAAATGTCTGTTTATAAGAGAAGATGCTTTTAAATAAAGTTTACAATCAAGGGTATTAGAAATAGAAATAATTAATTGAATTAAAATAATACAATATAAAAACAACGACTATAAATGATTACAAAAATGACTTACTTGGTGTCTGAAAACAGCATCCCCCATGAGAGATGACATGTTTTCCACTTTGGCACCAGATCTGAAGAGCACGGAGGAATCTCTCGCCTCTCCTTTCAGGTACCGGAAATTGGAATCTCCTACATACAGAGCCATATCGATGTGTATATCAATATTAATATTCAATAAATGACAACTTAGCAAAGTTTCATTCGACATTTATACCAAAGAATGACCGTGCTTACCTGAGTGTTTGTTTGTTTGTTTTTCGGCTTTATCCTGTGACTGATTTTGGTTCACCAATTAGTGTAGATTTTGGTTCACCAATTAGTGTAGTCAAGTAATATATACCTGTTTGTTTGTGTCACGGCTTTATGATATGATTAGATGTGATTTTAGCTCACCAATCAATGATTCCCAATCAATGACTGATTATTTAGTTTGTGTTTTCCGAATTGATAAGCATAGATAAAACAATTGAAACATGCGATTTTCACAGCACGTGTTATTCGAATGACACCGTAATTATTTTTAGATTAGGGTTCGGTATCGTAAAAAAAAGGTAAACAAATGGCTGTATCTTCATTAATAAAAGAAACCAAGACTGGAAATTACATTTATAATGAGGTTAGTTAGTTTATGAATGCTAAACTTTACATAATTAACGCGTTGAACCCTCGTATCGTTCAAAAACTAGGGGTTCGGAGATTTAGGGTTCGGAAGTGGGTTTTATACCCTTAGCGATGAATAAAATAGCAATTTTGCTACAAATACTTTAATTAAGGCAATCAAATACTAACCATATATATATGTACATTAAATACATGCATACCAGTTAAAATTATAACGGTATGATTCGTTTATTGTCAGTTATACGTATTTTTAATTTCTGTAAAGGGTTCGGGGTTCGGAGGTGCGGGGGTTCGGAAGTGGTTTTTATACCCCTTCCAGGATACTACCCGGAAGTAAACTTCTTGAGCTAAAGAGCGAAAAATCAGGGGCAGATAACAACACTTTCCGGAAAGTGCTATACCGTCGATTCTGATGAAAATAAAAATGATATTCACACTACTAAGAAATCATTTCTACTGTATCAGTTCTCTCGGGCGTGAATGTATTGGTACATATGTTATCATTCATGATAAATTTGGTGATTATCCTGACACCATTTCATGGTGCCATCACAAACGAATGCCGCGACACTGCAGGTTAGAAGGCTCTAGGCCCTTTCTGCATTTGTTTATTTAGATGTAAATGGAGGGTGGCCCTGATTGTACATGCTGGCGCCATATTACCTTGTTTGTATTTGTTAAAACCCAATTTAAAATAAATAAAAATAAAATACAAGTCACTACAGACATGTATATTTGGGGTGGGTGGGGGTGGGGAGCAAAACTATTTATTATTTATATTACAAAGTTACAACAGTTACGTGCCCACCTCTGGAATATAGACTTACCACTCGATCTCAGGCAATACAGGTGTCCAGATACAGTTGCTGTCAATGGTAAAGTTGATCTACCATGTTTGTACCTACATCCGAACAATTACGGATATTATCTATTTGTATTATCTTCATAAACAATGACAAGCTGATGGGTATTTCAGATCGTCTTGCCGGAGGTCCTCCCAGTAGAAGTTACGGCGCAGGTAAGTAGGCAGTGTGCTCTTCTTCTTGTTGCCTTCACTTTCTTGCACAAGACGTGGGGAATAAAAATGGAAAATCTCAATATGGCTTCAGGTGGTGAAAATGGGAAATTTCGAAGTTCTCTTGACAATAATTCTATACCAGACACAGGTTAACGTATTTTAATTGCTTTATAATGGTAATGACTAAAATTCTGTTGATCATGAATTTGCAAATGGGAACTTCGTTTTTATCTCAAAATCTTGAAATGGTGGATACAATCATTTGAATCATCTGGAAATAAGATGGAAAAATCAATGGAATTTCAATACAGTCAAGGTAATGTGACAATGAAAAAGCATTACCAAGAATGTCCGAATATTTTAAGAACTAAAATGAATGCTGGTGAAATTGCTTGTGGCTGTACGTTGCTAAATGGAGTTCTATACTAATAACTTAAAGAGAATTATTAATACGAGTTAGGAAAAGTGAAACGTTTGATGGATCTGAAGTGGTTTGCTTTCATATCTGGAACAACAATAGAAGACGAATGTGCTATTAATATTGTTTTGTTGGAAGAAATAGAGAATTACTATCTGTACAAACATTAAAAAGTAATCGACAAGCAAACAAAATAGTTTTAAACCTGCATGTTCTACAAATTTTTAATAGAGAATGCAGAATTGATTTGCAGAACCTTCTTTCTGCAAGAAAGAGTTATTCAAATAATCAAAACTTCAAGAGAAGAAAATGCACGATCACTAACAAAGTCTGAAATGCTTGTAATAGTAAATAATATTCCACAGAACCAAATAAAATTGATTATTAAGGGGGAAAGTTATTTATGAATTTGACGAGTCACAAATCTTATCTCACACAGATGGTTTAGTAGGGATTAGGCAATACTTTTTATTGAGGAGTTCCAAGTGTTTGTTGATCCATCTTCCAAGCTTTCAGAAGCGCTGTCAACTACTGGTGCAGTATTCGGTCTACAGGGTTGGAATTTATTGTTAAATTATCAGTTCTGCCAACCTTTAAATAAGAATGTCAAAATATGACCTGTGACATGATTGAGAGAACAAGAGAAGCGTGTATATAATTATATTTTAATAAGACATTGATTGCCATATTACCGATCTGCATATATGTTTAAAAAGCATCACATGAAGGAACTCCGACAAATCTAAACAATAAAAAATTGAAATGAAAAATTCAAAGTGAAATGAATTTATGCTTTTGAGATACCAGCAAAATTTAGTTTAATGTCAGCATTGAAAAGTTGAAACAACATTTGGATTTAATTCGTTGGAATGGATTTGAAACAAAGCCACAAAATGAAAACTTGTGTTCGCTTATAAATGGAAAAGAAATTAGAAAATCAGCACATCAACCTCGAAACAACGACACATGTTGAATAAAAAGTCAACATTGATAACAACAGAAAAGATTGGGGGGGAAAAGACAACATCGAATAAGTAGCAAATATTGAAAAAGGCTGCAACAACAAAAAAGATTGAAAAAACAACACCGAAACAATAAGAAAGATTGAAAATAGAATGGGAACATATATTGATGATATTTTTTTTTAACTAAACTAACATAATAACTTTGAATGACGGCATCTCCACCAAAATGGATGAAACTGATGACAGTAATTATCACAGACTGTCTGCTTAAAGGCAGGTCATTATTACTACTCTACAAGGAAACCTTGATCTTATATAGAAGGTGAAGAATGAAACATTAAGAGAGCTAAGCAACTGGTGGTTTATTATTAGGATGGGATTCCAAGCCATTAGAAAGATGTTTTGAATTCATGGAACTTTTGCAACACCTTGCAGAAATGATCAGTCCTGAAATGGAAGGAAATTCAAAGCAGTTCTATAAAAGGGTGTTGAAAAGCTGAAGTAGTTAATATGTAACAAAAAGATTTGTTAGAGGCTGATGTGTCTACCACGGCTACCACAGCAATGGCAGTATATAAGCGAGAGCAACCATAACAGCATCAAACTTGATTGCTTGAATTTACTTCAAAACCTCTAAAGAATTTATAATCCACGAAGAAAACCTGTGAGGTCAGATGCCAATCCAATAGCATACTAGTAAGCCTGCGGTGACTCACCTTCGATTGTCATACTTCATGGATCATTGGCTGCCCACTTCTACATCTGGCTGCCCACTTCTACATCTGGGCACATTGTGCACCCAGCATAATGAGCATGGAGTAATATCTTCTGAATAATCAAATTCTTGCCTTAACTTATAACCTTGATAAGTTAAAAGTTACCAATTTGTGGAATAGTTTTGAAGAAAAATATAACAACCTTGTATTTTATTTATTTTTTATATGACTTGCCTTAAGTGTGAAACAAGATATAGAGAAATAAATTACTAAGTATTAAAAAGAAAGAAAAGCACCGGATGTCCTTTGGATTTATACATACATAACATGTGAAAGATGAGCTATTTGCTATAAAAACGTATAGTTGAAGTCTTAGGAAAGTTCGGTTAGATGATAATTGGTTGAATTCTTTTAGAGAAAGTACATGAAATACAGCAAGCAAGCTTTGAGAAAATGTTTAGCAAAATATTTAAAGGAAAACCTATAGTAGATTTGACATTAATTGGAAGTTGAAAGATATGGAAAAAGGAATCGCAGTTTATCACAAAAAAAAAGGGAAAACACCATAGTGAACATTGCAAAAGAAATTATAACACTGAACGTCTTTGGATTAACAAACATACACGTGAAAGGTGAAGCCTCATTTTCTACCAGAGATATTTATAGTCATCTGTCTGGTTCAATGAAAATAGTTTTAGGAGTTCATCTGGAGAAAACCGTTAACAGGTGGAATAGAGCAAGCGATGAGAACACATTTATCAAAGTTTAATGGAAAGCTGCTCAAATTGTTTTCACCTGCAGCAGTTATCTGAGAGCCAAATATTATTTTGGGTGGCTGAATGAGTTATCATTGATAATAGAGATTGGCTGATATAATACGGATTGTCAGTTTTTGCAATGATACTAAATATTAAAATCAAGGGAAATCACTCTGTCACGTTTTTCTCCTCGACCATTCAGTTCTCGTAAAACAGCAATTTAAAGGTTGGCAGTAATGAAAATATTGAAACAAAGCTTGACCCAAACTTTATTGAATAGTGCTCTGCACACTTGAAAATTACATGTATTCTAATTAATTTATTTAAAGTAGGCAAACATACATTATTATCAAGGTGTTTCTAGGAATTGTTGTTTCAAGAGGTGGAAAATGGTCATCAGAATAAGGGAATCATCAGAATACCGAACATGAAACAGTTGATCAACCATTATATTTATAGGCAGACGAGGGTATGAAAGAAAGAAATCAATAGTTAATGCAAACTGCTATGCTTTTGAATGCGAATATGAGAATAATAAAAATACATGTTCTTATATGTAAAGTTCAAATATTTACTAGTGATCATACAGGTTTTACAGGTGACGTCAGACCAATTGATCTTTCTGCGACTTGAGTGAAAATTGAGCAACATAGTTCGAAAAAGTTCATAGAATATTGAACTTTAGGTCGTAATGTGTTTCTAAACAGGTAGGCAGAAACACAACAAAACGGGTGTTGTCAAAGGAGTAGGTTACACCAGGCGGGTGGACAATCTATGTCAAAGCAGCGAGATAATGAAGAAATACTTTTTATATTTGGTAGCATTTATCAAGGTTGGTAACTATCTAAACAACAAAAACTTGGCATTTTAGGTTCACCCCCTCGCAGAGGCTCCCCAGGGCCACCAGTAAGATCAGCCTACTCCCCACCGAGGGGACCCCCAATTGGCATGGATAGGAGCAGGGACATAGACAGGGACAGGAGTCGAGGGGATTACAGTCCAGGATCTAGAAGACCAGCACCATACGACAGCCGGGGTCCACCGCCACCTAAACGATCACGTCCAGATGATGGACCTCCTCCACGTGGACCACCCAGAGATGGACCTCCAAGGGGAATGTCTCGTGGTTCACCTCCAAGGGATTCTCCAAGAGGTCCACCAAGGGAAGGACCCCCTAGAGGCCCTCCGCGGGGACCACCCAGAGATGGACCGCGAGATAGTGGTCGCCCTGGTCCACCACCATTTAGGCGATAAATAATCATGAACAGCATTTTTAGAGCAACAAACATTGGAGTCCGGGTCTTCTTTTTTATTATTATAAAATGGCCTTGGATTAGTCATAAACTTGGGAAATGTGAAGTTACCAAAGAGTGGCAGCAAACTTCCAGTTGGAACACAAAACAGGTGTCGAAAAAAATAAATTATGAAATGATTTACAGTACTGTAGAAAACTAAAAAGAAATACCTATGCTTGGCAAACTAAAAGTGAACACTTGAAAATTGCCAGATAGTTTTGCTGTAAAACATGTTAATGGTTAATTTGTGTATTAAACTAGACTTGTACGAACTCGTTGGACTGTCTGCAATGCTGTTGTTACTTGTAGTGTACTAGTCGACACCTGCGTTTCATAGCCACTGGGTTATTCTGATACAGTGAATTTTATTAGTTGATGACATAATTTAAAAGAAATGTGTTAAATTAGGTTTTGTGAATCGATGATTTAAGTGGTGTAACAAGAAATGTTCTTCCATTTTAAACAGCGTGTATGCTAATAGCAGCTAATATTTGGACAGTGTAGTTTGTTTTATATTTTGAAACAAAGCCGTATGAAAGGATTGAAAGAAAAGACAAAAGATTATCTACACCTTGAAATACGTATTAAGAAGGAAAACCAAATTATGTATACATCAATATAACTATTTTATAGCAATGCAATCGACATTGATATTGTGCCCATCATTCAAAAGAAGTGTAGAACTGACTCTGTGGTACATGTTGCAATAACACTTGGGAGTATTGCTTTTACTACGTTTTACCATGTTTTCAGTGTATAATATTGTCATTTTATATTGTACCACCTTCATTTCATACCATGTGTCATTAAAGTTGTCAGAGGAAATTGGTGTAGTTTTTAAACCACCCGTCATGCTACGTCCATATGCTTGCTTGTCATTGGATAAATCGCATATTGAGAATAAGATCAAGTCTTGACATTTCGATCCAACTTGTAACTTGGAAACCTCGTCCAATGTAAGTTTATAACACAACACGGACATACTTACCACTGTTGTGAGATGACAAAACAAAAAAGAGAACTAAACTAATTTTATGAAAATCTACATTTTGAGATGAAGATCGGGTGGCATTATCCGCATGTATTATATGGTTTAAACAAGGTCCTTTCTAGTAACTCAACAGTCTAGGAATGTAGGAAAGAGTAAACCAACAAGAAGAATAAAAGAGAAAGACATAAGATGGTGTCCATCAATTTTGAACTAGAATTTTTTTTGGAATTTGTCAAAACATATACATGTTGTCTATTAAAGCAGTTTTTCCATAAACAACTGTTTTTGATGTGGCTTAAAAGAGTTTTGATAAGCACATGATCGTCACTATCAGTACCCAGATTGCAAGTTGAAACACGATATTGGTGACACAACATATTGAAGCATCTAACCATGTTCAGAAATAGCATGGTTGTTATGTACACTTACTGTATAAGTTGGGAGGATCTAAGCGATGCCTGTTGTCAGCACCATCATAATCTTTTTTGATTTCTGTCTTTTAAGCAGTACAAATTTATTTCGACAAGAAAATCTTAGAAGTTCATTTTATAGTCTATGAAAGAGCTGGAATTTTAAAATGTGTTGACATACGTATATGTATAATATTTCTACCCTAGAAAGAAGCAACAGATTTTGACCATAGGAAATGGCAACACTTTACGAAGCATTTTTCCTGAATGTTGCGCCAAAAAGTATGTGATGGAGATAATAGGTTCAAAACAATAAAGTCAAATGGGAGTTAGATATTGAAACACTGGTAAGGTCCTGAATACTCGGTTGCATTATCCATCTAAAGCGAGGTCTCTTCCAAGTAGATTGACGTATAACAGTATGAAACAACAAACAGAAACTGAAAAAGAAAGAAGTACTAGAAATGGAATGTTTTCGCAGATGTAGTAGTAAATCGAAGTTCCACAAAACAAGGTAATTGACAGCAAACAGCAAGTGACTGGAAATTCATGAAGGTAAAATAATGTGAAGTAAGTGTATACCGAAATTGCTAAAACATGGCTGGGAGACGGCATGTACTCATTTGCATGCCTGCAGCTTTTGTAACAACGGAATATAGTATATTGTTTTAATGTTAACCTTTTAATTAGATTTAAAGAGAGAAACGAGGAAATAAAAAAAATATTATTGTCAGTTGCAACTGAAATGGAGTTCATTGGTTGCATTTAATTAGAAATGTAACTTAGAATTGAATATAAAATGTTTATATACATTTTGTCTGTAAGTATAGGTGAATATTCAAATCATTTACCATGGCAATTACATCGGCTCATTTGTTCATTTTAAAAGGGATAAATGAAAAAAAAAAGTTATCGTAACAAGGTATACGCTTGAAACTGGAGAACAGCAATAACATACACTTAAAAAAAAGGAAAGTAACAAAGCTATAAAACTGAGCTGTACAGAATGGGAATTATAATGAATGGGGCTCCCAATTAAGAAATCTTCCAGGAAACTTCGAAATGAGGTGAAGCCTGCTGATAATATTATATTTTTAGTTCAATGAACTGAGATGAACCCGGGATACCTAGGTCAATATAATGAAAATAATTTGTCCTTTACTAAAAAGTGAAATGGGTACCTTAGACATAAACTCCTTGTATATTTACGGCATGCTGTTCAGAATAATGAACCTGATTTTATTATTGTGAAGACGCGTGTTTGTTCGCTGGTCTTGGATTTGAACAAAGTTTAATGAGACAAATATTGTCGGACCTCGAAAACTTCATCACTGTTAACACTTTTAGTGTCAGAGAAGCTATCTTACAAATGGCAGTCATGTTGACCAGCCAGTGTGATAGAATGTACAGGGAGTCTGAGATTAATAATAAAGTGATGAAGAAATGCTAAATTTGCCAAAGTAACCCGTAATATCTTCAATTTTAAAAAAAATGCGGATTTGTCAAACAACGGAGGTAATTGCTATTCACAATATTCTTTTACTAAGGCTAACATGAAGGAAGTATTTGTAAGCCAGGTTCTGTAGACTGGTTTTTGGCTCGTATTTCAAAACTGAACAAAGGGTGCGCACTAGGTGCATACATATACAGTTTGTATTGCATTGTAATTTTCTAGCATGTCCTAGTAGTTAACAGATGTCCGGGTTGAATATCAACAAGACAAATATGAGGATAAAGACATCAGGAGAGGAGAGAAATATCACTTTACACAGTGGAAGAAACAAAATGTCAGCATTGAATTCGTTCAAGAATCTGGAAAGGAACTGCAGATAAGTTCAGATGAAAAGTTGCAAAATATTGTAATAGCTAACTTGTATACATGTTAAAGTAGAAATATTAAAAGGATTTGGTTTCATATCAGATATCTGACCCCAGAATGGCATTGCTTGGATATTTAGACATCATGAACTATATTGTCGGATCTGAAATTATTAAAAATGATTGTCACTACTCTAGAGTGGATGTGATTGTTGGTTAATGATAAGCTATTGAATGCTGCGATTATTCTGAAAATGGCAGTGCAGCGCACACAATTTTGCATTGGGATCTTGAAAAAGAAAATGGTGATAGATTTAATAGCTATGCAATAGACCATTTGATTTAAGGTATAGTCCAGTATCTGCATTGCATAATGGTTTTATGTTTTGACTGGATGGTACAGCTATAATAGTCAATTGCCTTCTGGCCCTTTTGTTAAGTAGGAGGAAAAACGTACCGGAGAATGAAAAAAATAATAACCATCTGTTGTACTTTAATTACATTTATCATGTTGGACACATTCATAAGGCGGTGTTGTCGCATAGGGTGCATTAGAGTTTTATAGTTGTTGTGGATTACCGTTAAATTTGTTATCACACCTGGAATCGGAGCTGCCTAAACTAAGGAAAATGGCTTGTTCTGTGACTGTTCCTTGTGGTTAAAGATTAATAACCTGTCATTAAATACCTTATTCAGAAATTCTAGTTGATTCAATGACAATTTTGCTTTTGTAGTAGTTCAGGTCCAATAAAGACCATGTATTTATATTTGTGTGTATTATGCAGGCTGATTCATGACTGAGTGACCATAATTTAATTCTGGAATAGACGTGGGAGTAGCGTGGTAAACAGCAAAACTGGCATCAGGTAAGCTAGATCATTTGTAAACAGAACTAATACAGCATGGCAAAATACAATTTTAGCATGTTGAAATTGTGTGCAGTTGAGCTTATATTTATCACTGCTGTATTGCACTGGTCATTTAGAGAGTAGACCTCCATTTAAAGTCTCTGAAGGACTGTTCGTGTGTGAAATCCTTGAAGTAGTTCAAGAATAAAATCCAAATTCATTCCTGGCTAGGCATAATGCACAATCCCAGGGTTACTAGAGAGAGGTGCTTACCTTTACACCATAGCACCACCTGCTTTTAAAATGGTTAAAAATTAAGAGGTCGCATTTTGTTTTGTCATTGTAAAAAAAACATGTTCATTTTCAATATTATTGAAGATTATGCAGACTGGAGTATTAGTGTATACTGTTATTACCGTCAGATTTGCTTTAAATCACAATTTCTCCAGGTTGAAACCACTACCGGTATTTTCCATTTTACTTTACGGTGAATAATTAGTGATTTTTTACCGAAATTGACACACATTACCTGTACTGTAATGTAAATAAGAGCTATTTGATTAAAAAAAATACCCAGGAAGGCAATTTAATAAACATCTATGGAGGAACCCTTTCCGAAATTTGGTTCTTAAAACTCAGTTTGGCATCTATGGGTGGGTGTCAATTTCAAAAGTGCCTTCCTGGGGTCCCATGTATGATTAAATGGAACAGCCCTAAAATCATTTTGGCCCTTCACACTACTGGCTGCATGCATAAGTGTTCATGGGGTGTAATGGTACACAAGTTTTAACATGAGGTATTTAAATTATTTATTTGGCATACAGGGGCATAGCTGACCTAAATGCATATATAGGCCAGACACACCAGTGGGATCCGAGGGGCATGCTCCCATGTTAATTTTTTTTTAACTTCGATATGCAATGGTGCGTTTTGGTGTATATATCTGTCGTAAAATTTTGTCATATTTTAAGTAAAATTTTTGGTCAAATTTGAGAATTAATATTTGACAAAGTTGAATTGCCTACACTAAAATAGAAAAAGAAACTAATGTTAATGATCGGCGTTCAGTTTCAAACTCTGTTTTTGACCCTTAATCCCCTCCGGCTTTTATTGCATTTTTGGTCTTTTCAATTATTGATTTTTCAAATTGATGCATAGACCCTGCCTATATGGCCTTATAGTAGCTACGTCGATAGCATAGTTTGCAAAGTTTTATTTTGTTTTATCGATTGGATTGTATACTTCCCTAAGTTGGCAGTGCTTAATAACCTGTGAAACAACATTCAGCTCAAATACTTAAGCTCCTCTATATGTTTTAAATTTAAAACATGCATATTATTTTAGTACATAATAAATTATTTTTGTTAGATGGGACACGTGCCTTGTCATCTAAGTAAAGAGACCTTCTTTTACAATCAGTAACCTTAAACACATTAATAAGAAAACACCAAATAATGGCAAAATTACACTTCAAAACTATCCAGGTGTTCAGGTCATATAATAAGGTATATGTGCCGATTAAAAGGGTAGGTTTATTCACAGATTCCTAAAGGGACTGGAGGCAATCTAGAAGAGTGATAGGTGTAAATCCAAATGAAAACCTTCATAATGTGCATCAGTTTCATGTGAAATGTGCACATGAATTACATTAAGTCGAATGTTGCCTTCCGGTTAGTTATTGTTAATGAAAGTGTTCCATCTGGAATGCTCGACGACTTTGCTGCATTTTGTTGCTAAATCATCAATATCATATTTTTAACAGTTGTACTTATAATTCAAAGAGTACTATCACAAATCAACAACTTATAAGAGCCTAAAGGCATTACACAAATTACTATTAATGATTTATACAACAAACTAATTGAATTGAATGTTATTTAATGGCTCATAAACACAGTTTAGGTTATTTAGAGCTGCCCCTCAGAGAGGGGAAGGATACATAGGAATCCGGGAACCGTGCCCTACTCTTATTATCGAATAGATTCCTATGGTTCTTCAATGTCTATCCTAGGATAGACCGATACACGGGACAGCCCGGTTTACGTCCCCAATCCGACGGATGAGGCTAAACACAGGTCACATCCAGTTCCTTTAAAGATGAATGGCCATCCTTTTTGTATTATTATCAATTAACAAATTTAACTTAAACATCATATGAACATTTCTTGGTAGTCCCGGAGAGAACACATATTTAAAACCGCTACTAAGTTGTATGTAAAAATAAGTATTAATGGCATGACGTAGATACTACTTTTACCACTGTGTGATGCACGGGGAAATGAGGTAAATCTGAATTGTATAGCTGCACAACTATTGCCAGATAATTGATAAATACATTTACCTGTCGATTAATTTACCTGTTCAAAGTTTTCTACGTCATCAAATAAAATATTATTCTTGCTTTTCACAGATATTGCAATTTGTGAATTGTAAATATCTATTGTTGTGTATTAATTTCGATTTAAATAAACATAAACATGTTCATGAAACAAAACATGGCCGGAGAACTTGAAAATACCCGTCCCGTTATTGAATATGCGTAAAATGAATTATGAGTTGTTAACTCTTAATACAACTTTCCTGTTTTGGGGGTTGGCCCGGCTGGTTAAAGCCATTTATATTGTGTCTATAGAGTTTGGATTCTCAAAATATGTAAGTTATATATTTGTTGTCAATGATGTATAGAATAGAATAGAATAACTTTATTTTGCAATCATGGGCCACACAGATGGCAATATAATCAAAGTAAAATGAACAACATGATGAAACCTAATAAAAGCTTAATTCTGATAAGCATAATAACAGTAAAATGAAATTAATTATATATGAGTTATATGCACATATTCATAAAACACACATTAAACAAGATTAATTCAGTCATAATACATTTGTGTTCATGTGTTAATATACACTTAAATATAAATATCAGTACAATATTAACCTCTGCAAGACTTGTATATGTGTTATAAATTTGCCTGTTGATGGCGGGATAGGGACTTTAAATTAAGCAAATCTGCCGTTATGACTATATCCAACGTTCAGTGTGCCGTTATGACTATATCTAACGTTCAGTGTGCCGTTATGACTATATCTAACGTTCAGTGTGCCGTTATGACTATATCTAACGTTCAGTGTGCCGTTATGACTATATCTAACGTTCAGTGTGCCGTTATGACTATATCTAACGTTCAGTGTACCATCCATGTCTGCCATTATGACTATATCTAACGTTCAGTGTACCATCCATGTCTGCCATTATGACTATATCTAACGTTCAGTGTACCATCCATGTCTGCCATTATGACTATATCTAACGTTCAGTGTACCATCCATGTCTGCCATTATGACTATATCTAACGTTCAGTGTACCATCCATGTCTGCCATTATGACTATATCTAACGTTCAGTGTACCATCCATGTCTGCCATTATGACTATATCTAACGTTCAGTGTACCATCCATGTCTGCCATTATGACTATATCTAACGTTCAGTGTACCATCCATGTCTGCCATTATGACTATATCTAACGTTCAGTGTACCATCCATGATTATTTCGAAGGCTTCACATATTCTATGCTCTATATAAGCTGAATAATTGTCTCGTTATTAAAGAGCACTACACTTCATATCACCACCATTAATAATGATGTAGAATACTAACAAAAATGCTTGTATTGTATTGGAAATAAGTAATAGGTTAAGTTTGCTTCAAACCCAACCACACTATAATTAAGATAACTATTACTACAATATGTTGGACAACTGCTCCAGTAATGTTTTCTGTTTCATTTCAGGAATACATAAAAAATACGTCGAGAAAAATGTGGCATAGCGTTTAGTGACAACAAAGTTAAAAGCCAAAATCAGTAATTGACTTATGCTCAAATGGTTAAGTGTAACAAAACATTTTTTATCAGTTCGAGTGAATTTACTGCTGTTAACTTGTAATAATCGGTGTGCTAACGGAGGAGGCCGTTATCGTCTGCTATTTCGGAGTTCGACATACCAACAGGAGGGCAAACTCCACGCATAGCGGTCGTCATGCCGGGCAGTCATTTGCCCGTCCCAGACCCGGAAGATGCAGGTGAGGTGGAGGCACCACCCATGGTACTGGAGCGACCCGCAGCCATGGGGGACAGAAGTCGCCGAGGTCGTGGCCCCGGGATTTTGGGATTGTATTGACCAGGGACCCTCAGTGCAACCGCCATCGACCATGGGTTATACTGACATTTTGGGACTTTACTGATGTGTGTTTAATAAAAAATAGTGTCTACGGCAGTAGTTCCTTGATTTTACAACCAAAAATGTATTATTTCCAGGGTGCAACAAAAACTTGCTAAACTTTTTTCCCTCATTATATCGTCATCTGCTTGCATTTAAATTATGGTAATAGGAATTTCCAATGTGCCAATGTGCCATTATTCTATGTTTCCAATGTGCCATTATTCTATGTTTGCAATGTGCCTTTATTCTATCTTTAAGCTTTGAATATATTATTGGGGCAATATAATCATCAAAAAACAATTTGTATTCAGTTAAAGGGAATGTAGCGACACAGTCAAACAAGCTCTGTTATTGAAAGTTCTGAAAAACTTGGAAAAATGTCAAAGAATTATTAAAATCGGATGATAAACAAAAAAGATATGACCATTTAAAGGTTGTTCTAAAACGAATATGGGAGCCGCCATTTTTAGAACTATGATGTCATAGTTCCATATTACCATATATGGAATATTGATAAATACCATTTAAAACGAAGAAAATCACTGCAAATGAATGATTTTATTTACTGGTCATATAAAGCATTACTGCCATTAAGTATTGCATATTTTTCAGACAGTTGTCATTTTTTCCCTTTAAATCAGTAAATTTTCATATTTATAAATATTCCATAAATGGTCATTTAGAACCGTGATGTCATAGCTCTCAAAATGGCCGTTTCCATATCCGTTTCAACAGAAACTTCAAATGATCATATCTTCTTTGTTTATCATCCGATTTTGATCATTCTTTCACCCTTATTCAAGTATTTCAGAACTCTCAATAATACAGATGTTTTGGCTGTGTCACTACATTCCCTTTAATTAATAATAATGATTTGCATATATGCAGGTCAGGTAGAAAATCTAAGGAGACACTGTTAGTTTAAAACAAATCAGGACTGCCATTTGTCCCTCTACTGTTGGTTACTAGTTGGTGTATTTTCTGTAGTTTGCAACATATTTTGTAATTTGATGGATTATTTTTGACACAAGTGAAATAAATGTATTGTCAAAATTATTGTTTTCTGTTTCATTTAAAACCAGCATTATACTTACGAAGTCAAACTTGGTAATATGGTGATGATTGCATCAATGATCAAACTTGGTAATATGGTGATGATTGCACCAATGATCAAACTTGGTAATATGGTGATGATTGCACCAATGATCAAACTTGGTAATATGGTGATGCTTGCATCGATGATCAAACTTGGTAATATGGTAATGATTGCATCGATGATCAAACTTGGTAATATGGTGATGATTGCACCAATGATCAAACTTGGTAATATGGTGATGATTGCATCAATGATCAAACTTGGTAATATGGTGATGATTGCACCAATGATCAAACTTGGTAATATGGTGATGATTGCACCAATGATCAAACTTGGTAATATGGTGATGATTGCATCAATGATCAAACTTGGTAATATGGTGATGATTGCATCAATGATCAAACTTGGTAATATGGTGATGATTGCACCAATGATCAAACTTGGTAATATGGTGATGATTGCATCAATGATCAAACTTGGTAATATGGTGATGATTGCACCAATGATCACAATGTCAGCTTATATACAGATTCCTAACACAATTTGTCCAAGTTAAAAAAAGACATTAACTGTGCCAAAATAAGTCTCGGAGTTATATGACTTGCACCTGAAATGTTATTTATGATACCGAATAAATGTGAAGTTTCATTCCAATCTGTGTAAACAGATATTGGCTTAACACATTTTTCCTAAGTAAAAAAGAGGTCATAACCGTGCTAAAATATGTTGCATGGTTATGTGACATGTGCATGGCATGCTATGCTACAGAAGGGTGTTCAATAGAACACCTGTGTTACCTGCCTTGTGCAAGGGACATTCAAACTTGAACACTGGGGGTGCAATTCTTCATGAATTATGGAGCAGGAACTAGTTTTATATTGTTAGAAGTTTTATGAAAAAGGGTACAATCTTGCATTGAATAATTGTTAAAGGTTTATGAAAACGGCATAACTTGTCCGAAAAGGAATGGACATGTGACTGGGATTGAATAATTGATAAAAAGAAATGGATAAAGTTTCATTAACACAGGTCAATACTTTGCCTAATTATGAGCTAGATTAGGTTGCATGTTGAAGTTTTATGAAAAGTGGCATATAATGCTGCCAAAGTGAAATTCAGAGTTATTGGACATGTCTATGACATTGAATAATTGATAAGGGAGCTGTATAACGTTTCATGACCATAGGTCAGTATTTGGCCAAGGATATGAGCCAGGTTGCAAGTATAAAAGAGCTATCATCTCCTAAATGTAAATCAACATTGATTTTCTTCAATATTAAGTTTAATGAAAACGGGCATTACTATGCGGAAATAGAAGTCATTGGAGTTTATACTGGAAATATGTAACAACTTTTCTTGGAGTAAGAGAAGAGGTGTGTGAAATTCCATGAACTCAGCTCAAATACTTTTCAAGTTATGGTCAGGTTAAAGTGTGATGGATGGATGACAAAGTGATCCCCATGTGTCTGCCATGTTATGCAGGAGACGTGAAAGGGAAGAGCTGTGAGAACCATATCTCTTAAAACCGTCTGTACCTTTATAGAGTAGGTAGGGTATCCATAATAACCATATCCACACTTTCCGGGAGAGGTTTCTAAAGACATCACGCAATACCTGCATCAACAATTGCCGTATTTCAATTGACAACCTTAAATACAAGTGCATGAATAAAACTCACCAAAGAGAAGAATATCAGGCTGATCTCGTAATTTTTTGTAAGAGCTGTTGGCACGATATCCTTCTCTTTGATGAGTTGTATGCATGCACGCATGCAATTGTTAGCTTTAACAGAATGACTGGGAAAAAAGTATCCTGTGTTTTACAGTTTTAATGCATACTAAGGAAACAAATTTAAATATAGTATTAAATGGTTTCGAATTGCCAATTAAAATATTAATAGCACAAATTCAGCCAATGTTATGCCAGGAATTCCTCCTATTATGCAAGCATTTCCTGGAGGTAATGTCTGCAACCAAGCTGCTTTAAGCCTTGCCATATCTGACGATTGATTTTCAGTTGTTCAAAGATCGGTTAACTTAACCGAACATTAAGTCAAAATTTCAAATCTCCCTGAATTTCCGGTAAATGAATATTTCTACCAGAAATTGAGCTTGTGAAAGCATTATGTTAAGAAGAAATGGAAATTAAAAACTTCTATTAGTTCAAAACATATTTTTATCGTAAAATGTACTTTGAAAGTTTACACTAACCAAGGATTCAGCTAATCGATCTTTGAACAACTGGGCACTGAATATAGTTTGTTTCTAACTGGCTTATTGGATTGACTAGTGTTGTTGGGCGGCAACTTTTGGTTAAAACGTTTATCCGAGTTACTCCAGAACACCATAACGTGAATACTATCCAACATATGTTGTTACATATGATCAATTGGCAATCCAAACTGTACCAAAGACCTTGATTTTCACTTCAAGCTCACACTTGATTGAATAGGTCAACGTTTGGTTATTAAAGACGTCTCGGAGTTTCTCCAACACATCACAACTTGTATACTAATTAACAGATTAATTTGATATGTGAACAGTTGTTACATATGATCATTAGCTATTCAACTCTGACATCCACATAACACAGAATGAATGAACTCGTCAATGGGTGTGTACATAACAAAAAAGAAATGTTAAATCATCCTTTATTTCTGAAATATATACATATTAATAGACAAATAACAATGTAGATTTTGAAAACACAACATTATTCAGTATAATAGTACATAACTCATTGTCAACAAGAAATATTGTTTAATGAAAATATGAATCACATAGCAAGTCGACAATATCCCAATACAGACTATACCACCAGTTTAGATCCAGATTTGCATACAAATCAAAACGGCAAATTGCACTGGGATTAAAGGTCCCTGGAGAATAGAATAGAATGTAATAAGTAGTGTTTCACACCTTTAACACCTTCATTTAATTTCAAAATCCAAATGTTATTGGAAGAACTTGCTTGAGTTTATTTCCATCAACTGATCTTGATACTGGGTTTATACTGGTTATATAGACTCGAAACATGGTTACACGTGTAACAAATTAACATGACCCCAGTTGTCAATTATTATCTATTTAACCAATCAAACCAATATGATACCTCCGACAAACAAAAGCATGTGCCACTGTATTATAAAGCATGTGAAACTGTATTATAATAAAACCTATTTTCAATATACTCCGACATCAACAATAGGGCGGAGATATCTAAGTACTGGTGTCATGTTAATTAACAGCGAGCTCAATATATCACGAATTATTTCCATGATAATACGCAATACAATTTTTACTGTACGTACATGGTACAATTCTTTCCTTGATTAAGGCGACTAATTATTGTGAACATGCATTCAAATCCATACATCCTAACAAGAAGTAAAAGGCTGATATAAACAACTGTAAACAAATCTTAGAAGCTATTTACACTCAATTGCTTATTGTTGGATATACATATAAAACAAGTAAAAAGTAACAGAAGCATTTACTAACATTTCTTATAATTACCTGAACTTTCATTCCAGACAAAATGTAAGATACATAACCAATCTCTCGACATGCACAATGTGAATTTAATTAGATAAACAACAAAAGTCTGTATTTCAAACTTATGAAATAAAATGCAAAAATAATGAAATTACACTGTCAATGTATAATGTATAAATTATTAATATATTACCATCTGAATATCGCACATGCATGGAATGTTTAGTACGTTATGTGAAGTGCTTTATTCGTTTTTTAAATAAGGTTACAAGTTACAGTGTAGAATGATTTGTTCCGACTGTAAGGTTACAGACAGTGTTCTGATGTAAAGTTGGTGTTAAATGATTTTTTAGCTCAACTGATCAGAGATCAGCGGAGCTTATGCCGTGGTGCGGTGTCCGTCGTCCGTCCGTCCGTCTGTCCGTCTGTCCGTCTGTCCGTCTGTCCGTCTGTCTGTCCGTAAACTTTTATTTGTAGCGACTTCACAGCTGAAACTACTGGATGGATATTCATGAAACTTTACAGAAATGTTGCCCATAAAGTCTAGTTGATCCTAGCAAAAATTCATGTTGATGTGAAATCCAAGATGGCCGCCAAAGCTAAAAATAGAGTTTTAAAATACAAGTTTGTAGCGACTTCTTCTTGAAAACTATAAGTGATATTGATATGGGACTTTTTCTAAAATAATCAGCATGACATGATGTTGATCCTAGTCAAAAATCGTTTTGATTCAACGTTAAACATGGCTGCCAGCGGCCATCTTTGTTTACATAGAGTTATATAGTAAAAACTTGTAGCGACTACTTCTCTGAAACTACTTGGCGGATTGTCATGAAACTTTACAGGAATGTTGCTCTTGATGTCTAATTGATCCTAGAAAAATTTCAGGTCGGCCGGAAATTCAAGATGGCCGTCACAGCTAAAAATAGATTTTTAAAAAATAAGTTTGTAGCGACTACTTCTTGAAAACTATAAGTGATATTGATATGGGACTTTTTCTAAAATGATCAGCATTACATGATGTTGATCCTAGACAAAAATCGTTTTGATTCAACGTTAAACATGGCTGCCGCAGCGGCCATCTTTGTTTACATAGAGTTATATAGTAAAAACTTGTAGCGACTACTCCTCTGAAACTACTTGGCGGATTGTCATGAAACTTTACAGGAATGTTGCTCTTGATGTCTAATTGATCCTATCAAAATTTCAGGTCGGCCGGAAATTCAAGATGGCCGTCACAGCTAAAAATAGATTTTTAAAAAATAAGTTTGTAGCGACTACTTCTTGAAAACTATAAGTGATATTGATATGGGACTTTTTCTAAAATGATCAGCATGACATGATGTAGATCCTTGTGGAAAATTATTTTGATTCGACGTTAAACATGGCTGCCAGTGGCCATCTTTGGTTACATAGAGTTATATAGTAAAAACTTGTAGCGACTACTCCTCTGAAACTACTTGACGGATGTTCATGAAACTTCACAGGAATGTTGCTCTTGATGTCTAGTTGATCCTAGAAAAATTTCAGGTTGGCCGGAAATTCAAGATGGCCGCCACAGCTAAAAATAGATTTAAAATAAATAAATTTGTAGCGACTACTTCCCAAAAACAATAAGAGATATTGATATGGGACTTTTTCTAAAATGATCAGTATGACATGATGTTGGTCCTTGTCGAAAATCGTTTTGATTTGACCTTAAACATGGCTGCTTTGTTTACATAGAGTTATATAATGAAAACTTGTAGCGACTACTTCTTTGAAACTACCTGACGGATTTTCATGAAACTTTACAGGAATGTTGCTCTTAATGTCTTATTGATCTTAGCAAAATTTCAGGTCGGCCTGAAATTCAAGATGGCCGCCACGGTTAAAAATAGATTTTCAAAAAACAAGTCTGTAGCGACTACTTCCTGAAATCAAAATCAATCAGTAGAGCTTCAAGGTCATTGACCTCTTGTTTCTGATTGTAGTCCGTGTAGAATGCCTTTTTTTGATTGCAAAGTCAGTGTAGAAAGATTTGTTCTGGTTGTAGAAAGATTTGTTCTGCTGGTTAGAAAGATTTGTTCTGGTTGTAAAATTACAGTGTAGAAATATTTGTTCTGGTTGTAAAGTTACAGAGATTTGTTCTGGTTGTATAGTTAAGGTGGAGAAAGATGTGTTCTGGTTGTAAAGTTACAGTGTAGAAATATGTGTTCTGGTTGTAAAGTTAGTGTAGAAAGATTTGTTCTGGTTGTAAAGTTACAGTATAGAATGACTTGTTCTCATTCATCGGAAAAAATCATTCCACACCAAGACCTAAAGCTTACTTGGAATTTTGAACAAATCATTTCACTCCATACTAAACACCCCGTGAAATTAATTACCTCATCAAAAATGCACCGACACATTATTCTTGGGATGAAAGCAACCGTAAAATGTATCTGGTTGAACTAGATCCCACTCATTTGTATTCCCCACCCAGATGATGTCATATAGGTTTGTGTGGATGTGTCCGCAGTTATTTAGCTAAACTGTCGCCTGTCAGTATGGACAGTTAGGTAAGTTATTTTGCGGATTTAATATGTCAGGGTGTAGATTTATGCCATACCCCAGTGAGTATGGATTTAGGCACTGTGTTTTTTTGAAAATTGCCATCTGTCTAGCTCTGATTACAATTTGGATTAAAAAATACTGCTATATATAAAAGTAATTCGGATGATAAAAAGTATCAGTACATGTGATGTGCCAGTAATTCGGAAGCCATTTAACTTGATGTGCTTCTACTCAAGTTGTCAAAGTTTTATCAAATCAATACAATGAACTAGTGGACATCACTGATTGTGTACAGGAACTCATAATGATGTTTTGTGTATTGCCAGCAACCTGCTACGTTAACTTCTTAATCATACAGTGTATTTCTCCTTTCTCAATCTGACTACAAACACAAAGAACTGCAGGGATGTATTCGACAGTAAGAGTGGAGAACAGATTCCGGATTCATTTGTACCCTTCCATCTCTCTGGGGAGGCTCAATATAACCTAAGGTTATGTGTCGATTTGCCGTTATACAATTCAATATTTGACACCTGATTATATTGAGTAGGAAGGAAGAAATAAACCATGTCATATGGACAGTGTTAGCATACAATGACAACTAGGTAAACACGGACTAATGAACATGAATGACGAGAGATTAAGACACATCTAATTTTGGCAGTAGATAATTGCCCAGTAATGAAATTTAACTTGCATTGATTATTGCTTATAATACATTCCTTATGCAGCAAAATATCAAATCCAGAGACAGTGCCATGTTTCGGAGTACCACAAAAGTACTCTTTTTTTTTCTTCTTCTTTTTTTTTCTTTTTTTCCTAAGTGAAATATGAGAATACAGTGGAAAAAACAATTAAGACTGAAATTAGGAAAAGTCTCAGGATATTTTTTATATATACTACTAGAAAGTTCGCTAAGCACCAAACCTTTTTACGCCTTTCACCTCAAATACTGCACAAAACTGTATTTTGTAGGGTGACTTTCACCTCAAATACTGTACAAAACTGTATTTTGTAGGGTGACTTTCACCTCAAATACTGCACAAAACTGTATTTTGTAGGGTGACTTTCACCTCAAATACTGCACAAAACTGTATTTTGTAGGGTGACATGCACAAATACACAAGAAAATTGTTTTCTAATAAATGTTTGACAATAAAATAATGAATTTCACATAAATTAATCGCAAAAACAAAATTATTTGTAGAGTTTTATGCTGTTGGTAAAACCAGCCATCGTAAAATGTTGAATTGAACTCTTGGTGCTAAGCAAACTTTAAGTAGTATATATACAGGTATGCAGTATATATAGACCATTGTAAAGGTGTTCTGAAACCAGTACACAATTTTCATCCCAAAAGGTCCTACCAAAAAAGTTAGGAAACAGTCCGAGTGTCTCTTTAATGGTATATAAAACAGAAAGGAAAGAAGCCAAGTTTGGATTTGATACTTCGATACATCTAGTTATAATACCAGTATAACATCATAACAGTAAAATCACAAATATAATCTCATGAGTCATAAACAATGGTAAATAAAATGAACAAATTTTCATAAACAAATAATGCAACATGTTTCAACTTTTACAGATTGTTTAACACGAGTGTAGTGTTGTTAGTTTTTAAAGGGACACATGGCAATTTTGAAACAATTATCAAAGTAAAATTAACACCTCATTTTATCAATCAACATCTGTTGAGTATCTTCTTGCATACATTTAAATAAAAGGCAATATAATTTGGAGTTTTCCATTTCGTAATTTTTTCGTAAATTTAGATACATTTTTGATAGATAATCAGCATATAGTAATAATGCAAAAATGATTTGCTTCGAAGTTTTCAAATAGTTCCGATTTACAAATTTGCAAGTTTTGAACAAAAACTGCCAGGACGCAGAATGTTCTAAACATGAAGATTGCTGTGTGTCCCTTTAAGGATAAGATTGTCATGTGTCCCAGTTATAACACATTGACTTTGTACCTAACTATTTGCCTGAACCTTTTCTAAATCTACTGATGACGAGGTATATATATATATAACTTACATGTTTTGAGAATCCACTCTATAGACACAATATAAACGACTTTAACCAGCCAGACAAAAAACCCAAAACTGGAGTGTTGAATTACGAGTTAATGACTCAATAATTCTCTTTACGCATATCCTATCATAGGTATTTTAAGAACCCATGAATAAACCTATACTTTTAATCAGCACATATACATTAGTGTATGACCTGAACACCTAGATAGAGTTTCGATGAACGGTTTTGTGGTGTAATTTTGCCGTTATTTGGCGGGTTAGTTTCTTAAAATCAATATTTAGGTTCTCATTCTCACGCGTATCTCTGAAACCGTTCATTTCAGAAACTAAGGGATTTTTACTTTGCTGTACAAACGTTTAGGGATTATTTCCCAAACAGCGAGTGTCTTAACGTACACCTGCCTTAAACACTAGACTTTCTGGAGGAACTGATTTCATTGGGGTTTATGGTTAGGATGTACTCATTGGGGTTTATGGTTAGGATGTACTCATTAGGGTGTATGGTTAGGATGTACTCATTGGGGTTTATGGTCAGGATGTACTCATTAGGGTGTACAGTTAGGATGTACTCATTAGGGTTTATGGTTAGGATGTACTCATTGGGGTTTATGGTCAGGATGTACTCATTAGGGTGTACAGTTAGGATGTACTCATTAGGGTTTATGGTTAGGATGTACTCATTAGGGTGTATGGTTAGGATGTACTCATTAGGGTGTATGGTTAGGATGTACTCATTGGGGTTTATGGTTAGGATGTACTCATTGGGGTGTATGGTTAGGATGTACTCATTAGGCTTTATGGTTAGGATGTACTCATTGGGGTTTATGGTCAGGATGTACTCATTAGGGTGTACAGTTAGGATGTACTCATTAGGGTTTATGGTTAGGATGTGCTAGGAAATGAAACTTTCGTGAGTTTACTCTGAAGAAAGAATTCTTCGGTAACTTCATGTATGTTACAGTATTATTTGCTCCTTGTTCTTACAAAATCACAAAACAGAGAATATTTTATTTTTTAGACTTAACATAAAAAGTATGAATACCATGGGTAAATGAATTTTCACAAAACAAACAAAATGGGGGAAAACATATGCAAATGGAGGCAAATAAATAGAATTATCACTATATACAGTCATTTGGTCTAAATCAGATTTCAAATTATCCATAGATTTACATTATTTTGTAACATTTTTTATTCATAAAAAGATTTAAGCCTCTACGGAAGCAACAACTTATAACTGTATCTCTTTTATTATAAGTTAAAACCAACTTATATATGTTAGTTTTTTTAAAATGTGCAACAACTGTTAACATGTATACACATATTCTTTGGCATAATTAAAGTACTACGATTTTGTAACACTGAATTCATGGACAATCACAGCAGAACTGGTGGAACCACAACATGCTGACACGTTTCTCTACCTAAAAAAAACATGGCATTAGCAATGCTTATCAAGGAAAACAACTGTTGGCTGAAATCAAATAAAATAAACTTCGAATGAAAAGAGTTACATCCCTTACTGTTAACAGAAAAGTATCTAATGGACATTTAGGAAACTTGTTGTGCTTTAATGTGAAAGTGTGTATCTTAATTACATTTCCCTTTACCCTCTTCTAACCCATTTAGAGGTTGCCCCTTGTAAAGGTTGTCCTTAAGATACCTTATCCATATCCACCTGACAACAGTTACTGTAAACGCAAAGAGTAGTATGTCAGAGTAGCAGACTAAAGTTTAAACAATATTCTTTTTGTTTATGTTTTGCAAAACAAATTAACAAAACAGATGACGGCATAACTGGTCAAAGATGACTTCCTAGACACCTCCCGTAACTATGTATGTTAAGTTTACTTCCAATCTCAGCTAGAGAAGGAACACAGGGGACCAGTAACAGCAGTACTGATGTCATATGTGGTAAGTTTAATTCCAATCTCAGCTGGAGAAGGAACACAGGGGACCAGTAACAGCAGTACTGATGTCATATGTGGTAAGTTTACTTCCAATCTCAGCTGGAGAAGGAACACAGGGGACCAGTAACAGCAGTACTGATGCCAAATGTGGTAAGTTTACTTCCAATCTCAGCTGGAGAAGAAACACAGGGGACCAGTAACAGCAGTACTGATGCCGTATGTGGTAAGTTTACTTCCAATCTCAGCCAGGGAAGAAAAACAGTTCTGATGTCATGTATACCTGCCAAGTGTCCCGCTAGGAGAAAATCTCCTGATTTTAGAGGGTGATCCCCACCCCAAAAATAATATTACAAGTTAACATGCTTATTATGAATGCCAATATAAAATATGGGTTTACATGTGCAAAAATAAGTTTAAAATTTAACTGTAAAATACAAATTTACAGGGATCTTGTAATTGTTCGAAGGTGTATAATGGGAAAATTATTCAGATAGAAAATCTCTCCCTATTTCTAGCCCAAATCTCCCTATATCTGAGACCAAAGGCTATGAATGGTAAGTAAACTTTCATGATTGCAAACCGCTGACATGTAACCATCCTACCGACACTAAACAGATCTCAAACCTCGGTATTGAGGAATTTATTAATTACTCACAGGTGTATACACAAACATTTGTGTGTATAGAAACAAACTCAAATTAAATTGAATTGAATTGGGGTTTTAAGGCGCACCAACACATGAAAAGGTTATATGGCGCCTAACAGGCATGAACATGCCAGGCTCATCTTCCATGTACATCAAGATAAAATATGGAAAATGGGCCTAGAACCTTCTCACCCTGAACTGCAGAGTTGCTGCAAATTCTATCGTAGAAACTCCATTTACGCTGGAGCCACGTTATTGTTTTTCTGCCACTGCTCTTTTGATGCGAGCGAGATAGCACCTGAAACAATGCAGGGATCATGATGAAGACCTTTAATGAACATGAACAAAAAATGATAAAATGAACATGAATTTGGGGTGATTCTACCTCTCTGCCTACCCCTCCAATGGGATCTGCAGTGGCCCTATTCTTTGCTCCGTGACCAAACGGGGCACCCGAGAACCACACGGGGCGAAACGAACTCGAACACAGAGAAATGCCTCAAAAAATATAAATGGTTAAACTGTTACAAACAATGTAGCTTACAAATTCTTAAATATGCATACTTTAATGACTGTCATGTCCATCTTTAACAAAATGGTTTACACAAACTGTATATACATCAGTACATATTAAAGGGACACACGGCAATCTTGATTTTTTTTAAAACTTGTGGCATCCCAATAGTATTTGTTTTACCTACTTGCCTTTGTTCAATTATTAGTATTAATTATAAGAACAGTATAAAGCTAATTGTTTTTTGCATATAGTTGAGGACTTTAAATTGAATTGGAATTGAATTGGGTTTTAAGGCGCACCAACACATGAAAGGTTATATGGTGCCTAACAGGCATGAACACTCCATGTACATCGAGATAAAGTATGGAAAATGGGCCTAGAACCTTCTCACCCTGAACTGCAGAGTTGTTGCAAATTCTATCCTAGGAACTCCATGTACGCTGGAGCCACGTTTATTGTTTTTCTGCCACTGCTCTTTTGATGTGAGCGAGATGGCACTTTAAAAAGCCTCACTGAAAATAAACAAAGATTATACCATAGTTTAATATCTGGTTTCAAAATCGGTTGTGAGCACAAATCATTTCATTTTCACTTCATCAAATAAAACCGTCACTATTGTTTGGGACGCTTGTTTCAGCCAAAGGTCTTTCGGCAATAACTTGAGCAATTTTATAAATACGGCCAAACGCAATATATCATTAGAAATGGAATTTTTAGTGGTAAATAAAAAATACCTTACTTTTCAAAATCTGTTAAGAAATAAATATTTTACAGCCAAAATACTTTTTTGATGGGGCTTTTTCCATGTAAATTCCTTGTTGCTGGGGCAGCAGAAAATTATGAAATCTCAAATAACTTCAGTTTTCCCTAATATTTTGTTATAAAACTTTCAGAGTGTCTTAATTTACATTTATCAAACACATTAAAACCATTTTTGGATAAAAATTCTATAAAAACATATTTTTCCAAAAAAAATTGATGCAGGATTTTGCATTGAATATGCCCTATCCTAAACTATTTTCGCGTGTGGAATTTTTATTTCTCAACCGTTTTTAAAAAGTAAGGTATTTTTTATTTCCCACTAAAATGTCTGTTTCAGTGATATACATCTTATTTATGTCTTAATTGAATTTTGGCTTAAAGGTCCAAAAAAAAACTTTGGCTGAAACAAGCTCCCCGAACAAGTCAAATAGGCGATATACAAGGGCTATCATTACATCCGTTTAAAAGTTGTAAGAATTATTGAAACTATATACATGAGGCGTTTTTAAATTCTTGAGTATATTACTAACTGTCGATTACATTGCACCAATAATATATTAACCTTTGGACAGCAAAGAAAAATTGAAAACTCAAAAATTAATTTAATTATTTACAGGCAATGATACTGGATTAATAAATCGAGACATTAATTTTAACGCCCGATAAAACTTCAAGATTGTCGCGTGTCCCTTTAAATCAGCTATTAAACTTTACTTTTGGAATAATCACTAGAACATGCAACCACTAAATTTGTAACAACACAAAATTCTACAAACTAGAGAACAATAATATTGAATAAGAATCAAAAACTAACCTATAAAGCATCATTTGTTTTTAGTGGTTGTAGATACATGCACATTGCTGTATTGAAAAAGCAGTACCGTATTTCTAATTACTCAATACTTCAAAATCATTTCAGTAATGGAAATGATTTTCTTACATACCAGAAAAAGTTATCTGCATTTTAAATGAGTGCTGGAAAGCCTGATCTTACATATATATGGGGGCAGATAAAAGTCATGTGCATCAAAAATTACGACGAAAGCGTCAAAACGCATGACGTCATTGTATTAATGAACATGCAAAATGTTAGAAGCTGGTGATGCTAACGCATAAAATTTCAATGATATTTAAGAAAATGAATCAATCATGGGTATCCAGCAGAGCCTCGGTTCCGATAAAAACAATTATACCTTGTGTTGGAATTCCCAATCTTCAACGGATACCCATCACAGATTTTTATAATCTACTTTATTTGCACAGTAATTGGTAATTAAGTCTGTATAATAACACTATTGCATGTTAATGTTTTAAGAATATAAATTAATATTACTTTTCATAAAATGGCTCTCCAAATCTCAAAAAGGTTTTCAGTATAATTCTTTTAAATCATATAAACAATTTGTGTACATATTATAGTTTAAAGTTTTTTATAACTTAGTTTTATATAAAAAAAAAAACACTTCATGTTGTAACAAAATTTCTAACTAAAAAAACAGAAGGTTGGGTCAAATGATACACGACAGATGTAAAACATAGAATTTATTACAATGGACTCTATCACAGGGTGTATCGGAAACAATTTCAACTGTAAACACTCAAAAAATAAAACCAAAAGTTATCTATGTAAAAATCACTACAACCTGCATAACAAAGTCTAGACAAAGTCTGTATATCCTGGACTCTTTTCAAATACCAGGTATCGGTTCACAATGTAATCAGTCGGCAATTATTTGTCAAGTTTGCCAAATCTACTGAAGTGCACTGTAACTCCCTGTAACATACTTATTCACATTCAGCCATTTCAAGGACCACAGCATGTCATATTCATCAACGGTTTTTGTTTTTTTAAATTTATAAAGTGTCACCATAATAGGAAAGTACACCAATGTTTTCACCATTATGGACAATGCTGATCATAACTGTAATTTATCTATTTCTAACATCACATTGGTGAATACAACCTACTGTTTTCCAAACGGTATCAAAATAGTAAAGAGAACACTGAAATAAAAGTCCCTTGGTAATAGTCAAAGAGCACACTTAAGTTCTGCCCTTTCGTATCACTGAAGTTCAGTCCCTTGGTAATACTGCGCTGGAGTTATCTTCCCAGAACTCATACTGTTTCAAAAGGCATGTGCAGTTTGTCAACTAGGTCAAGCAGGTGCAGAAAGGTCAGTAGTGTTTATAAAGGTCAAAGGTTAGTTGATTCATACAGAAGTTATCATTGCATCGCTGGAAGAGAAAAAGCAAAGTAATGTACAAGCTGCACATTTTGGCATACTATGAACAAGGAATCAGATATGAGATGAATACAGGCTAGATAAAAAAAAATGAGTTCAAAGGAATCATTTGGGTTATATTTATGAGTTATTGAACTATTTATGAATTTTTATGTCTGTTTCATCAGAAACAAAATATTATATGCAGGGCACTCGTTCGGCCACTTTTTGGGCCGAAATTTGGCCCCATTCTCTTCCCCTAAAAGTATATATTTTCACCCTTTTCCTGTGAAAATTTCCCTCTTATATTTTTTTTTAAATAGAAAATGTTAAACTCCAAAAC
The DNA here is from genome assembly GCA_037043455.1 of Cyrtodaria siliqua. Lineage (NCBI taxonomy): Eukaryota > Metazoa > Mollusca > Bivalvia > Adapedonta > Hiatellidae > Cyrtodaria > Cyrtodaria siliqua. The sequence continues at coordinate 223,831 of JAWPHD010000035.1, forward strand.
AGGAAAACAAGCATACATTTTGCAGTTTGGAATGGTGCCACTTAAATAATAAAACAAAACACACACTAATTTGTGTTTCTTAGAAATTCCCCTTATGAAAACATCGCAAAATTCCCCTTCCTGAGGGCCCTGGGCCCAGTCCCCTAAAAGCTGACTAGTGCCCTGATATGCCACACCTTACTCTAACAATAATTTTAATAAATTAAGCAACATTGCCCAACTTGTGTCCAAAGTCTACCAATTGCAGACGGCATATTTCGGGCCATTATACCATACATAGGTGATTTTTATTACAGAAATCAAAACAAAATTATCCCTTTTACAGATAAGCGAGAACGCCACATAGATCTACGAGTTATAACGTGCTTCAACTGAGCATGTTGAGCTGCCATGCAAAGTGAAGAGTCGTAGAAGATAAAACAAGAGTGCAAATGATTGGATATCTAATATCTTGCGACGCCTGTGATGACTTATAAGCTGAACTTGCATGCAACCTCCTAATTTGAAAATTTAGAACCCATCATTTTTCCTTAATTTACTGCTTAGCAAAGTGAATATTATATTTTTATAATTTTGATATAAGGAATTATTCCCTTTTTTATCAATTTGAAAATCACTTTAGCTATTAATGTTTGCTATCAGTTACAAACAATTCAGTAAAAAGTAAGGGCTCCAAACTAAGATCCATTATGTTACTGACGAGTCAGGCTAATAGACTAAAGTTTTGCTATTACCACTCCTCGTAGGCCCTTATTAAATATTTCAATATAAACTTTAGTCACAAACCGAATTCGCTTCATAGCCTAAAAGCCCCATATGAATTAATATTTATGATTTAACAGTATATTATCTGAAGTAAAAATATCATTTCTTCTAGAGACTCCAAACTGCAAGTGTTTGATTTTTTCCATGTAAAACTCCCATAGATATCGATCATAATTTAGACATGCATGCATATCTAACAGAAACACCTGGATTAGGGTTGGATATGCATGCATTTTTAACCCATCAGTGATAAGTATGGGGTAAAAGTTGGTCAGAAATGTCTAAATGATCATGTATAGGGATTCTAAAATAAAATAAAAAATATTCTAACTTTATATAAGATACAGCTAAACTTTATACAACAAAAACTCAACGACAGGTTTCAAGACAAAACTATTTTATAACAATAATAACTCTGGTCAGAACAGAACGGCCGGTTTAGTGCACTTGCAAATCACATTAAAGTGAAGCATATTTTAATGGTTTTATTCTATTTGGGCAGACACAATTCTTCCAGTCCCTTTTATAAAAATGTTCTTTCCCCCGATAATGCCTGCCAGTTAAATAGAAGAAGAAAACGCCCTTATAAAAAAAATAAAAGCCTCCATTATAAAACTTTAAAGCAAAAGCTGCATAACATATATTATTGGTACTGACCTATGAAATGAATAAAGTCAAAATAAGCTAAAATTAGGAGGCAAAATGAGTACAGTAAGCCAAAATGAGAAAACATGATCTAGAAACTGCTGCAAGTGCAAGACCTCACGAAGTTCTAATGTTACGACATGAGACACAACTTAGCGGGACATAGGTCATCCTTTTCCATCGTAACCTCAAAAGGCATTATGAAAAAGGTTGAGCAAATGTTCCGATTTGACACAATATTGAGTCCGGTATACCTTATAGCGTGCTTTCTGGGAGTTGATTAAACCCGTGTAAAGTGAAGCTATAAATAGAATTGTGGTCACATGTCAAACTTTACTAGCAGCTGGACGCTGAATCATTGACATGTGATGGCATAATTAAATTCAAAATGAAAAGGTAGATCAAATTATGCTTACTCTGCAATACAATTATTCTAAAAAAAATTCATGCTATCAAGTATCTAGGTAATGAACAGAATATTACGAAAAAAATTGACGAAAATTGAAGTATATTAGAAAGGGTCAACACTTTAATGCAATTTGTATAAATTTAAACAAATCTGAAAAAAATCTACACACAAATTGTGAAGATTAATTAAAAAAGAATTAAAGACTAATAATACGATCAGTGCAGCATGTAAATTATATACCAACACTTTTTTTTATTTATACTTATTACAATTACTCATGGAAGGCTAATAGGCCACAATGCTTGCTCGTTAGTCCATACCACTCCTGGCTGACACTTACACTAAAACTTGGTTCCCTTCAAAGTTCTTCACCCTCAGTGGTTGAGTCAGGTCGTCTGGTAATGGTGCCTTGCCTAAGGGGCACATGCCCTCTGTCGACGGAATAGGTCCACAGCGTTTAAATTTGAAGAGCAGAAGAATCACATTGCTCCATATTAGAGACGCACCTACAACAGTTGATGAAATGCATAATTATTTTAAATGTACAGACATTCCATGGAGAACAAAATAGATTAATTAGTTTCCTTCTTTGAGTACTGCAACACAATTTATGTTTTGTTATTAAAGTAGTGGGACCAAACGTGTTCCCTGTTTTGCTTCTTATTTGGTATAGTGTGACCAAACTTGTTCCCTGTTTTGCTTCTTATTTGGTACAGTGTGACCAAACTTGTTCCCTGTTTTGCTTCTTATTTGGTACAGTGTGACCAAACTTGTTCCCCATTTTGCTTCTTATTTGGTACAGTGTAACCAAACTTGTTCCCTGTTTTGCTTCTTATTTGGTACAGTGTGACCAAACTTGTTCCCCATTTTGCTTCTTATTTGGTACAGTGTAACCAAACTTGTTCCCCATTTTGCTTCTTATTTGGTACAGTGTAACCAAACTTGTTCCCTGTTTTGCTTCTTATTTGGTACAGTGTGACCAAACTTGTTCCCTGTTTTGCTTCTTATTTGGTACAGTGTGACCAAACGTGTTCCCTGTTTTGCTTCTTATTTGGTACAGTGTGACCAAACTTGTTCCCTGTTTTGCTTCTTATTTGGTACAGTGTGACCAAACGTGTTCCCTGTTTTGCTTCTTATTTGGTACAGTGTGACCAAACTTGTTCCCTGTTTTGCTTCTTATTTGGTACAGTGTGACCAAACTTGTCCTCTGTTTTGCTTCTTATCTGGTACAGTGTGACCAAACTTGTCCCCTGTTTTGCTTCTTATTTGAGGTAGTGTGCCACAACTAGTCCCATTTTGTTTTTTATTTGGGGCAGTGTGACACGTCCCTTATTTTGTTTTTTATTTGGGGCAGTGTGACACATGTCCCTTATTTTGTTTTTTATTTGGAGCAGTGTGACACATGTCCCTTATTTTGTTTTTTATTTGGGGCAGTGTGACACATGTCCATTATTTTGTTTTTTATTTGGGGCAGTGTGACACATGTCCCTTATTTTGTTTTTTTGTTTTTTATTTAGGGTAGCATGACACAATGTGTTCCTTTTTTTGTTTTTTATTTAGGGTAGCGTCACACAACATGTCCCGTTTTTTTTTATATTTGGGATAGCGTGACACATGTCTTGTTGTTGTTTTTTACTTTGGGTAACGTGATAAATGTTCCCGGTTTTGTTTTTTATTATGGGCTGTCAAGTGTGCATTGTGTTGTACAACAAGTCTCTACAACTGACATTGACTGCACTGTTCCAGACTTGTGGATAAACTGTACATGCTTTTTTAAATCATCCTTTAGCAATTAGTGCTTCATATTTTCTTTAAATAACATGACACTGAATCTTACAAAATTGTTCGAAATATAAATACGTTCAGATAATAGTATTTTGATGTTAGGAGGACAGTTATGATGCAATCAAGTGTGTGATCAGTTGCTCCAATAGCGCGTGTCCTTTCAGACCCGCGCTACACAGAGGCACACCACAACAGCACCGAGGCAGTGAATTTGGGAAGGTACCAAACACCACGACAGTTGCCTTTTCCGAGGCAGTGAATTTGGGAAGGTACCAAACACTGCGACAGTTGCCTTCACCGAGGCAGTGAATTTGGAAAGGTACCAAACACCGCGACAGTAGCCTTCACCGAGGCAGTGAATTTGGGAAGGTACCAAACACCGCGACAGTTGCCTTCACCGAGGCAGTGAATTTGGGAAGGTAACTAACACCATGACAGTTGCCTTCACCAAGGCAGTGAATTTGGGAAGATACCATACCAAACACCGTGACCGTTGCCTTTACCGAGGCAGTGAATTTGGGAAGGTACCAAACACCTCGACAGTTGCCTTCACCGAGGCAGTGAATTTGGGAGGGTACCAAACACCGCGACAGTTGCCTTCACCGAGGCAGTGAATTTGGGAAGATACCATGAAGTAGGCGTTTTAATGGAATATCAAATACAATAAATTAAATAAGAATATAACTGTCCAACTTAAAACAGGGAATGCAATAAAATGACGAAAATCTCATGTAGAAAAAGAAAATCCCTTTGGCATGTCCACAACCCCTCCAGGGTGAGATTTGCCTCAGTTAAATTTCAGGGCTGGCTAAAGGCCTGCCTTTGAAGATTTTATTTACTAAATCAGCATGTTTCATTGTTAATGCTTATTGCAATGTTAATAAACTTCAGAAAATAATTATATTTTTTATTCTTGTACAAAGTTATAGCTGTCAGACAGGTTAATTAATATTTATTTGAGAAGAAAGGTAAACTTTGTTTTACTTACCAGCCAAATAAAAAGCATATTTGAACTGTTTCTCTTCTTGTATCAATATTCCTGAAATATATAATGAAAATTATGATGAAACGCATTGTTATTAGGTGACTATGTTCTACAATTAAAGTCTCATTATAGTACAATATCATATGTACATCGCATACAACATCATATACGACACCACATACAACATCATATACAACATCGCATACAATACCATATACAATACCATATACAACACCATATACAATACCATATACAATACCATAAACAACACCATATACAACACCATATACAATACCATATACAATACCATTTACAACACCATATACAATACCATATACAATACCACATACAATACCACATACAACATCATATACAATACCATATACAATACCACATACAATACCACATACAACATCATATACAACACCACATACAACATCATATACAACACCACATACAACATCATATACAATACCACATACAACATCATATACAACATCACATACAACATCATATACAACACCACATACAACATCATATTCAACATCACATACAACATCATATACAACATCGCATATAACATCACATACAACATCGCATAGAACATCATATTCAACATCACATACAACATCATATACAACATCACATACAACATCACATACAACATCGCATACAACATCACATACAACATCGCATACAACATCATATACAACATTGTATACAATATCCCATACAAAATCGCATACAACATCGCATACAACAGCGCATACAACATCGCATACAACAGCGCATACAACATTGTATACAATACCACATACAACATCACATACAACATTGTATACAACAATGTATACAACATCATATACAACATCACATACAACATTGTATATAACATTGTATACAACATCGCATACAACAGCGCATACAACATCACATACAACATGTATACAACATGTATACAATACCACATACAACATCACATACAACATTGTATACAACAATGTATACAACATCATATACAACAACGTATACAATTCCACATACAATATCACATACAACTTCGTATACAACATCACATACCACATCACATACAACATCACATACAACATCATTTACAACATCATATACAACAATGTATACAATACCATATAATATATACAATCACATACAATATCATATACAATATCTTATGTATAAAGATTAATGGGCAGTTTCATATCACACCCTATATCAGGCCTAAGACGCCATATCAGCCCGAGAGCTGATATGAATCAGGGCCTGATATCAGAAGGACATGGCTAAGGGAAGTGTCTTGCCTAATAAGAATACATATGGTAGAACATTGCAATTGTATAAATGTAAATGAGGGGAAAACAACTACCTTTTCTGTGTTAATATTAATATTGTATGAAACATTAACATAGCTTTAAATATTTTATTGTGCATATACATTAGGATGACAGACACATCAGAACTTTAGGAAACAAAATTACACTGCAAAAGTCCTGACTAAACAATATGTAGACAAATAACAGCTAACACCAAAGATCAAGTGCTCACATACTTGATACAGTTCGTCATAACAGCTATAGACAAGGATTGGTATGCCAGTACTGTAGACAGCATGGATAACTGTCATTTCAATTAGGACGGACTGAAATGTCAGAGCACTTAGCCTAATAACTGTCATTCACAGATGTGTCATTCTATCTCTAGGCAACTCTGTGTATTAGCCTGCCAATGAAATAGTAAACAGTCTGAATGGCCTTTGGGAAAGGAACTGACATTATTAGGCTTTTGATCTACTCAGTACTGGGATAGAGTACACATTGATCTCCTCAGTACACGGATAGAGTACACATTGATCTACTCAGTACAGGACAGTACTGGGATAGAGTACACATTGATCTATTCAGTACAGGGATAGAGTACACATTGATCTACTCAGTACTGGGATAGAGTACACATTGATCTACTCAGTACAGGGATAGAGTACACATTGATCTACTCAGTACTGGGATAGAGTACACATTGATCTACTCAGTACTGGGATAGAGTACACATTGATCTACTCAGTGCTGGGATAGAGTACACATTGATCTACTCAGTACAGGGATAGAGTACACATTGATCTACTCAGTACTGGGATAGAGTACACATTGATCTGCTCAGTACAGGGACTGAGTACACATTGATCTACTCAGTACAGGGATAGAGTACACATTGATCTACTCAGTACTGGGATAGAGTACATATTTTGTTTTGTTTCTCGCCTCTTACCGCCGAGGGTTCGATTCCCACTGGGAGCTCGACTTGTGAGGAAGTGTCAATTCTCACAGATGGTTGGAGGTGTACAGTAGTGGTTCTACACACGAAAAGTGGGTGGTTTGCCTCCACCACAAAAAAATCGACTCCATATATAACCTTACATGTGTTGAAAATGACGTAGACACCATACATACAAACAAACAAACAAACGTTTTGTTTGTCTCAATGGTGTTTTACGTCATTTTTATGTTAGGCCATATGACGGTCAATTATTTTGTGGTAGAGGCAGACAACCTCATTTTTCCTGGGCAGAACCAGTACTGTCCTTCCGCCATACGTAAGAATCAACACTTTCGGATAGAGTACATATAATCTGTTAATATTCTATCAATAGTAAAGGTGGGCTATGATACTTTGATCGTAATTGTTCACAGTAGGCAAAATTAACCAGACTATTTTGTTTCGATTGTATAAAATGGTCAAGAACTGCCACACCCTTACGGTATTAAATACCATTTATAGGACTTAATTGCCATTTTGTTAGATGTATCTGCCAATCTAATAGTTTTTTTCTCTACATTTTTTATCATGTCATTTTGTCTTTTCTATCACTTCTACCGGTAATCTACATTGCTCTTTTATAAAGTGCATGGGGAAATAAAGATGTGATTGATTGCTCTTTTATAAAGTGCATGGGGAAATAAAGATGTGATTGATTGATTGATTGATTGATTGATTGATTGACTGATTGATTGATTGAAATACAGAATTGATTGATTGATTGATTGAAATAAATAACTTATTGACTGTGAAATAAAGAACTGAAGGATTGATTGATTGATTGATTGATTGATTGAAATAAATAACTGATTGATTGAAATAAATAACTGATTGATTGATTGATTGATTGATTGATTGATTGATTGAAATAAAGAACTGAAGGATTGATTGAAATAACTGACCAAGTCTTATCTTCATCGAGCCACATTTATGTCAAAAATGAGGATTATGTGCTAAACAGAGCATACAAGTGAAGTGTAGCACAATGGTATTTATTCAATTTCTTACGATAATAATCAGACACAGGTAACGATAATAATCAGACAGTAGCCTCTAGGTTATCATAAGGTGTATGTCCCTATAATAATAATCTTCAGTAATGGACAAACTACATCTAAATATAAACTTAGGAATACAAAGATCTGGTAATTGTGCAATCAATACCGAATGATCTGGCTATGCATGATCTAGATCTGAGAACCGTGTGTGGTTCCCTGGCAAGTGTGTGGTTCCCTGGCACGTGTGTGGTTCCCTGGCAGGAATATGGCCATTTTTTATCCAGGCAGAGCAGTAAAATAACCATGAATTCATAATTTATTTTGTCATTTTGGTTTTCATTTTTATCCCTGTATTGTTTCAGATGCTACTTCAGTGGTGGCAGAAAACAATGATCCTGGCTCCAGAGAAAAAAGGTGTATTTACAACAGAATCTGCAGCAACTCTGCAGTTCTACAGGTCAGGTGAGAAGGTTCTACTTGCATTCTGCATATTTTTTATCTAGATGTAACGGAGAGACAGCTTAGAATGTTCATTGCTGTTGGCGCCACATAACCCTTTTGTGTTGATCCGCCGTTAAACGCCATTCAACCCAACTCCTCTAAAACTTCCAATATTCGCTCCTTAGAACATTCAACTGCCTTATAATGAATAAATTCATTTTCCCGCTGAAACGTGTCATTTCAATGAAAACAGTCTATTGACAGTCAAATCTCTAACCTTAAACAGTTACGTTTTTCATAACCTGTGACATTTATTAAAAAAAACACTAAAACTGGGATAGTAACCAGAAGCAGTTACTACCACAAAATCATTCAAGTTTAGATGCATTCTATCTTCTGTACAGGAATTTTCCCTGTATATATATATAATTTTCTCCAGGTAGGGTGATTATTCAACTTTACAACCATGCAATAAAATTCTACAAGCATCAATGAAAATCCAATGCACAAAGCCTCTCAAGTTACCTACTGTTATGCAATAAAATTCATTAAAAATCATTTTGTAGGCACCAACATGACAATAAGTGAACAACAGCTAGTTGGATCTTGATGAAGATGTATTTATCCTTAATAATAAGTATTCAGACATAAATAAACACTGCACATTTGGCAACTATTTCGATTTATTAGCAAATGATCTTGCTAACTGATTTAGGTTACAAATGGTTATTAGGGAAAAGTATCTGCTACTCTAAACCAAAGGGAGATAATAATTTGGCATTTTAATAACTTCCAGCAGTTATAAAACTTGTAACTGTTTAAGGTTAGAGCTCTGACTGATTGAATCATTTTAGAATTATTTTATTATTAAATTTTGTGATTTAAAGAACCTCATTACTCAAAGTCAAGTAAAAACTTTTCTGAGTTCCGAGAACAGACTAACCTTCTCCACCTCTCTATATTAACAGATTTCATTGGTCCAATTTTTATCATAGAACCAATCAGAATGCTTCATTCAAATTTTCATTTGGTTGTTTCTATCATGACATCATTTTCTGGTATTATGACATCACATCATGCTATTATGATGCAACTCAGTGTGCTCTCAGAACTGACTGACTGAGAGAGAAACAGATTTAGACTGTTTGTATGGGCACTCATTGAGTAATGAGTTTCTTGAAACCAAGAATCATAAACTTCTAAAAATACAAGACCTCGGTCTGAGGGTGTCGCGCCACCGCAGCAAACGGCATATGAAATATTTTATTAAATTTATGTTTAAATGATGTCCACTAAAGACAACATTTCATATACTGGTCAAGTATTAAAGAAATAAAAGCAAGGTAATCATAAGAAGTTACTGAGGTTAAATGGTTTTATCAGGGTGTAGTTTTGAGAAAAATAACCCAAAAATATGACCTTGACCTTGGTATTTTTTTGTCGTTCAGCGATGTCCACCAATGACAATACATATGACCAAGTATCATAGACAAAAAGTGAGGCAATCACATAAGTTAACAGGTTAAGTTACCTAACCGAGGTTAAATTACCTAAGGTTAAGTTTGGGGGAAATAATGCAAAATATGACCTTGACCTTCGTATTTTTGTAGTCCAGCGATGTCAACCAATGCCAACAATACACATGACCAAGGATCAAAGACATAAAGTGAGACAATCACATAAAGTTAACTGAGGTTACCTATTACCAAGGTTAAGTTTGGGGGAAATAATGCAAAATATGACCTTGACCATGGTAATTTTTGGCGTTCAGTGATGTCCACCAATACCAACAATACATATCACCAAGTATCAAAGACATAAAGTGAGGTTATCACATAAAGTTAACTGAGGTTAACTGAGGTTAAGTTACCTAACCAGGGTTAAAGGGACACATGGCAATCTTGAGTTTTATTCAAACATTAAAATTTGCTCCTCAATTTACTTATCCTACGTCATTTGACTTTAAAACTGCTTGCATATAATTAAATAAAAAATTGAGATTTCAATTTTCTTCACAATTTCACCAAATTTTTAAATATATTATTGATGCACTATTATAAAAAGTCAGTAGTTTGTAAAAATAATTGTCTTTGAACTATTCTAACAATTACTATTAATGATTGAACAAATGTAATTGAAGAGAAAAACTAACGGGACGCCGTGAGTTTTTAAAAAATCAAGATTGCCGCTATATCTCGCTAACCACTATCGTGGGTGAGACAAAAATCATTCTAAAATGATTTAATAAATTAACTGTTTGAAATGTAATCATTAGATATATAATGTAATGTATCCACATGTAACTGTTTTATATGTTACTATGGTAATACTAGCATTGGAAGGGGTCCTTTTCTGATTGCAACTAAACCTTTCTGCCAACTGTCAGACTATGGGCCGTAGTAGAACATTTTGTTTAAGCACTCGATCAATATCAGCTGTATTAGGGTGTAAACCCACCTTTGTATTAGGGTGTAAATCCACCTTTGTATTAGGGTGTAAACCCACCTTTGTGTAAACCCACCTTTGTATTATGGTGCAAAACCACCTTTGTATTATGGTGTAAACCCACCTTTATATTATGGTGTAAAACCCACCTTTGTATTAAGGTGTAAACCCACCTTTGTATTAGGGTGTAGTAAACCCACCTTAGTATTAGGGTGTAAACCCACCTTTGTATTAGGGTGTAAACCCACCTTTGTATTAGGGTGTAAACCCACCTTTGTATTAGGGTGTAAACCCACCTTTGTATTATGGTGTAAACCCACCTTTGTATTAGGGTGTAAACCCACCTTTGTATTATGGTGTATACCCACCTTTGTATTGTGGTGTAAACCCACCTTTGTATTATGGTGTAAACCCCCTTTTGTATTATGGTGTAAACCCACCTTTGTATTATGGTGTGGTTTAATGGCTCATTAACTCATTGTGTATTTGGAGCAGGCCCAGAGAGAGGGGAAGTTTACATAGTAGTTTGGGAATCTGCCCTAAGCTACTCTTACTAAACAGATTCCTACAGGTATATAACAAGCTCGGAGAACAGACTCCGATAAACAGAACCGCCCTGTTTACATCGACATTCGACAGACATGGCTGTGTGTGAGTGTGTATTTCTAAGGATTATAGTCCAGTGTGTTTTTTATGTGTTTTGTGAATGCAGCCTGTGCCTGTGCCATTGTGAAAAATAGCGGCATTTTTCTAGAAATTGTGAAAATTGTGAAATATTATAACAAAAGAAAAAAAAACTTTTTTCACTTTTATTTTCACAGTTTAATATCCCTTGGTTTTAAGTTTTGTTTTTGGTAAATACAGACTAGTTTTGACACCAGCTTATATTAAGACTAGTATCCTTACTGCCTGTTTTTTTTTGTTTTTGTTTTTTTTCGGATTTTTTTGGATATAATTGTGAAAAAAGTATACTTTTTGGCATTGTGAAGGGGCCGAATAACTGCCCCAAATTAGGCATAAAAAACCACTGTAGTCCGTCCACCTATGACAGGCGTCCTACCTGAAGATTATAGGCACAATTGAGTCTGGACTCAATGGTTTCTTTGTAGTGCTGCCACACCGGAATACCACGCCATAGTAGACATGATCAGGGATGTACAAATAATTTTTTTAGCCACTAGTCCGGGACTAGTCACCGTGTCAAAAGTGACTAGTCCCAAAAAATTTGTCACTTGTCCCAAAAAAATTGTCACTAGTCCCAAAAAATGGACACAAGTCCTGAATTCTTTCGATTTCTCAACATGTTAAAACTTTGTCTTATTTTAACGGATTTGGATACTCATTATAATTCATTATACACAGTACATGAAACAATCCTTATTTACTCTTCAGACAGTTAATGGATGTTTCAGTTGTATAGATTGTAGGCTTCCGTTGGGTGAAACAGTAGCATTAGTAAGAATCTTATGCAACACAGAGGAGCATCCTGGAGTGTCTTCTTAGCTTCTTGTAGATACTGGGATGCACCCGCTTTATGAGGTTCTTGTCTGATCCAGACACAAACACGGGTACAAGGCTATGGTTGGGTGTGGTAAGCTTGGGATAAGCTTTGCAGAATTTACAAAACATCTTGTTATCATCCTCATGATACACTAACCATGAGAAGGTATCTAACCAGTGTTGTTCAAAAACATGCTTCAATTATCAAATGTTAGTTTCTTTACTCATCGACAGATTGCCGACAAATAGGCCTGATTGCTAATTAATCAAAGCGTTAGTGTATGTGTTTTGAGTGTATCGCCATTTTCAGCTAACCACGTGACGAACAGGTGATTTACCTGTAGTAATCGTTTCATTGGCTAGCGGGTCTGGATTAAAATAGACCGGGTCAATTGATTGGATAATGTTGGTAATGCCGACTGTCAATTAAAGTAATTTGGAGGCGGGACTTTCGACATGTTTGATTGTTGATAAAATTGCCCCGGGTCATCGCTGATTGCTGCTGTGGATGCTAATTGCATTACATAAGCGACTGCAATTAAAGGATTACGTTGAGAAGTGTGCTGGGTTGTTTTATGACAGTTGGCCGACATTGTTAATTGGACAAATCTGGGACTGAAATCTTTCAAACGGTGAAACGTCCGACTTTCTCTTTTTTTGCAATTGGACTAGTCCGGGACAGAAACCTTTGAAAAAGTGACACGTCCGACTTTGGGTTTGGACTAGTCCCGGGCGTCAGGCTATCGGATTTGTACAGCCCTGATGATACCCACCAGTCACATTATTCTGACACTGGTCAATCAGTCGTAGCACTACCCATTATTTGCTCGTCAGACAAGGGTTACAAGTGACTACTCCATTTTTAAAGTCTTTGGTATGACGCGGTCAGGGGACTCGAACCCACGACCTCCCGAATGCAAGGCAGACGCTCTAACCACTACACCACAATGCTTCAACAGACATGGCTGGGGGAAAGGCTTGCCTAAAGACACGCCAAAGTAACCAGAAGGCGCCGGTGAAGATTGAACCCATGATATCCAGATAATTCTGAGCTCAGATCTTTACATATTGCTTTAATGCAGTAATTGATTCATATTTCTTTTTCTATTCAGTTTACCTTGTTTGTTTAACTTTAATCAGAAAAAAGTCACACACCTGTACATGTGCTTATTCAGACTGCAATGTCTGCCATTTCTGTAAATAATGTACTTATATTCTTTGTTTTATATGGATTACGTGGATCAAGGTTTTAATTCTCGACCTTGTCAAGTGTAGACCAAGAAGAATTAGACATTTCCCCAACATTATGTAATAAATGGCAAAATAACTACCTAAAAACAGGTGTAATTTATATTACATTATAGTAGTTGCATAAATATGATGCCTTTAGGGAAGTTCTGAATCTACATTTAGAATAAATCTTGATATTTGACTTCATTAGATTTTGTGAAGCTCTTGCTAAAGGCGTAATTGTTGACCTTATTTGACTGTTGGCCAAATATTCCTAACTCAAATGGGGTTAAATACTGAAGATGACATTATTTCCGCGTGATCTAAAGTTTGCGAATCAGTGGTTCTCTGATTTATTAGCATATTCATAAATTTGTGTCGAAGCAAATTGTAAATAAGTATATTTTCTTATAAATAATATACATGTATTTCTTCAGTGTTTATTGTCAAGTTTTTTTTTATTTCATTAGGTTTTTCCTGATACATGTATTTCAGACTTAATCTGTTAATTCCAACTTCATCCTCTATTGGAGTCCTGTTTATAGCCCGGGGACACATCAATTATCCTATCAATTATATTAAATGATGCATCGTGTGAAAATAATTGTAAAGAATTTATTAATTGTATTGAACATGATTTGTAACGCTTATTCATTGACTGATGTTTAACAAATATAATTACCAGTATTAAAACAGAAAATAACATTTGTATTTTTGAAGCGTAGACGCCGCACTTTGAACTTAATCAATAGACTCGATTCAACATATGAATTAAAATTAATAATTCTAAAAAAGTATTTTACAAGTATAGACATAATACATAATTGTTATTTTAAATCAAATCAAGGTAAACTAATAAATGTATTGTTAACCACTCGTTAGGCCTAAAAAAAAAACTTGCGTGTTTCTGGTTTCACCCTGTCAAAAAGTTAGGGTAGGTAGGTAGGAAAAAGTTTTTTTTTTAGATATTTTTTTTATATATATTGTTCGCATATATTATGCTATTTTTGTACTAAGGCAACTTTTTGATAACCTTTGCAATCCAGATTAGATGCTTAACAACTCTGGCTAATAAAATTATCATAGGCCTTATGATACAACGTTTCTCGCTTGTAGATGCATATATACCTGCTGATCATCTGTTAATTTTGATCTACCTGATTTCGGATGGTTGAGCTTTCGGATACTCTTTCGAGTTTATTATCCGCGAGTTCTTAAATTCGTGAGAAAGTGGATTCGCGATTATTAGCGAAAATAAAACCCTCGCGAATAATACCGGATCTACAGTAATTAATAGGTCACTTGATGGTAATGGGAATATATAAACAAGAGGTCAATGACCTTGAAGCTCTACTGATTGATTTTGATTTCAGGAAGTAGTCGCTACAAACTGGTTTTTTGAAAATCTATTTTTAGCCGTGGTGGCCATCTTGAATTTCCGGCCGACCTGAAATTTTGCTAGGATCAATTAGACATCAAGAGCAACATTCCTGTGAAGTTTTATGAAAATCCGTCAAGTAGTTTCAGAGAAGTAGTCGCTACAAGTTTTCATTATAAATCTCTATGTAAACAAACATGGCCACTGGCAGCCATGTTTAACGTCGAATCAAAATAATGTTCGACTTGAATAACCATCATGTCATGCTGATCATTTTAGAAAAAGTCCCATATCAATATCACTTATAGTTTTCAAGAAGTAGTCGCTACAAAGTTGTATTTTGAAAATCTATTTTTAGCCATGGCGGCCATCTTGAATTTCCGGCCGACCTGAAATTTTGCTAGGATCAATAAGACATCAAGAGCAACATTCCTGTGAAGTTTTATGAAAATCCGTCAAGTAGTTTCAGAGGAGTAGTCGCTACAAGTTTTCATTATATAACTCTATGTAAACAAAGATGGCCACTGGCAGCCATGTTAAATGTCGAATCAAAATAATGTTCGACTCGGATAACCATCATGTCATGCCGATCATTTTAGAAAAGTCCCATATCAATATCACTTATAGTTTCCAAGAAGTAGTCGCTACAAACTTATTTTTTAAAAAATTATTTTTAACTGTGGCAGCCATCTTGAATTTCTGGCCGATCTGAAATTTTGCTAGGATCAATTAGACATTAAGAGCAACATTCCTGTAAAGTTTCATGAAAATCCGCCAAGTAGTTTCAGAGGAGTAGTCGCTACAAGTTTTTACTATATAACTCCATGTAAACAAAGATGGCCGCTGGCAGCCACGTTTAACGTCGAATCAAAACGATTTTTGATAAGGACCAACACCATGTCATGCTGATCATTTTAGAAAAAGTCCCATATCAATATCACTTATAGTTTTCAAGAAGTAGTCCCTACAAACTTGTATTTTGAAAATTTATTTTTAGCCGTGGCGGCCATCTTGAATTTCTGGCCGACCTGAAATTTTGCTAGGATCATTTAGACATCAAGAGCAACATTCCTGTGAAGTTTCATGAAAATCCGTCAAGTAGTTTCAGAGGAGTAGTCGCTACAAGTTTTCATTATATAACTCTATGTAAACAAAGATGGCCACTGGCAGCCATGTTAAATGTCGAATCAAAATAATGTTCGACTCGGATAACCATCATGTCATGCCGATCATTTTAGAAAAAGTCCCATATCAATATCACTTATAGTTTCCAAGAAGTAGTCGCTACAAACTTATTTTTTAAAAAATTATTTTTAACTGTGGCAGCCATCTTGAATTTCTGGCCGATCTGAAATTTTGCTAGGATCAATTAGACATTAAGAGCAACATTCCTGTAAAGTTTCATGAAAATCCGCCAAGTAGTTTCAGAGGAGTAGTCGCTACAAGTTTTTACTATATAACTCTATGTAAACAAAGATGGCCACTGGCAGCCACGTTTAACGTCGAATCAAAACGATTTTTGATAAGGACCAACACCATGTCATGCTGATCATTTTAGAAAAAGTCCCATATCAATATCACTTATAGTTTTCAAGAAGTAGTCCCTACAAACTTGTATTTTGAAAATTTATTTTTAGCCGTGGCGGCCATCTTGAATTTCTGGCCGACCTGAAATTTTGCTAGGATCATTTAGACATCAAGAGCAACATTCCTGTGAAGTTTCATGAAAATCCGTCAAGTTGTTTCAGAGGAGTAGTCGCTACAAGTTTTCATTATATAACTCTATGTAAACAAAGATGGCCGCTAGCAGCCATGTTTAACGTCAAATCAAAACGATTTTCGACAATGACCAACATCATGTCATGCTGATCATTTTAGAAAAAGTCCCATATCAATATCACTTATAGTTTTCAAGAAGTAGTCGCTACAAACTTGAATTTAAAAAATCTATTTTTAGCTCTGGCGGCCATCTTGGATTTCACATCAACATGAATTTTTGCTAGGATCAACTAGACTTCATGGGCAACATTTCTGTAAAGTTTTATGAATATCCATCCTGTAGTTTCAGAGGAGTAGTCGCTACAAATAAAAGTTAACGGACGGACGGACAGACGGACGGACAGACGGACGGACGGACGGACAGACGGACGGACGACGGACGCCGCACCACGGCATAAGCTCTGCTGATCTCTGATCAGTAGAGCTAAAAAATATGTTATAAAAGTTTTAAATTATTTTACATGCCACCTCTTTCAAAGAAGTGTATTTCACCTTACTTATGATTAATTTGTAAAGAAATAAATTCATGAATTATTGATCTTTGAACAAGCTCAAGTTTTATCATCATAGAGATTCAACTACAAAAACCACATTACTTTAACCAGAGGTTAAAGGGACATATGGCACTTTTGATTTGTTTAAAACTCGCTGCGTCCCATTAGTTTTTCTACATAACTCTTATATTTGTATTTTTAAATCATTAATATTATTTTTTGGAACAGTTCACAGAAAATTGTTTTTACATATTATTAACAGCGGATTACATTGCACCAATAATATAATTAAACATTTGGTAGAATAAAGAAGACAACTGAAAACTCGAAAATGTTATCTAAATATATGTAAGCAGATCTGAAGTTAAAATGATACCAGATTAATAAAGCGAGAGGCTTATTACTGCTTGATGCAAACTTCAAGATTGTCATGTGTCCCTTTAAAGTCCTCAAACAGTCTACTATAAGTAAGAACATGAATGGACTGGGTTTACCTCACTTTTTGGTCATGAACTTTTTTTGTTTTTTGTTGTTTTTTTAAGTTTGTTATTGTATGCACATTTGAAAAATGTTAGAGAAGGTATGCGTGGGCCGTATGGACCATCAAGGACAGGTTCCAATATAGCCACACAAGATATAGAACATATGGACACACATGGGCCGTATGGACCATCAAGGACTGGTTCCAATATAGCCACACAAGATATAGAACATATGGACACACATGGGCCGTACGGACCATCAAGGACTGGTTCAAAGCTATGGATGATTGTTTCGGAAGGAAGGACGAAGGGACGGACAATCGGACGGTGTGATTACCATATGCCTCCTCACTACAGAGGATTAACCTCACTACAGAGGCGTAACAGATTCTGAGAATAAAATCTCAGTTTGAAGACAGGCGTTAACTCACCTGCACATGGTCCTCCCAGCAGGCCACCAACAGCTATCATGAAGCTTAAATATCCGTTACCCATCGCTATATATTCTGGTCCAATAAGCTCTCGGGAAACTTGTGACAAAAACGTGGTCCAATATCCACCGTAAAATCCAAATATCAGCGTGTAGCTGATTTGACCGGCGTATTTCTCAAACATTATTGGCGATATTCCAGTCAATACCACTCCCAGTGCTACTGAGCACATAACTGCCGTCACATCATCAAGCGCACTTTTTCGTCCCATAAAAGCAAAAATTGTCCGCGAGAAGAAACTGGAAATGCCGACACAAGATATTAACAACATCGACTTTTCTAGGTCAGTATTTTCATGTATGGCATAGGCCGGCAAGTACATGTACACAATGGTGGATCCAAAACTCCAAAAGAAGTTGCTGATACACATCCCGTGAAATATAGGGTTCCTGAGAGGTAAGCACGAAAATATCGGGAGAAGTCTAACCTCTCGAAATTTTGGCACGGGAAACATCATAGCCCCACATGCACAAATGTTAAAAGCAAACCCCGCGAGGATAAGGAGGGTTCCTCTCCAGGCGTAATACTCCTGTAGGTGCTTGATGATGAACGGAAATGCGATGATTCCAGAACTGACCCCGCTAATAGCCAGACTGATTGCCCTGAAGCGCCCTTTGTGGAAATGCTGCTCTATGATCATGATGGATGGTGTACACGCCAGTCCGAAACCGATCCCTGAAACAGCAAGTTAAGATTTGATTTACAGAGGGAAACCTTTAACCAGGCTTTTACTAGATTTTTTTTTTTTAAAAAAATCCAATTCATAATAATAAAAAAATGTCCAATAATAAATATGGTGATATGTAGCAGCATGTTGTTCACGCGTAAAATTGGAAATCCCCATAGATTTGGAATGAAATCAGGCTTTAAATGCTTAAACCTTAACCCACTACATATATATAATGGACTGTTCTTTCTTTGAATTAAGACCACTCCATTTATGTGACAAAGGGGTGTTTTGGGTGACTGAACGACTGATCAGCAGCCGGACATTGTAAACCCTGATCAGCCTGCGAGTTACAATGGACGCAAAGGCTATTATTGTCGTGCTTAAATTAACCCTGGTGTGTAACCTAGGATAGCACAAATTACTGTGCACAATACAAGGAAAAATTGATGGTGTCCTTTAATTTTTTTTTAGCCCTTTAGTATGGAAAGGCTCACTATTTGTCAATTTTAAGTCAGACCCCCAGAACCCCTCGAAAAGACTGATGTACCCTGTGTAAAGAGACTGGGAGCCATCTGGAAGAATAGCGGATTTCTATCCAAAATAAATAAAATCATTCCTGAAGTGCCTGTTTTATACCTATATCGCACCTGTCATCATATAAGACTATAAAACCACATCTGAATTGCCTCCAGTCCTTTTAAATCAGAATTAATATAAATAACATTTGTATTGAAAAAGTATGACTAATTGTCCTGTGATTACTTCTTTGTTTTAAAAATAGGAAATAAAATCTTTTTCAGAGACAAGCTTGAATAATTCTGTTTAAACATGTTAAAATGGTTAAGAATTTCTTTTAAGGGGAGATTCATCTCTGCCAATTTTATGGGAAAAGGCTGCAAATGTCATCTGTGATGGCTATCATTTCTTTCTTTTATTCAAAAGTGGAGTTTATATTTGACTGCCCTGTAATCAGGAATACCTGTATTACAACTGTACCAGCTCTGATACGGAGGGATTCATAAACAAGGACAGAGATAACATATAGGTTACCCACTGTTAACCTTTTATATAAGTACAATCTAACTGATAGTGAAAATAAAAGCCCTTTTATCAGTACAATACAAACAAATCACTATCACTAATACTGATACATTATCACCTTTCATAAATTTATCAACAACTTGAAATGCACACATTCTGATATGGTTTCTAATTCCAGAACAATAGGTTTTATTTCATAATGAACGTAATATGTGAAGCAGAAGAGAATCAAAAAAACATTTCAGAGTTTAAAAAACTTTTAATTTTGAAATACCAGATTTATTTCCTGACGGAGATGAACATTCTGATAAACTAATTAGTGCCGAGCATGAATTTCTATTATATCAGATTTGCAGGTCCCAAGAGAAATAAATCCTGTTTACAAAATGGAACGTTTATATTACATGTTTATTAAAGTAAATATTTGATACTTTATTTGTTATATTTTTCACTGCGCATCATGAAACTACGTTACATTTTACGTCAGAAACTTAAGCTTCATATGTTGCTTTGAGTGCCATTTTGTACAAAAATTAGACGGAAAAAAAAATTCCAACAAGTAGTTCCTAAAATCTGGCTAGTGGTGAATTATACCTTGGCTAGTGGGAAATACAGTAGAAATAATAGCAGCTGCAACATTTAACAACGATGAACATTTTGAAATATAGACACAAACATTAATGGTGTATTCTATGTGATTTAAAAAATGTTCTGCTAACATTTATTACAAAAAAAGAAAGGAAAATTTCATGGCTTATTTAAGTGGTTTGGATGCAATGCCCTGGATTCAAAAGCCACAGGAGTTTACAGTGTTCTCCAGAAGCCCCGGCGGCCGGCGATATCGCCTATTACTCTAGAACCTAGAGCCGGCTACTTTTCTCAAATATACAAAAAAATAATAATAATAATTTGAATTATTTATCTTTGTACATATAAAAGTGTCCTTACAGATCAATGAAAAATGGGTGTGAAATGCACCAGAATGCACCATTTAAAAAAATCCGGGGAGACCGCCCCAACTCAACTTGTGTGAGGGGACATCCCTCCCACACTCACCCACTCACCACGAACCTCGCTGCTTCGCAGCTCCAGCGAGCCGCTTCGCATCTCGCATCGTGTGCAACTGGCCTACTACAATTATTTTTTCACCTACTACTTCATATTTTCTGGAGAGCACCGAGTTTAATCAGGTATTTAAATCAGGTATTTTATTCAGCGAAATAAATGTTGTTAGTATAAAAAAACATACTGTTTTGTTTATAAATGTTATGTACGGGAATATGGGAGTAATGCCCAGCTTTAGAAGGGCAATGCAACACTGGCATTCTCACATTTCATTAAAGTTAAAATTTGACCCAAAATACATTCCATGACATTGGAGAAATGAAAGGAAACACTCCAATGACATTAGTATTCATCATACATCTACAGTAATTCCCAGCAGGAAGTTATCACATCTGTCCCTCAGAAATCTACATAAATACCTAGCGTGATAGTAGGTTTAATCACATATCTATGGGTGAAAGATTGGGATTTCTCAGTGAAAGAATTTTCATAATTGCTTAATATTAAATTAATTAATAACTAACTTAGAACACAAAACTAACTGGGACGTTGAGTCATGACGTCAATGAAGTGTTGCGGACGTCATACGCCGATAACGTTCAACAAAACAAACATTTGGTTAAAATCATAAACAAAGTGATTTAAAATGTACTAAATACATTATTTAATTGCTGTTTTGATTATATGTACATCCTTCACTCGATGGTAGGTGTGTTTATTTTTTCAATAACCACATGCCTACCATCTCATGAAGGATTTCCCTATAATCGAACCCAGCAGTTAAATAATCTCTATATAATTAGGACATCAGAATGCCATCCCCAGGGCTTAAACTCTCAGCGCAAATGGTGCAAGGCCTTATCCACTAAGCTACCAAGCCCAAATGAAAAATGTATATTATATTATCAGCTGTTTCCCTATATCACACTAAGTTATGATAAGTGATAAGTTTGTGAAACAGGTCATCGAGTAAATGTTTACTTTGTGATAAGTGGATAACCTTATGAGGTAATGGAGGCCAATGACAGTGCAGATAGATTCTGCGCTCTACATCACGTCTTACATATATATGTAGTTCAAATTACATGTCATGTTTTGTGTAGATCTAGTGACACACTTCATGTTTAAAAAAACAAGAGTGCTAAATGGCCCTTAATAACTCCCCTTACACGCTGTTCATTGTAGACAAAAAAAGTGGAAAAGATAAAATAGGTCTGATGAGGCCAAAAAAAAATAGGTGTGTTTCCTATTGCATGCTCTAAAAAAAATGGGTAGGTTTTCTTTTTTTGTTGCTTTTTTATTGGAGCAAGATATTGTGAGATTTTACATGTATTTATGACATAAACCCCATACAAGTTGATGATACAACTGAAAGTTTCTCTGTGACGTCAGCTTACCTTGATATATTGTGATAAATCAGTGTTCAGAACAAAAATATAAAATAATTAATAAAACGTTTTAGGGTCGGCCCCTTAAAAATAGGGTCGGTCGGGCCACAGGTTGGTTGTTTTTTGGCCTGAGTACAGATTTTGTTTAATGATTTTCCAGATAACTCTATATAAAACTCTGAACCACAGGATGGGGACAAGATTTTACAGTCCAGGGTCACCATTTGAACAAAGTATCAGAGCTCCAGATAAGGTGCGTATTTGCGTAAATACGCAATTAAAATGATGAAAAAAGCAATAGAATTACCATATCATGCGTATCATAACATAAAAGAAATTTATGAAACGCAATTTATTGTCAATCGTTTGCGTATTTAACTATTTCCCCCAGCGCTCTAAACACATCTCGAAACCTACTATAGGTAAAGGACCAAACTAGTTGAGCGTATTTAAGAGTGGTTCTGAAATTTATTATAAAAGAGCGCGATTTACTCGACTTGTGTTGTTTGCTGAATACGTCTATCGTGTAGGCGCTTAGAGATCTTAATTATGTCTGCTACAAAACTGGTGTCTCACAACAAACACTGACGCAAACAACTGAAATACCTCAAGAAGCACAAATCAACATGATTATGCTTAAAGCAATTATTTTGAGTTTGTTGCTTTTATTGAATTGAATTGGGTTTTAAGGCGCACCAACACATGAAAAGGTTATATGGCGCCTAACAGCCATGGGCATGCCAGGCTTATCCTCCATGTACATCGAGATAAAATATGGAAAATGGGCCTAGAACCTTCTCACGCTGAACTGCAAAGTTGCTGCAAATTCTATCGTAGAAACACCATTTACGCTGGAGCCACGTTTATTGTTTTTCTGCCACTGCTCTTTTGATGTGAGCGAGATGGCACCTGAAACAATGCAGAGATCTTGATGAAGACCTTTAATGAACATGAACAAAAAATGATAAAATGAACATGAAGTTGGGGGATTCTACCCCTCTGCCTACCCCTCCAAAGGGATCTGCAGTGGTCCTATGCTTTTAGTCTGTTGTATAAGGATTTACCCATGTGAAAACAATGGGTGGGGTAAAAAAATATGTTTACAATTAATATTAAAATAACCATACCAAATTACCAAAAGTGTATCTGGAGCTCTGAATTATGTAGAGGACCTTATCTTTTAGCTACATTTAGAATATTAGACCTCAAGCTTTTGTAACTTCAGAGAAGAAGTTTGCTTAAAGATTGCCTTATATATCTCTGTAGGCTTAAGCGGGGTTAAATTTTATCAAAGTGCCACAATTCGAACAAGCTTGGTAGAGGTCCATAAGCTTATGCTACATGCCACATATGAAAGCTCTATAAGTTGAGGAAAATGTTTTGTACTTTGTTCGTTCAGGGCTGGCGTGGCGCAGTCGGTAGCGCGGCGGATTTGTAACCGGAGGCCCCGGGTTCAATCCTCCGTGGTGCCACTGAGTTCCGTCGGTGTGTTCTTGGGCAAGACACTTTCCCTTAGCCTCGTCCGTCGGATGGGGACGTAAACAGGGCGGTCCCGTGTATCGGTCTATCCTCCGAGCACGTTAAAGAACCATAGGAATCTATTCGATAATAAGAGCAGGGCACGGTTCCCGGATTCCTATGTATCCTTCCCCTCTCTCTGGGGCGGCTCTAAATAACCTACACTGTGTTGATGAGCCGTTAAATAACATTCAATTCGTTCGTTCGTATGGTGTTTTATGTCATTTTCAACACATGTAAGGTTATATATGACGGTCAATAATTTTTTGTGGTGGAGGCAGACCACCCACTTTTCCAGGGTAGAACCAATACTGTGCACCTCCCGCCATCCATAAGAATTGACGGTGGGAGGTGTACAGTACTGGTTCTACCCAGGAAAAGTGGGTGGTCTGCCTCCACGGTCGATTTTTTGTGGTGGAGGCAGACCACCCATTTTTCTAGGGTAGAACCAGTACTGTACACCTCCCACCATCCTTAAGAATCGACGGTGTGAGGTGTACAGTACTGGTTCTACCGAGGAAAAGTGGATGGACTGCCTCCACCACAAAAAATCGACCGTCATATAAAAATGTAACAAGGACAAATAAAAGCAAGCTTCTATTGATAAAACAGACTACAAATCTTTGTTTACATCAAGTAAAACAAAGTATGTTTTATTATTCTGGATTTCAATACAACATAATGAAAAAGCACTTTGATGTCGGACATAAGGGATAGCAATTTATGTTTAATGTACATGTATGTTATTCTCAAAGGCTTTTTAGATCTATTTTGTTGATTTTTTGTTTCAATTCTGGAGGCAACTGAATTTTATTTTTGCATAAAAAAACACTGGATCAGTAGTACATAACTTTACCTGGTTGCAGAATGCAGAAATGCACATTTTTTCAATGTAGGCTCAAGCCGACTTGTTATGAAATATTCAGTATCAGTCTGTCGGAAATGGTTTGAGTTATTACACTTAAATGCACTACCTGGCACACATTACGAAAGATTACACCTGTAACACTAGAACAGCAAACAGAGGGTGACACAATAACCAGTACCTGTCATGAATCTATGTCAAGTTGCACAATAAATGGATCGTGTTCTTTTTCAGTCTCAAAATAAATGTTTGATATATTTGTTATGAGCAATCAGTTTTCTGCATGGCCTTTATTCAGGATATAATTGTATTGCTGTTGTCTGTTTTTATATTATGACAGTCTCCTATGTCATATCTTATCACCTTACACACGTGCATTGAATGTAACTCTACAGTTAGATAAATGGTTAATGACGTTGCATTGTAAACCTTAGCCTCTCACCGCTGCTGGTTCGAATCCCATTGGCAGCTCGACATGTAAGTGAGGATGTGTCGTTCTTACGGATGGCGGGAGGTGTATGGTACTGGTCCTACCCAGAAAAAAGCGGCCAGTCTGCCTCCAACACACAAAACAAATAGACTGTCATATACGTATATGTTGAAAATGACGTAAAACATCATTCAAACTAACAAAAAATAATTATAGGGCTGTGCCATGACCTAGTGTAAGTCCATGTGTGTCACAACGATGGCCAAAACTATATCATTTCTTGGGAAAACCCATTACGACACACAGCTGCGTCAAAATCCTGCAGATGCTTCATACGGTTGGTAAAATACGATTTGTTACATGACTGCGTTTGTTACCTGTCATGAGTCCATATGTGAGGTAGAGCTGAAAGACATTGGTCACAAACACGGAGAGCGCCAGTCCCCCGGCAGAGATCAGCCCGCCCAACATAACACATACCCGGCTGCCAAATTTACTCATGAAACACCGGAATACCACACCTGCAAACATATATAAATATTACAAATATAAAACATGGCAATCTTGATTTGTTTTAAACCCTTAGCCCAGTATGAATGTATAATGGATTGTCCTTTCTTTGAATTTGGACCGTTCCTTTTATGTTACAAAGGGGTGTTTTGGTTAAATGACTGATGAGCAGCCAAACAGTGTAAACTGACAGAGTTACTCGCAGGCTGATCTGGGTTTACACTGGCTGCAAAGGCCGTTGTAGTCGCCCTTAGCAAACTAAGAATTAATAATTATTTGAATAATTAAAAGAAAATTGTTTTACATATTATTAGATGTTGATCATATTGCAACAATAATATATTTAAACTTATAAATGGCAGAAAAACAAAGACATTGAAATCTCCAAAATTAAGTTTTAAGCCTTTAATTAATTACATGCAAGCAGATTTAAAATATAAAATGACACTGGATTAATAAATGAGGTGTAATTTTAATGGTTGACACAGTCTCATTAAAAGCAGACCCTTTATCACACTACGATACTCTTCGCTACAATAGCGGAGAGTATCAAAGCGTAATTAGGATATAATTTTCATTAGACTGTGGTTGACAGATACTTCAAGCTTGCTGTGTCCCTTTACAATGGACGACAGTATCGGTGGCTATGAATTGTATTGATCTAGGCAATTAAGAACCGTTAAGGGCCCCAATGATATGCCATACACATACTGTTCAAACTCTAATTTGCAATCACTTGCCCCTCATCGCTGTAGGTTCGATCCCTCAGGGGCCTAAGAATCTTTATGTGAGGAAGCTATCCAGCTGGCTTGCGGAACGTCGATGGTTCTACCCAGGTACCCGCCCGTGCACGAAAATTGCCCAGAGGGGCACCTGGGGTCTTCCTCCACTAGTGGAAGCTGGAAAGTCGCCATATGACCTTAGCTGTTGGTGCGACTATAAAATCCAATTCAATTCAAACTCTAATCTTCAGACTGTGACAGGACTCAAAGCAAATAGATGTCAACATATGCTCATGATAGATTACTGAAACCCAGCAACCTAATCTGAGCCTTCTCTGACCTTACCAACACTTTTTACTTAGGGTCAGAGAACTCAGAAGGCTCGGATTATCATGCACTGGGATACCAGTAATGATACCCAATATGATTTTGTATCCCATATTGATTATGGGGCAGGTGAGCTCAAATTGACAAATTATTCACTGATAAAGTTACTTAACGACTGTGTTCAGCCCAAGTATGATGACTGTGTTCAGCCCAAGTATGACTGGAAGTTGGAACAAGTGTGGATATAGATGCAACCCATGACTTACTTGTGAGTGCTGTCACATACAGCAATATAGACCCGGCCCATGACGTATCAAAGTGATCCTGGGAGAATACATCCTGGAAGATGATGTGGAAGATGCCCAGGCTGTATGTGATCCCACATACTATAAACTGCACAAAGAATGACCCGATGACGACCAACCAACGGCTCCCATCCTCCTCTTCAAACATCGTTGGTTTTCCCGTCACTCCTTCCTGCACAATCATTTAGCCTCTGAAAACAGATGAAGGGTTATTTACCACCAGACTGAAATTCGTCCCTGAATTTCTAATTATACAGGAGAACCACTGCTGGTGTTTCTCAGGATGATCCCAGACAAGCCCCAAAATATAACAGGTGGTGAAAAAAGAATTC
The DNA here is from genome assembly GCA_037043455.1 of Cyrtodaria siliqua. NCBI lineage: Eukaryota > Metazoa > Mollusca > Bivalvia > Adapedonta > Hiatellidae > Cyrtodaria > Cyrtodaria siliqua. Next base: position 251,159 of record JAWPHD010000035.1, read on the forward strand.
CTCAACTGTGACTCAAACCCAGGGTCTCTGGTTTACCGTAACAGCGCTCTAACCACTAGGCTATCGAGGACACACGGTTATTCACCATTTATCTTTACCTAGTTACAAAGTGTCAATGCAATTTACACAAAGTCTACTTCTTTAGTATTAGCTTGCAGGGGCGTAGCCAGGCATACTCCTGTACGCCCGGGCGTACTCTAGAAAGTCAAATGTGAAAAAATAAAAGTGCTTATTTTTTAAAATCAGCAATAAAAATTGAAGAGGGGTAGGGGGTGAAGCACTATTTTTAAAAAAACACTTAATGAGGCGAAAGCTTCCAAAATCTCGCTCAAATGAAGCACAAACCTTTCCAGGACTCCCCACCAGCTGGAGGGGGACACCCCCTCCTGCACCCTCCCTGGGGCGTATTCTCCAAAAGACTCTGGCTACGACCCTGACTTGAAAGTTGAGAGCGATAACTTGAACCACTTTAGTGATGGGTTTTGGCAAAAATAAAACTTGTATCAGGGAGTAAAGCATACAGGGAGGAGACACGGGTTCATAAACGCTCTAGTTTATCAATTTATGTTGTCGCGCTAGTACGCCGTCATTTACTATTTTATCGATCGTAAGCACGTAACATTTGAAAAGTTAAAATTTCAGCCAACATCTGAAAATAGGCAGTTTTTACAGCCTCTTTTTTACGGCCGACTACTATTTACTTTTTGTTATTATTAATGCCTAATATAACCCGTACTTTGTATCTTGTTTGCAATAGCTCTGCACCATTTTAGGTCAGTTTTTTTTTATTATTAGGTTTACCGATTTTTTCTGGAAAAATGAAGGGTAGGAGGAGAGAATAAAAAAAAAAAATCATGAAAACATACCAACAGACGTCTAAAAGAAAAAAGATTGTATAATAGTATTAAAAGACTTTAATCTTAGTTTCAAGGTAACAAGTCAATTAAAAGGAAATCTATGATGGTTTATTTTGACTATTTGTTGCAAGCTTCATGAAATTTCACCTTGTGGTCTTATAAACTGTTGTATGCAGACAGACAAACTGACGGATAGAAAACCCCAAACCATGTATTAAAGTCTAAAATTAACTGCGCATTCTGGCTAATCAAAATATCTGTCCCAGTCAAGCCAGTTTTTTTGTTTTTTTGAATTCGGCAATAATTTAGGTCGGTAAACCTAAAAATTAAAAAAGTCTGGCCTTAATTTGAAAAATTAAAAATTTCAGCTGAGACCTCAAAAGAGGCATTTTCATCACCTCTTTTTAGGCTTTGTCTTACAATCACCAACGTGAAATTACCTTCTTGACAAAGATGAGAATGTCTACTATTCACTTTTTGTTATTATTAATGCCTAATATAACCCGTAGTCTTATATCTCATTTGCAATAGCTATACACTATCACTATTTTTTATTTGGCGGCGAGTTGCGCCATCTTTGTTACACTGGTAAAATGTGCTTTTATACATGCAAACAAATACACACTCTATACCAGAGGACACAGTGTCAATAAATAATACTTATGTTTACATTTCACACCTTTACTGAGTTTGTAAGTGTAATAATTTATAAGAATTTGCTGTTTTTCACACCGGCGCGCAACAACGTGAAGTAGTTATTTTCACGCAGTAGTGAAACACACGCGACAACATAAAATGGCAAAACGGTCTGTGTCTCCTCCCTGTATACTTTACTCCCTGCGTGTATCTATAAAACTCTTTAAGATACAAGTATTTAAATTTAATAACATTTTGTGAATTTATCGCACTGTCCCAGGTGAAATTCTGGTAAATTTCACAGTGTATTGAAAAAGAAGAGGTAATAGAATGAGAACATATATTCAATGATATTACTAACAATAAAATTAAAACTATTTTTTTCTTTTTCAATACAGTGTTTATTATCAATATAAATTGTTTTAAATCACTTTTTATTCAATATAAGGTTTAATAGTGCATTTAACAGGCCCTTTTCTGTCCCACCCCGTCCTTTTCTATAGATCTTTGAAAATGATCCTTTTCTATGTTTAGTCATAGATCTACCGATATGTATCTGTATCTGTACAGTATGGTACACGTTTCCGTCACAACTGACGATTGCAACGCGGGTTGGTTGCGCATTAATTAATATCAAATATACTTAGGCCAAGAAAAAAAATAGTTGTGTTTCAGGTATCCTGCTTAAAAAACATAGGGTAGGTAGGTCGATTTTCTTTTCTTTCTTTTTTTTTTTACTACATGAAGGTAAAACTTACAACCAGAAAACATAATTCGAAACTATGATTTTGAGGTTTTAATGATGTATATATTAATATATATAATTTAAAATTGCTCCAAAATGGAACTTTGAACTCATCATATGAAGATGGGAAAGAAACGTCACAGAGCAGAACAAACATGCATTTGTTTGGAATATTGTTTCAATAAAACATGCAACGTACATAAAAGTACACACAGCTCTCTTTGTTGCTATTCTAAAACTGGAAGTATTAAATATGTTAAACAAGTGGATTGAAGCACATTAATTTTATTCGTCATAAAAATCATTTCTATTAAAAACAAATAAAACAATGATACATGATATTATTTGTTTTTATTTTAACACCCAACACTTTCAGAACTGTATGAGAGCATGTTGAGAAAATCAACATTTTGATCTTATTGAAAGGGATTGGAGTCCAGCAATCTTAAAGAATATTTATGGTTAAGAATCCAAATATCAGTAAAACTAGTCCACAAGTTTTCCAGACCTAACATTTTCATAAATATTAATTACATTGAATGGAACACTAAGTCCAATTGAATGCATTTGCATACTTTAATAACATGAAATTGAATCATACAATATTAAATGGTTTTAATTGTATTTGGGTTGACCACCCAACTTGTTCCAGATTGAAGGATGAACCTCTCCGATAATATCGGCCAACAATTTGTAGGTAGAAATACAGCTAAAATAACACCTGGCCTCTTGGTGGCCGCATTTAGCGACCTTGAAGGCCATAAGCCTTGCTGCGGTAGCCATTGTCGGGTAAAAACAAGCGTAAACAATCGCAATATTTCCGTCGGACTAAAGCATTGACGAATACAGAACGAAAACAATACCATCATCATCGCGGCACAAGAGATCGCAATTATTTATTTTTTGAAACAGGGAAAAAAATGTTAGGGTCGGGACAAAATATAGTGTCGGTCGCGAACCTGAAACATGACTATTTTTTTCTTGGCCTTAACAATGAATTAAAGAGAAGAAAAAATGAGTAAAAATGGATAGGAAGATAATCTTAGTCGCTAATTGCACGATATGTTTACGTCATACATGTGTACCCTGATGTGCAGCCTGCTTACCCTTTGAAATTATGTCTTTTCTGTTTTTACCTCATGGTTGAAAAATAAATATAAATAACACAAATAATAAATAAAATCACAGGGATATGTATATTGTCTTAATCATATCCACAAGTAATAATATGTGCATCTGAGCATTGACCTACATTTTAGGTCAATGCACTGAGGCATACATGTATCTGTGCTCATTTATATCTAACATGTGATTGGATCATTGGGGTCGAAACGTCTAGCGACTAAAACGCTTACTGCGCAATTACTGAAAATATCGGTATCACTCATTTGTACACCAAAATAAGGTTTGAAACTAGGTCTATAAATTACTCACCCTTTAAAAAACACCAAGTAAATCAAATATTCCTGTGAGTGTGGAGACACAGTGACAGGCAAACGATAAAAAAATATAGCACTAATGTTCGACACTGTGGTTCAGTGAGTTTAGAGTGGTCTCCCCTTTCTTTAAGTTTTCAGGTTCCGTATTCATAAAATCTAGTCAAAATGTATCATTTTTAAATGCATTTTCTACTATTTTAAGACATATATGTTTAATAATGCTATGGATTAATAAACCACACAGCTAAACATCTGTCTTAAATATATGCTCCGTAATATCGCTGCATATTTGAAAAATATATTCCACTTTGAACAGTTGCTTTATGAATACCGTCTCTGATGCTCTCCAAACGATCATACCATCATACATATGATAATATATGAAGGATTCCCAAACCATCTTATATGAAGGATTCGAATATAATACCGTTTGTACATGTTCACAGAAATTCCTTTTGTATTTGCAGGTGTAAACCGCTTAATTGAAAATACCACGTGTCAGAATAAATGGTGTACTCTGACTACCATTTATTGAAAGACATGTAGAGTATGGCAGGCAGCTGAAATGGACATGCTACAAAACAAATAAGAGTATGATTTCATCTCGTTGGTTGGTTTAAACACTTGTGCCCCTACTTCTTAAAACATTCCTGGGGGAGGCCCTGTTCACCTCGATGTGCTACGACCGCCTTGAAATGTAATCATCCAATTCGACGAGATCATCTTCTATTACTTAACCAGGGTTTATATAAGTTCATCCAAGGTTAACTAAAGGAAACTAAGAACACTGATAACTTGATTCGTATTACTTTGCTGATGAATTATATCACAGACATACTAACAGTATAATATTGATTGTTATAAACTAATAAAGTTCTCTTAATTCACTCGATATGTGCAGTCGGTAGCTAGCCTAACAGCTGATCTGTATTTGTAAATGTGTAGGCTCCTATGTTGTTTTCGTGTTGATGACTGACGTCGAATTATATACCACAGACAGAAACATCCTATCTGAACCAATGAATTAAGTAGCCAAAATATCACTTGGAACCTTAACTTTTCCTTCTATCCCCCCTCTCATGTATGCATTGATTTTGACGAGAATTCGACAAGTAATAACGAATATCAAAAAGGGATTATAATACAAGTTCAACATAAGAACTTGTATAAAAAGCTGTTTAAAGATAAAAAAAAATAATCTGATCATGTGCAAGTTTGGCTTTTCTCTTAACAATCAAGGTTTGACCTAATAAATTTTCCGTTGAACTCCTTTTTTCTTTAAAATGGTATACGCAGAGTAAGGGAAATGATAGCATTAGAATGAGAATTAAATTTATGATGGGTTTTGGCATAAATGAAACTTGTATCTATAAACTCTTCAAGATACAAAAGTTTTAAAGTTGGGCAACATTTTGTGAAATGTTCCCGCTGTCCCACGTGAAATTCAGGTAAATGTCACAGTGTCCAGTCTGTTTATTATTAGATCTGTGTATATACCAATACATGTGATTTGACAGTAATTGATTAACTAGTTAGCTTATTACATTAGCCAAAATCATATCAAAATAAGATTATTTTTATTACGTTTTTTTTTATATTATATAAATAAAATAAAAAATAAACTAAATTTATAAAACACAAAGACTCACCACTCGTTGTATATCTACCATGTCGAATTAATACAATTTATATTAATCTGATTACTTACACATAATGTACAATATCCTTTCAGCACCGCATATTTAGAATATTTACATGTAACTATATAATTCCGATACTATGCCGCGCACACACGCTGTGATTTTCACATACACACACAAAAATACACGAAATTCTGCTGCTATATATGTCTATAGTAATTGTCATAGGTCTCTCGTCATCGCAAATAGCCCTAGATACTTGTGATTGTTGCGCAACTATATCATTACCAGGATGGCTCGAATGAATCGAATGCTCTGATTTGACTGAATTGATAAAACACTTTCATTTATCTCCATATTTGCCTAAGTGTAATTATCTGATAACAAGTAGCAAGGGGGAAGATTTTTTCTCTTTCTAAATGTTTCGGCTAGTTTTCATATTTACTAAATGTCAAAACATATGTTCACCTTGCTTATATTTGTTCATTTTTTTTCTGCATTTATTGGATGAATTTGACACCGATTTCGAGTTTTGTGCTATGTTATTCCCGTCCTGTAAATCCTTGTGTAACCCCATAATGAACATTCTCTTATCTATTAAACTTTGATCCATATTATACGTGGTAGGTACAATCTACACCTGTCATGTATATCATATATATATCATAACACACGCATTATCATATTGTTCACGCGCGCGCATGTATACACATACACAAACGCACGCATACTTTATATACCAGTCACTTATACTCTTTCTGATTTATATTTTTACATATTTGATGACGTACGAGTATAGGCCATTGGACCGGGTGCATATATGCATAAGCCATATGGCGCAATAATAAACTATTATATTTAATACTTTAAAACTTACGTGTGAGGTTTCTGATCAAATGAAGAATGATACAAGCAGTTTCTCCAAGTAACACAAACGAAATAGACCATATCTAAAACATGGATTACCATTTCATTAAGTTTTCCAAAATATAGTTATCCGGCTCTTACTCTGTATGTAGGAGAATGGGTTCATGCTTTACCGGAGAACATTAAAACAACAACAACAACAACAACAACAACAACAACAACACACAACAACAAAGCCACTCTTCTTTACGATTTGGAAAACTGTGCAGAAAGGATTTAAATTAGTTTTTCTTTGGTAAAGTCTAAGTATGCCAATCTCACTTCTACCAGATGTCTAATCAGAGGTAACATGGGTTATATTTCTGTGAAATTTCGTGAAATTTCGTATACAAGTAATAGATAGACTCTGGTCTCAGCGAGTTGGCTTATTTAAACACCGAGATGGGCATAGCCCATCGAGGTGTTTAAATAACCAACGAGCTGAGACAGACTCTTATCTTTTTTGTAGCATGGTGTACTTAGTAACACTGTGACGTCATAGTGACCGTACTCTAAATTCCAATATCCGGTAGTTGTAGTACGGCATAGCCACGCCCTTTAAGTTACCCTAAATTAAACGATTTAATGCTCTGCATTCATCAAAGGAAATGTCACCGACCATGCTACAAATATGTCATTATATATACAAGCATGTCAAATGCAGTTGTTCTATATACAAGCATGTCATATGCAGTTTTTCTATATACAAGCATGTCATATGCAGTTGTTCTACATACAGGTATGTCATATGCAGTTTTTCTATATACAAGTATGTCATATGCAGTTTTCTATATAAGAATATGTCATATGCAGTTGTTCTATATACAAGTATATGTCATATGCAGTTGTTCTATATACAATTATCTCATATGCAGTTGTTCTATATACAAGTATATCATATGCAGTTTTTCTGTATACACGTATGTCATATAATACAGTTTTTCTATATACAAGTATGTCATATGTAGTTGTTCCATATACAAGTATGTCATATGCAGGTTTTTATATACAAATATGTCATTATGTATACAAGCATGTCAAATGCAGTTGTTCTATATACAAATATGTCATATGCAGTTTTTCTATACAAGTATGTCATATGCAGTTTTTCTATATACAAGTATGTCATATGCAGTTGTTCTATATACAAATATGTCATATGCAGTTTTTCTGTATACAAATATGTCATTATATATACAAGCATGTCATATGCAGTTGTTCTATATACACGTATGTCATATGCAGTTTTTCTATATACAAGTATGTCATATTCAGTTGTTCTATATACACGTATGTCATATGCAGTTTTTCTATATACAAGTATGTCATAAAATTATGCAGTTGTTCTATATACGAGTATGTCATATTCAGTTGTTCTATATACGAGTATGTCGTATGCAGTTGTTCTATATATGCAGTTGTTCTATATATGCAGTTGTTCTATATACAAGTATGTAATATGCAGTTGTTCCATATACAAGTTTGTCATATGCAGTTGTTCTATATACAAGTATGTCATATGCAGGTTTTTATATACAAATATGTCATTATGTATACAAGCATGTCAAATGCAGTTGTTCTATATACAAGTATGTCATATGCAGTTTTTCTATACAAGTATGTCATATGCAGTTTTTCTATATACAAGTATGTCATATGCAGTTGTTCTATATACAAGTATGTCATATGCAGTTTTTCTATATGCAAATATGTCATTATATATACAAGCATGTCATATGCAGTTGTTCTATATACACGTATGTCATATGCAGTTTTTCTATATACAAGTATGTCATAAAATTATGCAGTTGTTCTATATACGAGTATGTCATATTCAGTTGTTCTATATACGAGTATGTCGTATGCAGTTGTTCTATATATGCAGTTGTTCTATATATGCAGTTGTTCTATATACAAGTATGTCATATGCAGTTGTTCCATATACAAGTTTGTCATATGCAGTTGTTCTATATACAAGTATGTCATATGCAGGTTTTTATATACAAATATGTCATTATGTATACAAGCATGTCAAATGCAGTTGTTCTATATACAAGTATGTCATATGCAGTTTTTCTATATAAGTATGTCATATGCAGTTTTTCTATATACAAGTATGTCATATGCAGTTGTTCTATATACAAGTATGTCATATGCAGTTTTTCTAAATGCAAATATGTCATTATATATACAAGCATGTCATATGCAGTTTTTCTATATACAAGTATGTCATATTCAGTTGTTCTATATACACGTATGTCATATGCAGTTTTTCTATATACAAGTATGTCATAAAATTATGCAGTTGTTCTATATACGAGTATGTCATATTCAGTTGTTCTATATACGAGTATGTCGTATGCAGTTGTTCTATATACAAGTATGTCATATGCAGTTTTCTATATACAGGTATGTCATATGCAGTTTTTCTATATACAAGTATGTCATATTTAGTTTCTCTATATACGGCTATGTAAATAAAAATGGCCCCTTAATGATCCTTAAGGGATAACTATGAAGGAGCAACGGACGGACGACTGGTCAACAACACCTTAAGCTCGTTTAGTCTTCGACCAGTAGAGCTGCCGTAGTCTTTATTACACACTTTAACATGCGTTATATGTATGCCGATCTAGTATTTTTTTCCTAAACAGATCTATTTGCAGATATGACCTACCTGCAAAATGTTAGAGTACATTACATCTTGAGCTGTTTATATGTGGTACAAATAATTTCCAAGATGTTTCTCATTAAATCGATAATTGTCAATGGAAATGTATTAACTGTCTTAACGGAAACACTAACATTAATGTTATTCCTCTATAAGAATGCAAATCGAACACTATTAAATATCATAAGTTCACATAAACTGAAGTTTTCGGACAAAGAGGTTTGTCAACAGCTGTCTATGTTTACATGTTGTTACTATTAATAGCAATTAGGTGACCGGTAAAAGACGGTTAATTTGCCGGGACTTGCCGGTCTCGGGTAGGAGGTGTTAAATGTAAAATTATTTTTTGTAATCAAAACATTATATTTAGATTGTGGAAACTAATTTGGTGTGTTGATATATGATTAAATAAATGATAATGATAAAAATGTTGTTTTTTTTTTCATGTTTTTGATGTTTGTATTGGTGTACGTATGTTACTATTATTACCATCGGAATGATGCTCGGTTTATTCCGTTAACAGTCGGGGTGATGCGGAAACACACGAAGAAAAGTAGACGATGAAATTTTACCAGTTAATTGGTGTATTTTCAATACAGACACGTTAACGTTAGTAATGAAAATATGTAAACTACGATATTTTTTGGGGAAAATTCGTATATGCTACAATACTGCTAAGCAAGAACTGCTTAAAACGTACCAGGGTTCTTACATTCATAATAGTTTAAGACCTGTATATGAGTATGTGAACGTTGCCCCCTTATTATCTAAATGTGCCCCCTTATTGTCTTTTACCCGTCCCTCCGCACTCTCCTCCCTGTATCCCTCCTTTCTTATGCCTTATTCACTATTAGGTATCTTTTTTAAAATTATAAATGGAGCCGAAGAATGACCAAAACATCACTAAGATGTGTAAAAAAGCATACAGTTTGAACATTAAATTTTGTGAGGCGCCTTTTTAGATTATTATTTTAATAATATCTGTACCACTGCGAATTATGGACATCATTAATTATAATTTTACATAAATCACACGTTATTTATGGCTTCATTCATATATATCTCATACTGGATTATGAATATATCACGGATATGTAGGTCTATGTTTTGGGTAAACTATTAATGACCATTTATAAACACACACAAACTCTGATTAAAATTAATTAATCACACAAGAAAATACATATCTCTTTAAAAGAGTGTGACGCTCCATTATGTAGGGCATATATTTGAGTCCACCCAAAATCTACAAAAATTACATGGATATGCAGGTCCACCCAAAATCTACAAAAATTACATGGATATGTAGGTCCACCCAAAATCTACAAAAATTACATGGATATGTAGGTCTATGTTTGGGGTAAACTATTAATGACCATTTATAAACACACACAAACTCTGATTAAAATTAATTAATCACACAAGAAAATACAGATCTCTTTAAAAGAGTGTGACGCTCCAGCATGTTGGGCATATATTTGAGTCCACCCAAAATCTACAAAAATTACATGGAGGAATACGGACCCATATAAATTATAGTGTCCCCCTTTACTACTGTTGTACAGGTTCCCACCTGCAGCATTCCAAATATAGCATACCAATTAATTGTTGTCTTACTTCAGATGACAAAGTCTAAATGTCCTAGATTGTGCCTTTCTTCTCGTCGACAAAACACAGAAATTAATGGCGCTTATCCAGTGACTTATACAAAAGCTAGACAAAGTGTGCCAACACTGGCATATACATGACCGACGGGAAGGTTTTAATCTACAAAAAATCTTTGTAATATTTTACCTTATTTGCCAAATAGAACGATACATTAAATAACCCCAAAACGATTTCACATTTTCATAATTCTCGAAAGGCTTATTATTAATATTAATGGCAAACGCCTCAGACGGGGCTCAATGTGGGGTGCTTTGGGTGAAAACACCCTTCAAACAATTTGCCAAGTTGTGAGCATTGAAGCATGTGCTGAAAAATACCTGCGCCTTCCATAAAATGGAAGACAAATGCATTGGCCTATAGATACGCTTAGAACTTTGTTTTTTGCAATACGTTTTTTAAAGGTTTTGATTTTAATAATGTTATTCAGACACTTGTCTACATGCATACATGATGTAAATACTAACACATTTTAGGCAAAATTTGCATATATAAGAAATAAGACTGTGTCGATCCAGAAATGGAACATGGCATGAAATCTGTACAAACTAAAATAACAGTAATATACACTATTAAATGATGGAGTAAACGTTTTGAACGTTACAGTTTAATTGTTAAAGAGATTCCATTTCGCTTTGTGTTTTTCAGGGTACATAAACAAAGAGAATAATTCAAGATGTTTTATACGCTATAATTTGGGAGACATTGTTTCAGTTTTACTACAGGAGTGGACATAACTTTTAGTGAGAAATAAAACATTAATTATCGAATGTATGACGTTTTCATGATGTTCAAAATATAGGATGTTTTTTAAAAGTTGTTCTAATTTGAAATCTGGATTCACCCTGCGTATTGCATGTTTTTGTTATTAGCTTCTATTTTACCAGGTTAAAGACTGATGTTCACTGACGATTATCCAACTGGGAGGAAAATAATTGAATTGGGGTTTTAAGGCGCAACAACACATGAAAGGTTATATGACGCATAACAGGAATGAACATGCCAGGCTCATCCTCCATGTACATCGTGTTAAAATATGGAGAACAGGCCTATAACATTGTCACCCTGAACTGCAGAGTTGCTGCAAATTCTATTGTAGACACTCCATTTACGCTGGATCCACGTTATAGTTTTTCTGCCAAAGCTCTAATGATATGAGCGAAATGGCACCTGAAACAATGCAGGGGTCATGATGAAGACTTTTAATCAGCATGATCAAAAAAACCTCTGCCTTCCCCTCCAACGGGATCTGCAGTGGCCCTATTCTTTGCCCTGTAACCAAACCCCGGAACCACACGGGTCTGGGAGGAAACCCCGGAACCACACGGGGCTGGGAGGAAAATAATAGAGGAATTATAGTGGTTTATCATATTGATACAAATGGTATTTTTCTAAAAAGGTATTCCATGCAAAGTCTATTTTCAATTGTAATACAAAACAAAGAGATACAATAGCATTCGCTAGAGCAACGCAGAGACAAAACATTAAATAACATTAACTACATGTATATTGCAGCATGTATATATACTTTTTTTTTTTAATTTTTAACGGGTTGTTATATAATTTGCATGGCAATCGATTTCCAATATAATGTCAATATTTTACAATCTGCACTGACAGGAAATATCAGACATTACAATATACACTGACAATCAATATGAGATATTACAAACTGCATTGGCAATACATTTGAGATATTACTAGCTGCACTAACATTCAGTATAATATATTACAATATGCTTACTGACAGTAAACACGAGACAGTACAATCTGCATTGAAAGTTAATAGCTGATAGTACAATCTTCACAGACAGTAAATATTAGATATTACAATATGCACAGAAATATGAGATATTACAATCTGCACAGACAGTAAATATTAGATATTACAATATGCACAGAAATATGAGATATTACAATTTGCACTGACAGTCAATATAAGATAATTCAATCTACATTGAAAGTCGATACTAGATATTACAATATGAACTGACAGTACAATTTGCACTAACAGTCAATATGATATATTACAATCTGCACTGACATTCAACAACTGCACTGAAAGTCAACAAAGATATTATAATGTGCACCTACAGTCACGTTACGGTATTACAATCTGCACTGAAAGTCAATATGATATATTACCATCTTCAATGACAGTCAATAATAATTGCACTGACAGTTGATATAAGTTATAATCTGCACTAACAACCTCTTTAAGACTTAACCATTTACTCTCGGTGGGTAACTTAAAGATAAGTCATGTAATAAAGAAGTTGAAGTTGTAACGATTGGCATCTTGAAAAAGAACGCTGACGCAAAAAACAGCGAAATACACTTACGTCTTTTGAAATATCTCCGAAACATACATAAATCCATTATCAAAATTGTATTGTGTAATGTTAACTGCTAGATTGTAATTAGGAAAATATACAATCAGCTAGCGCTTCGTTCTAATTAGTGTCCTTTTCCAAGGCCGTGTTTGAGATTTATTATGTTGAGTGTACTGAAACAGCGATTTAATAAAGGACCTTCTCAAGCATGGTTGGTTTTCAGGTACATGTAAGTGTTAACCGACAAATAAACGGACGCATGCACTTGGGTCCAGTATTTACTTATAGTCACGAAAAGCAAATACAATCCTAGTTTAATAGTCAATGGATTGAACATGTTGAAAGCCTTTTTATACACCACGTCTGATTAGAGCTAAACTTGCTTGCCATGTGCCGCCACATAAATATTACGTTAAGAACTATTGGTCGGCCATCTTTGAAAAACAATAATGGTGTTCTTCGAAATTTATTTATTTATGATGTGACAAACGGCTTATTTTATTTAGGAATCATCATGATGTCTCGCCTGCACTCGCTGGATAAATAAACTAGACTATACTATGGACCAATTTATTTCACATAAAAAAAACTTTGAGTAAAATTGTACAAAACTTTTCAAATATAAAGCGCATACTTTCTGCCATATAAGTATTCTTTCTAATGTTATGGTCACATCAATAGTGTTGAATTACTGTCATGTACTATATGGTTAACATTGCTCGTGTCTAAAATACGTATTTGGTCGATTATTTCGCTTGACAATATCCCATCCATTTTGGATTTATTTATTTTTAAGATGGCCGACCAATAGTCCATCAACTGTCATGTACTATATGGTTAAGCATTGCTCGTGTCTAAAATACGTCAGGCCCGTAGCTACGCTGAGGCACACCGAGGCAGTTGCCTTGTTTTTGGGGAATGTACATATTTTACATAAAAACAACTTCAATATCTATACATATCAATCATTGACAAAATATGCCAACTGAAACGATGGTCCGGGAAATGGAACAAAATGCAGGAAATCAAAACAAAATTCAGAGCAGAGAGGGAGGTGAATTCCATCGGACACCAAAATAATGGATTTGGCTCGGTTAAATTTCAGGGCTGGCTACGGGCCTTTACGTATTTGGTTGATCATTTAGCTTGACAATATCCCATCCATTTGGGCTCTTTTTTTTAAAGATGGCCGACCAACTGCCTTAACTGCCTGTCGCCATATATATGTACCAATAGTCCTTAACATATATATGTATACATATAGGACTGAGCCATATATATGTATACATGTAGGACTGACTTGCCTCCCTTGTAGCGCCACATAAATGTAGGACTAACTGCCTGTCGCCACATGCACGTAGGGCTAAACTTGCCTGACATGTAAGTCATGAACATCAAGCTAGTGCATAAAATACACGTCTACGAACGGCGAGACGATTCTCCATTTTTTTTTATATGCGCCGTTTCTCCGACGTGCATACGCGTTTGACTTTTTTACAATGATAGTTTGGAAGCTACAATCTCGTGGCCCTCGATGTCATATCTAATATGCTAGGCGATGTGGCTTGACACTTAGAACTAAACTTATTTTTTCTGAGATAACCTTTCCATGGTGCACGTCAGGCTTTAGGTGGGGGTCTAGGGTTCCGACTTAAAATTGACAAAAATGATAGTTTTATAATAATGTGAAATCATTTTTTTACAGTAACTTTTTTATAGCACAATAAAATGTCTGTGTCTAAAGCGTACGCACCAGTGTCATTTCAAGATGTGTATGCCCGATTACATTCAAAATATATACTGAATTCAATTTCTAGACAAAAAAAATAACAACAACAAAAAACAATAACAAAAGAAAAACACGATGCTAACACCATATTTTGATTGATATGCTTAAATACCCATCAATCAAAGAGATGAGATAAAAAAATATATATTTATTTGCCCATCAGTCATCAACACGAAACCAACATAGGAGCCTACACATTTACAAATACAGATCAGCTGTTAGGCTGCACATATCGAGTGAATTAAGAAGAGAACTTATTAGTTCACTGACATATCTAGTAACAATCAATATTATACTGTTAATTATTATGTCTGTGATATAATTCATCAGCAAAGTAATACGAATCAAGTCATCAGTGTTTTTAATTTCCTTTTATAGTTAACCTGGAATGAAAATATATAAACCCTGGTTAAGTAATATATAGAGTATGGTCTCATCGAATTGGTTGATTTAGATATCAAGGTGGGCGTATAGTAGCACATCGAGGTGTTTAAACCAACGAGATGAGACCATACTCTAGTTGTTTTGTAGTATGCTCATTTCATCTGTCTGCCATACTCTAACTCACAACAACTGGTCATTCTGACAGGTGTTATGTAATAGATATACATGTAGTATGATCACATCGAGTTGGTTGATTTAAACATCGAGATGGGCGTAGCCCATCGACGCCCATCGAGGTGTTTGGAGATGAGACCATATCCATTTTGTTTGTAGCATGTCCGTTTCACCTGTCTGCCATACTCTAACTTCCGATAAATCGATAAATGGTAGTTAGAGTACAACAGTTATTCTGATAAGTGTTATTTTTCATTTGCAACTGTGCATATCAGCGACCGTGCTACACTACATTTTTAGCTCGTCTGATCAAAGATAACCGGTCTAGTGTAGTTGATGCCGTATTAATGGCCGATATTTACCGAGAAAACCCACCTGTTTTTACTTACCGAGAAAAACCCACCTGTTTTACCTCGAAACAAACCAGGATACATAATATTGAATGTTGTTCATCTTACCTATAAACACACTGTCCGTGTTTTGTTTTTTTACATATATACATATCAGTATAAATATACATATATAATGCGCATCTTCTGCTAAACGATATATTTATACTTGTTATCCCTGATGATTCTTTACATTCGTATAAAATTTGATTCGTATTCACATAATTATATATCAAGGTTATATGCAGCAGTCAGACAAAAACAAACGTTAACGTACATGTACCGTCGGAGATTTGTTTCTGAACTGTTTAAGATGTGTGCACACGGACAGAAGACAGTATTTCAAACGAAACAGGAACCACATACCACATAATATAACCTTTAATGATCGAGGTCTTGTCACGGTTGAACTATTTGCAATGTAAACATGATAATATCTTCGCGATAACATTTATAAAATCGTTTTTATATATGGTCATAAAAGAGTTTTGGCAAAGTTACATTAAGTAACATAATACAATTATGATACTTGATAGATTTCTTTGTTGGAAGAAGGTGTAAAGTTCAAATTTAAAGCCCGTATACAATTGCCACGTTAGCCTTAAAGCTAACATAGAAAGCGCATGACATTGCGCAAAACATCGATTTATAATTCAGTGTGTCGGTAATAGTACATAGATAAACAGTATAATATACCACTAACCTTTTTTGTATTAATCAACCAACACTTGACATAGAGGATAATCACCTCAAAACAAACGTGGTATAGTCCCAGGGATTAATGTATTTCCATACTACATATGTTAGCCGTTAACATTCAACATGGCGGATATATTCAATAACAGCTGGATATATATAGAAAAGCTCCTACGTCAGTACAAAGTCTAGTAATTGACTATATGGTTGGCGGTGTGGGATGAAATAAAACACGTGAAGCCGATAATCATTAACGCACGATGCACGAGTCGGTTTGGTCAAACATGATACATGATAGCTCTGAAAGTGAGTAGGCCCTGATCGTCTTGCAGAAGATTCGCCAATGGTGAAAAATTCTCTTAATACGCATACACGTTCATAAGTATAAATTCCTCTAGGGAAACTGAAGTTATTGAACGAAAACTAATGTTCTCTATTTATAGTAACAGTGTTCTTGACCTATGCCCACATGACCTGATTAACAATCCCGAGCGTCCTTTCCATGAACCGCACGTTGTGGTGAAGTTTCGCTTATATCTCTCCAGGGAAACTAACATTATTGAGCGGAAACCAATTTTCTATTTGTAGTAACAGTGACCTTGACCAAATAAGCTGATACAATCTCAAGTTTCCTTTCCCTTGAAGCTTCCTTTCCATGAGCTTCACCTTGTGATGAAGTTCGTTAAAATCCTTCAAGGGAAACTTAAGTTATTGACCGGAAAACATTTTTCAATTTAAAGCAACAATGACCTTGACCTTTGACCAAATGACCCGAATAACAATTCGAAGCTTCCTTTTGCTCCAAGCTTCCTTTCCATGAGCATCACATTGTGGTGAATATCGCTAAAATTCATCAAGGGAAACTAAAGTAACTGAGCGTAAATCAGTTTTATATTTATAGTAACAGTGAACTTGACCTTTGACCAAACGGCCCGAATATCAGTCCCTGTACTCCTTCCCATGAGCCGCACATTGAGGTGAAGTTTCGTTAAAATCCCTTAAAAATAACAAGTTACTGAGCAGAAACCAATTTTCTATTTATAGTAACAGTGAAGTGAACTGGACCTTTGACCAAAATGATCCGAATATCAGTCCCAGTCTTCCTTTTCATGAGTCGTATCTTGTGGTGATGTTTCGTTAAAATCTCTCCAGGGAAACTGAAGTTATTGAGCTGAAACGTTATTGAGCGGAAACAAATTTCTATTTATAGTAATAGTGACCTTGACCTTTGACCAAATTACCCGAATAATAATCCCAACTTTCATTTCCATAAGCCGCATCTTGTGGTGAAGTTTCGTTTATATCCTCTAGGGAAACTAAAGTTATTGAGCGCAGACGACTTGGTCGGACGGAATGCCGGAATGCCGGACATGAGCATTTATCACAAGACAATGGAAATTCTAGTATACTTTGTAGAATGTCTGATTATCCAAGTGCTACAAAATTGAGATATTAATTCAATAATTGCAACATGTAATGATTTTGGACTCATCTTTTAAATATTTGGTAATGTTCGTTTGTCTGTGTGTTCTTTAAATAAAATGTCCGTGTCCAATTGATAACTCCTCAATGGCCTGAGATAATGACTTGAACCCTGATTTGCATATGCATCATTATATATATATAACCCTATTTCTAACATTAGGGAGACCAAGTTGTATATTCGTCATTTTTGCACTTTTTGAGTATATATATAATATATATTTTCCTAACCTGTCCATAACTCGTGAAACGCTTGAGATATTAGATGACACAGCATGTGCATTGTCACGACAATGTTTGTGTCCAGTCTGTTCTCCCGCACCGCATGAGCTAATGAGATGATATGACATCAACAGAGATGGTGCCGCTTACCAAAGGCGGTACACTACTGGGTTTTTTGACCTCAACTAATTGACCCCAATGCGTTACGCGACGTGTGTGTGTGTGTAATTCTAAGGTTTATAGTCCGTCCGTCGTTGGCTATAAACCTTAGAATTACACACACACACACACGTCGCGTAACGCATTGGGGTCAATTAGTTGAGGTCAAGGTCACCGGTGTCAGGTCAAACACCGCTTGAGATATACTTGAAGTGGATAATATATCATCAATATACTTTGTTGCGTACCACATTTGGTGTCGTATGGTCAATGTCCGTGCTGAAAGATGCTGTGTGTCTTGTATATAACTCTCAGTCTTATTTTGTTAAATATATTTGATGTATTGTTCACACGGAAGAATAATTAGGCGAAATGCTTGTTAAACGTGTGTTGCAAATTCTGGAGCACGTGCTGTTGAATATATAGCATGTATACATAGGTTTTAAAGTTTGAAATTATGAAGAGTACATTTATTATTATTATTCTCTTTATTTCCTCTTTGCAGAGATAAATTAGTCAGCTTCGAAAAAGTGGTTTTGTTGCCTCAAAAGAAATAAGATACTACATGGAAACCTGGGATATAAAAAAGTTATCGTGGTAAAGTCGATGTTGGGTCCATCGTTAATATCATCACTTCGCTGTCATATACACATCTTACTTAATCACTGTGTCAAATATGAACACCCACATTCGACTGGCGTATAAGGGGTTAAGGTTAAGGAAACAACATGAATGCTAAGAAATGTGTAGCTGTAATGTTCATTTGGTGAATTTGAATTTGACCTTTTGACCTTGACCTCAAGGAAACATAAAACTGATGAGAGAGAGAGAGAGAAAGAGAGAGAGATAGAGAGAGCGAGACAGCGAGAGAGAGAGAGAGAGAGAGAGATTTTCCAGGTGCCATAGCTGACAATAACCCCTCGACCATCTGGTGGTAGAAAAACTGTCTGAAAATGGTTCTGAACATAAGACAATTGAACTTGCCTTAAACTATATTCAGGAATCTAATGATGACCATTTTGTAATTTTTTCTGATTCCCTTTCATCTCTTCAAGCCCTGGGTAATATGAAACATTATAACCCAGTTGTGCTTCAACATTTACAAAAGTACAATTCTCTTATAGTTGATAATGTTATTATTTTCTGCTGGCTTCCAAGCCATGCAGGAATACGTGGTAATGATAGAGCTGATAGTGCTGCTAAAGCAGCATTATGTGTACATATATATAATGCTAAATTACCTTATACTGATTTTAAAAGTTGTATTAACACATATATTCGTAACTCTTGGTAAGCCGCTTGGGATTTGTCAGTTAACAATAAACTCCATTCAATTAAACCGTTACTCGGAGAATGGCGTTCTTCTAGTAGACCCATTCGTCGAGAAGAAGTTGTCCTAGCCCGGCGTAGGATAGGGCATACCCGTTATACTCATTCATATTTATTAAAAGGTGAGCAATTACCAGAATGCATACCCTGCTTTGCACCGTTTACAGTCAAACACATCTTGTTGGAATGTGTAGACTTTGATCCTATGCGTCAAAGGTACTACAATGTCATACTATGAAAGAGTTATTTGATACTATAGATTTTAGTCTTGTTTTAGATTTCCTGAAAGAAATCAGACTATATAAATCATTATAATAATCAGACTTTATAAATCATTACAATATGTTCTTATATACATTTACTTGTTTATACACCCGTTGACGGGCATTTGTTGATTCACATGTATACATAGTTTAAATTACTACCATATCATCCCTTATGTGTAAATACTTTTATCTTTATATATTTACATTAATTTTTATTTACTACTTCATTTCTTTATCTTTCATCCGTTTTTGCGCACAATATGACCTATTTTTGTGTCGACGTGCCGTAAAACACCATTCTTTCATTGTACCCGTTAGAGTTTGTCTACGTCACCGATGTAATAGGGGTCCCATACTATGGCACCATATTCAAGGTATAAAAGTGTGACGACTTATTGCTTATGCTCAGTATATATAACACTTTTTGGCGTTGATTTTTCTTTTCTCTCTTATATTTCAATATTTTGTATTTCTTATAATACGTATATGCGTAACAATAGATGGTTTCTTACATTGCACAAGTATCATACATCATTGTGATTGACTGATACATTTAATCTGTACATACTGGTACCACAGTATCGTTTCACATGTATACAATCCAAGAAACAAATTCTATTCAAAGGGAGAGAAGTAGAACGTATTAGAGAACGGACGAGAGGAAAAAGGGGAAACACTTTAATTAAAGACAATAGGAGAGAGAGAGAGAGAGAGAGAGAGAGAGAGAGAGAGAGAGAGAGATTGGAGAATGTTTTACTAAATACTGTCTGTCAAATGGGATGCACGTTTTTTTCCTTACAACTGGCGAGAATAAGTTCCATATAAAAAAAAAATTGTTATGAGATGACAGATGTAAAACTAGAAATCGTGTTTGCATACTTATTCTTAAAAATGAAAACTTCGCAATTATTAAAACACAGGTTAAAATGACCGAATAAGATTTATCTTGAACAATACCCAAGGAGTTCGTTTGGAAAGTCAATTCGAGAGGTATATTTTTCCTTTTTGAAAAAGTGTGTAATTCAGTCCAAAAATGTCTAGTAGATTTACATTCCCTAAACAGATGTTCAGTTGTTTTAACATGCATATTGCAAAAATCACAGAGACATGTGTTACTTATTTTACATTTATAGAGATATTTAATTGCGGGTATTATTCTCATAATATATTTATATTGAAAAGCTCTAAATTTTATATCTATTGTGCTTTTGAAAGGTGAGATATGTATCCGTTTCCAGTTTATGTTTGTTAAATGTTCTTCCCATTTTAGGGGAGGTTTAAATGGCAATTCTGTATTTATCCGTTCAACTTGTATGTTGTATATATAGAGAATATTATGTCAGTGCCTTTTACTATCAAGTTTATTAGGCGAGGCTTAGAAAACGAACAATGGCGAGGCTCTACCGAGCCATTCTTCGTTTTCGTGCCGAGCCTAATAAACTTGATAGTCCATATAAAACACTGATTCATACCATAAAATAAGACAAAATAACTTAAAAGAGACAATGTGTAAAATTTGGCTACGCGGAGTATCGTCTCTTTGCCAAGCTCCGCGGAGAATCATTTTCATAAATTCGCTATATCTATGTCGAAACCCATATTTCCATGATCTAAATGACTACTGTTTACGTTTTTTATCACGTATTTGTTATTGGTATGTGTGAAAGGTAAGTATTGACATTATAATGCCCAACAATTGACATAAAAACAACAAAAATGAAAAAACTCCGCTGAGAATCATCTCGCTAAAATAACTTTCTTTGATTCTGCTCTCAATCCGCTAAGTATTAGCAGATGTGAATACTAACCGAGTCTTTTCACCATTGATTGGCATACTTTAGGCACACAGATTTTTATGGACTGAGAGCTGAAATGTGCGCGCACCTGCTGATTACGTCGATTACTGGGCTTGAATTACGGTAGACTGTTACACAGCCGTCAATAAAATGAACTGTTTGAGTGAAACGATGGGACATGCGCCGTGTAGCAGTCTAGAATTACGGTAGGCTGCTACAAATCTAAAAACGGTACATGCGCAGTGAAGCAGTCTACAGCGCATTCCAACCACGATCTTGGCCAAGCGTCTGAAAAGCTTTCACACATAATGCAGCGCGTCATTACATAAAGGAAGTAAGGTGGCGGGATATCTATAAACTGTGGAAATGGCTACGCCTATAAAACAAGAAGGTTAACATAATGGTAGCAGTCTAGTTTTTTTTTGTGTGTTTTTTTGTTTTATGACGTCAGATAACGTTACGTAAAACACACGCCTAGAGATTCCGCATTGATTTGCTTTATTGGTCAGTGCCTATAATATGAAATAGGTTAAACCTATAGGGCGAGCACAGTTCATGTTTGATTGTGCGGTATGTATGCACCGGTATGTGCAAGTCTAGTTGCGAGAATCGTAGCTCTTATGGTGTGTACCTATACCATGGGAGGTACATACCACCATAAGAGCCATGATTCTCACGTCTAGTGCAAGTCTACCTGTAGGCTGTACGTGTCTTATGAATCGTGACATCCCAGATTTCAATTCGTGTGTGTGTGTGTGTGTATTTCTAAGGATTATAGTCCGTTCGCCTACCCGACGATTATAGGCACAATGGAGTCATTATTTGCTCGTCAGGCAATGGTTACAATTGACTACTCCATTGTTAAAGTATTTGGTATTACACGGTCAGGGGACTCGAACCCACGACCTCCCGAATAAAAAACAGACGCTCTAACCAGTACACCACAATGCTTCGGTCAAATTTCAATTCGTTCCCAGGCAGGACAGATATGACATGGAACGAACTTCGGTCAGTCTGGATCGACATTGGCTGAATCACTAACCGTCAAAAAAGCTGCTACTACATCAGTGTATGTAAGATATATATTTATTGTATACTTTCATATTGTCCCGTTTAGTTTGCATTGAGCTAAGCGTGCAATATTATAGGTTATTGCGTTTGTATGGCTAAATATTACTTGGAACGAGTTGTTTTGGCAAAGGACGACGAGCTTGCGAGTCGTCCTGCGCCAAAACAACGAGTTCCAAGTAATATTTAGCCATACAAATTCAATAACCTTTTTATTGTATACTTTCATATTGTTTTTGATCAATGTTAATTGCATGACTATTACTTTTCATTGTATTTGTGTTATTTTTATAGCTTTTGGTGGAATTCCTATCTTGCCATTCAGTTTCATTTTGTGTGGATGATTATTTTGCGCGAAAACGACGTCGACGTCGGATGACGTCATTAAAAACATTAAGCGATTTTCTGAAGTTTGTTTACCATTCGATAACGTTAAAAACAGAGGGTGAGTGACCATTTGAATTATTTTATCAATTTTTACCATAAAAGGTTGAAAAAAAATCGTATTGTTTTGTTGACACTGTAGGAAGGATTCCGTTATTTTTATTTGAAAGTAGTTCCTTATTTCTATTTCGCGGCTCTTAGCAAGCACGAGCAAAAGTTCCCGTGCAATATCAATGCGTGCAATATCGTAGATTATTGTATACTTTCATATTGTCCCGTTTAGTTTGCATTGAGCTAAGCGTGCAATATTCTACGATATTGCACGCATTGATATTGCACGGGAACTTTTGCTTTGGTCACTCACCCACTGTTTTTAACGTTATCCAATGGTAAACAAACTTCCGAAAATCGCTTGATGTTTTTAATGACGTCATCGACGTCGTTTTCGCGCAAAAAAATAATCCACACAAAATGAAACTGAATGGCAAGATAGGAATTCCATCAAAAGCTATAAAAATAACACAAATACAATGAAAAGTAATAGTCATACAATTAACATTGATCAAAAACAATATGAAAGTATACAATAAAAAGGTTATTGAATTTGTATGGCTAAGTATTACTTGGAACGAGTTGTTTTGGCGCAGGAAGCTCGTCGTCCTTTGCCAAAACAACTCGTTCCAAGTAATATTTAGCCATACAAATGCAATAACCTATAATATACACATACACCGTGATGCACGCGTACTTTTTTTTGCCGAACAACATGTAATTACGGTTTGAACGTTATGTCATTACGAAAAAATGTATATATAAGATTTAAGCTTTTTTTATTCGAATATACGTCTTGTCTTCAACGTGTGTTAAATTGATTCATACTTATTGCCTAATCATTATGATGACGTATGTTTGAGAAAAGTACAATGTTTTTACATAGGAATTTGTTGTTTCCTACTTGATATTTAATAAATGGTGGTCCATTTTCAGAATATTAGTTAAATCAAATTTAGTTGAGTATGTTTGGGGGTGGAGGACACCGGGTCCGACGTTTTTCATCAATATATTCTGAAAATGCACCAAATTCATCAAATGCCATGTAGAAAAAACGTTAGTTTGTTTCACCGTTCTTGATGTTTAGCACTAGCTGTGCTGAAGATAATTATTAGTTTCTACATCTACATTTTAAGAAACTAAGTGTCCTATTTGACCCTAATGTTTCTGTCGGTGGTAGAAAAACAAAAATAGTGAAATTATAGGACATTTTAATTTAAAAGCATAGATCGATTGAAGCAGAAGACAGGTAAAGTTTCCAAACCGTGTTTTCATCACCTTCAAATTTGAACTACTCCGTAGCATCTGACCAAACCGGATGACCGGTTACAGGTACACTGGCATAGGAACGTTTCATTTATATGGAAATCAAGTGGAAACATCAAACTTTGTTAAAGGTAGCCAAAAAAAAGGCGAAGCACCAATAGTGGTGCGAGCGCCGGATTGCGAATTTAACATTTTAACTGAAAAATCTGTGTGAAAAGGTGGGGATAGTCCAGGTAAAATAAATGACATAGTTAGGGTTATTTTCATATAACATTTGTAATGATATTGAACAAGTGTCAAGTTAGAAAAGCTTTTCGACAATTCATTTTTGAAAAATGAGGAAAGAAAAAAAAAACTTTAACGAAAACTTCAAAATTCGTATACGGACGGATGGATAGACGGACAGACAGATGGAAATAAGCCTGGATTTGATACGCTATCCAGCCAAAACAAATAAGAAAGAAATGTCTGTACATTATGGTGGAGTCTAACCTCGACAGATTTCTATTATTTCGGGCGTTTGTTTAAGCCAAAGGTTTTTCAACTATGTAAGGGAGTAATTTTAGCAAAATGTAAATACATTATACATAATTCGAACTGGCAATTTTAGTGGTAACCTTAGTTTTAAATTCGGTTAAGAAATAAATAGCTTTTTGTATGTAAATTCCTATCTATCTGTCTACATCCTGCATTACCCTCTTTCAGGTATTATGTACATATGCCGTGTTGCTGGGACAGCAACAAATTAAGAAATCTCAAATATAACTTCAGTTAGCCTCAATTGTTTGCTATCAATTTTTCAGGATGTCTTAATGTCGGTTTTCCCAACTCATTAAAAAAAAGTGAAAAAATACTTTTTGAACTTCCCCTAACCCCACACGCCAGTCAAATTATTGGGATCTCGGGAAGGAGGCTGTTCCTACCCCTGTCAGTGTGAGTAACATCTTGGGCCTAACCATCATTTAGTCACTCTAGACCTGGTGTTGTTCTAAATACTAGTAGTTATATTTTTTCATAATGGACCATAATGTTACTGTGCGGTAAAAAAGATGCGATGACAGAGTGGTTAGCATACTTGCCTCTGGATATAATAGTCTGGGGTTCGACTCCCGGAGGTTCACGTCTCGAGAATTGAAAACGCACTCCCTTACATCTAGAACGTATTCGTCAGGCGCGTATCCAGGCATACGCACGTACGCTAATGCGTACAATTCGTCAGCAAAAGTGAAAAAATAACAGTTCCAAATATGAAATATAGCTTGAGAACGCATCATTTCCCTCCTAATTTTCAAGATCAAACACCCACCGCCGGGAGGGGGTTCCCCCTCCCACACCTATCCCCCACTCGCAGCGTCGCTTCCCGGTTCGCAGCTAGCCTACGCTTCTCATATCTGGCGTACATTTTAAAATGCTCCAGGTACGTCCCTGTTCGTGCATGATAGTTAAAATTACTGTGAAAGTATGTCATTCTTTCTATGGATGTAAAGCCGTTGGACCCTGTCATACCCTATTCAGGTTAAAAATCTCGCTGAACTTCTGTGGTTATCACAAAAAAAGCCTGCAGGTAAACTCATCCACAGAAACGAAACTGTGATAATTAAAAATATGTGTACAATACGTCAATACTATAGTATTGGAAGAAAGAAAGAAAGAAAGAAAGATGGATCTGTAGCTCGCTAATTGTTGATGATGACGCAAATCAATGACGTCTTCTCATTTTATTATAATTTCCGTAACATTTCCGGAAATTGTCAGGTTGTTCGGGTTTGGCACGATGAAAACGAAATAACCTCGTCGGTTTCCGTCAATGGCTTTCAAAAGTGGACGATCCGAATACGGAAATGTGCGAAGAATTCCGATTGCATTTATAGTTTTACGGGAAAATGGCGATAATGATAAACAAATCAAAGATGTTTTTTAACGGTAGTTATCAAATCTGATTATCCTAATCGGTTAGCAAGACATATACATTTCTGCGACACGAAATCTACTTTTATTAAATTGTGAATTGTCTTGACGAATTTTGGCTAATGAACAATGTGCGAGGTAACAGTTTGGGCAACGCTTCCGGTTAATGGCCGTTTTGGCGACATAGGTAAAAATGCAATTTCATTGTCACTTTTGGATGGGTTCGAGAAAAGTTTTTTATGCCTTTTCACCTCATTCTGCTTGAAAACCACCATTCTTAATGATTTCTACGACTGATTTTCTTGTTAATTTCGTAACAAAACATGCTACTTTACGGTTGTAGTCACCCATAAACTACCGTAAATGACCCAAGACTTTTCAAAAGGATGGATGGGTATGTTTACTTTTCGCCTGCATGATACCATAGGAGCTCGCTTGCGCTCGCTATAAATAAAGCTAAATGTATTAAGTCACCTCTTTATTAGGCAGAAAAGAGCATAACTGAATGATAAAACATTTTAACTTGTTGGCAGTTTTGTGTTTTCTTAGCAGTTGAAATAAAGTGATTTCTCTATCAGTGTGTGTTCTGTCTTCTTCATTTATCTCTTGCTGGTATGCTTTGAACAAGTGTATAATATACTGAAAGAAAAAAGAATATATAGTGTATCTTTAATATGCTACTGCTAATTGAATGGTACAGGGCGATAGTAGTAGGCCTTTCCTTTCGGAAAGAAGGTTTAAACAGCACCGAACACACCAATGGTTACCCCGTTAAAGTTTCATTATCGACATAATGCCTTTTTTAGCTCAAGCAGGTGAGCAAACGTAGGCTTTGAACGTTGCAAACTCTTAACATTAAACACAATACTGAAATGGCTTGAATTTTTCAAGCAAAACTTCAACATTTATGAATTTCGTGTAACAAAGCATACATTGATTAAAAGATCTGCTACATGACCGAGTTGTCCTTTCTGTAATTAGCTGTAGCCCCTTTTTGTACAAAACACGTTGAGATATATCTGGAATATTACGTGGAATTATGTATATGTAATAGTGTAGTATAGGCAATTTTTTGATTATGCGTTTCTTTTTCCTTTCTGTATTTCAGAATTGATGTTCACATTTTCTAAGTATAGAATTCCTCTTCAGGATGTTCACGTTTTCTAAGTATCGAGTTTTGAGTAGAGAAACTCGAGTTTCGAGTGGAGAATATCGAGTTTGAGTAGAGAATATTGAGTTTCGAGTAGAGAAAATCGAGTTTCGAGTAGAGAATATCGAGTTTCGAGTAGACAGTATCGAGTTTCGAGTAGAGAAAATCGAGTTTCGAGTGGAGAATATCGCGTTTCGAGTAGACAATATCGAGTTTCGAGTAGAGAAAATCTAAGTTTGAAAATTACAAACAGATATCAGTCAAATATGAGCAGCAATGATGTTATAGAGGCGGTAGAGATGTATCCACGTATGTCTTCTTATCTTATAATCACATCTGTCTTATTAATACACTTACATAAGCCCTTGTAACAGTAACATCAAGTTTCCAAGTTGATTCTGTACAGTATATAAAAAAGATGACTCGTGATCTTACCCCAGGACAAAAAAAGATTCGTTTCAATGATCGTTTGGAATCATTGATAATTGACTCTTGATAATTGACTCTTCGAGATTTGTTCTCCTGAGAAACTACGATTCACAGAATCATTTAATCATTTATAGTATATAATATATATATATAACATTTCAGTTCTGCCAGATGTTGTATACACATACGTAATATATATAATTATGTACTTCAATATAGAATCCTTTAAAATTAATATTTCTGAATTAATTTACAAAGTAGCGTTTGCTATTATTAGTCCACTACCAGTGTATTACCATAGGGGGGACTATACGTTATCTTACTCTCCGTCTGTCTGTCCCTCTGTATGTCCGCAAAAATTGGATTATGAGTGAGGACAGTATTAACACCTCCACACATTTTTATGAAATGTGCCCGTGCAAGTTTTTTTGTTTCATTTTAATTTGGCCGTTTGGAGCCTTTTTTCTTGTACTATCTTCGATAACTGCATTATGTGATTATGGATTAACGGCCTCAGGTATTTTTTATGAAATGTCCCATGTGCATTAAGGTAAAAAAAACATCGCCAAGCGGAGATATACGCCCGTTTCATTTTTGTAGACCTAATACCTTGAATGGAAAATAATTCAAAGAAATATAAATCGGAGCGCTAAGGACCTTTATCAGGTCATGTTGAAGAATTTAGATGTGTACAGTTTTCACATTTTCTAAGTATCTAGTTTCGAGTAGAGAAATACGAGTTTCGAGTAGAGAATATCGAGTTTCGAGTAGACAATATCGAGTTTCGAATATAAAAAAAATCGAGTTTCGAGTGGAGAATATCGAGTATCGAGTAGACAATATCGAGTTTCGAGTAGAGATAATCGAGTTTCGAGTAGAGTAGAGATAATCGAGTTTCGAGTAGACAATATTGAGTTTCGAGTAGAGAATATCGAGTTTCACGTAGAGAAAATCGAGTTTCGAGTAGACAATATCGAGTTAGATGCCTTTACTGCAAACCAGCTGCCTAACTGGGACCTTGACCAACATTTGTGTGAAATTTGATGCAATTCCCTTCAGTAGTTTTGGACTAATGGCTGACATGAAAAAATGACCTTTGAACTCCAACTGTGACATTGAGCTTTGAGGCACTGACATGATTCTTGCGCGCGACACACCTTCTCAGTGTGATGGATATTTGTGTGAACTTTGACGAAACTCCCTTCAGTAGTTTCGAAGTAATGGTTGAGACATGAATTGTTTTGCGATTTGTTTTACCTTTGATCTCCAACTGTGTGACCTTGACCTTTGAGGCACTGACATTATTCTTGCACGCGACACACTTTCTCATTGTGATGTACAGTGTGTGAAGTTTGACGACGCAACTCCCTTCAGTAGTTCCGAAGTAATGGCCGAGACATGATTTTTTTACGATGTTTTTTACCTTTGACGTACAACTGTGACCTTGACCTTTGAGGCACTGACATGATTTTTGCACGCGATACACCTGCTCAATGTGATGAACCGGATGTTCGTGCGCGCGTGATTTTTTTATCTTTACCCATAAAGATTATAAGTATCTTTCATGGGTATCCGGTGAAGATAGGAAATTCCAACCCTCGGTATAAGTGTTTTTATCGGAACCGAGGCTCTGCCGAGGTTCTGATTAAAACATTTATACCGAGGGCTGGAATTCCCTATCTGAACTGAATACCCATGATAGATTCTTTTTCTTGCATATCAGAGACATGTTGTGCGTTGACGCCGCCAGCTACTAACGTTTTGCCTGTTTTCCTGCATACCGGATGTTGGCGCGCGTGAATTTTATCTTGACCCTAGTGTGAGATGGAAATATCTAGCTCCGGTAAAATGACGGATATCCTTGTCCGGTATGCAAGAATTCCCTGTCTGAACCGAATACCCATGATAGATTCTTTTTCTTGCATATCATTGCATATCAGAGACATGTTGTGCGTTGACGACGCCAGCTACTAACGTTTTACATGTTTTCCTGCATAACAAATGTTGGCGCGCGTGAATTTTATCTCGACCCTAGGGTGAGATGGAAATATCTAGCCCCGGTAAAATGACGGATATCCTTGTCCGGTATGCAAGAAAAGACTGTCCATCCCCCATGTAAAACGTGGATAGCCTTATCCGGTATTCAAGACAAAGTGATCCTAAAGTGTCTGCGCTACGCGGGCGACACAATAAAGTGCATGCTGCTGTTTTTTGTTGTATGGAAAAAACATAACGGCACGCCGCGAAATTGAAGAAAATCAATATTGAAGTTTGTCCCTTTAAATTAGTATTGACTTTAATTCTTTCACTGTTAAAATACTAATGACTAAATGTATTCTACAGATAAATTTTAATATATAATTACCGTATTCCTCACCATTCTTACAATGATTTGTTTTCTCAAAACTCGATTTACTCTACTCGAGACTCGATTTTCTCTACTCGAGACTCAATTTTCTCTACTCGAAACTCGATAATGTCAACTCTGAACTCGATTTTCTCTACTCGAAACTAGACTTTCTCTACTCGATTTTCTCTACTCGAAACTCGACTTTCTCTGCTCATTTTTTTTCTACTCGAAACTCGACTTTCTCTACTCGAAACTCGATTTTCTCCACTCGAAACTCGACTTTCTCTACTCGAAACTCGACTTTCTCTACTCGATACTCTCTACACTCTACTCGACTTTCTCTACTTGAGACTCGATTTTCTCGAAACTCGAGAACGTCAACACGTCGACTCAAACATCAATAATGTCATCTTGTGACTACATTTTAATATTTTGTAAGCAGATCTCTCTCTCTCTCTCTCTCTCTCTCTCTCTCTCTCTCTCTCAACATGTCGACTCAAAAATCGATAATGTCATTCTCTCTCTCTGTGCACAATAATCACCTATACGTAGGCGATACCTATACGTAGGCGATTGTTCTATGCAGGTTTGCGGGTTTTTTCTTTGAAGTTTGGCATATCTAAATCTTTGTAATAGTACATTTTCCATGCTCTAAATGGAGATAAGCATGTTCACACCGAGGCACTGCATTTTATGAAAAAACAAACACACCGAGGCATTGCATCTGTACAGTATACTATGTACACCGGTAGCTGTATCGGTGTTGGGAACGAAACAAATATAGATATAAAATTAAAAGTTTTCCTGAAAAATTATCCCAGAGTATTGTAGTTATAGACTATAACACTCTGTACTCTGGGATAATGTTATGCTTCCTAGTCAGCGGACGTATTTACCACTTTGTTCCAGAATATTACATAGTAATTTATAACCAATGCAAAGGAGATAGTAGGATAATGTCTGTTTTCAACAAATAACATGTTCATTTTGTTTTAATTTTATATAGATCCCGATCTAGAACTATTTTTGTTTAGTTCCTGACACTGATTAGAAATAATAATAAAAAATGATCCGGAGTTTTGTGGGCGAGGGTGCATGCCACAGGACCTCCACAGTATGGGATTGGCCTCAGTTAAATTTCAGGGCTGGCTACGGGTCTGTCACACGTTTTATACACATGTGCAATGTAAACATGCTAAATGCACCCACCCCAACCCTCACACACACCCCACCCTGGCCCCCTAAATGCATGAGTGCACACTGTTAACTTACAGAAATCAAGGTGTGGAAAGTAGCATGATAAATATACTGCAGATCTATAGATTGTTTTATTTAATAATACATTAATCATTGAAATAAAAAAAAATCAACGAACATTTGAAACTAAACAACAAAAACTGTAAGTATCCGCCTACGTTCAATGTCAATTACACGTTATATACTGAAAGGAAAAAGCATAATGGGTATTTCCGCTATATATAGTTTAATATGCTACTGCTAATCGAATGGTACAGGGCGACATTAGGCCTGTCCTTTTAGAAAGAAGGTTTAAACAGCACTGAACACACCAATGGTTACCTTTAAAGTATCATTATCGTCAGAACAAGCAGGTGAGCAAACTTAGGCTTTAAATGTTGCAGTCTCTTAACAATAAACACAATACTCAAATGGCTTGACTTTTTCAAGCGAAACTTCAACATTTATGATTTTCGTGTAACAAAGTATACTTTGATTAAAATGTCTACTACATGACAGAGTTGTCCTTTCTTGGAGTTGTACACAACACGTTGAGATATATCTGGAATATAACGTAGAATTAGGTGTATATAATAGTGTAGTATAGGCAACTTTTTGATTATGCGTTTCTTTTTCCTTTCAGTATATACCGTTACGTCATGATTTACGTCGCGTGAATACGTGAAAAAAGGGATATTTAGGGTTATTTAATTTGAACTAGATATACTTCTTCTGTATAGAGAAACGGTTCTGTTGAATAACAAACATACAAATAGTTACTTAAAAATAGTTAATACTTAAAATAGATCATTAATATTTTACTATGAAAACATGCGATAAAAAAGTTATATTTTTGTTCCGCTCGCGGTAAAGACGTTAATATAAAATTAGAGTTTGATGTGTGATAATTCATCATTGTGCTAATATTACATCCGAAACCCTCAAAATGGGCGATCGCGCTAAATTTTGAAACTCGGTATTGTCTGCTGAAAGCTACTGAAAGCTTGCTTTTCACTCCTTGAAACTCGATTCACTCGAAACTCGGATTTTCTCAACTTCTCTACTCGAAACCCGAATTTCTCGATTTTCTCTACTCGAAACTTGACTTTTCTACTCAAAACTCGAACTTTTCTACTCGAAACTCGAATTTCTCTACTCGAAACTCGATTTTCTCTACTCGAAACTCGATATTTTCTCGATCTTTTTTTACTCGAAACTCGATTTTCTCTACTCGAAACTCGACACTCGAAGAAAAAAAAGAATTCCTCTTCAGAATGTGGTACAATGTTTTAAAATGTACAAATGTATGAAATTGCCAAAGTCTGTGGTTATACAGTTGTTCAATATATGTAATCCCATGTTGTGTAGTATATAGTATGTCCTTGGTTTGTATCCACCTTTCTTCAGCCCATATTTCTAGTTCTTGAAGGTCTTACTGAAGAATAAGTGATCTTGCATTGTTTTGATAGTTCTATACAGGAGGCAGTCATCTGCGATTGGTCTCACAGCAGATTTAAGGTCGTTGATGTGAAATAGCAACAGAAGCGGGCCCAGTACTGTCCCTTGTACTCCCGGCTTGAATCCCTCTGGTGAAGAACTTTCTCCATCTATAACAATGTTCATGTGCTGCTGTGTGAGAAATGAGAAATGTGGATAGCCACTGGTGAATAGGGTCTGGTCCCTTAGATCTGACCCTGATTCGAAACATTCGTTGCCATCTACACACCTAGCTACCACTGTGCCATGAAGGAGGAGCAGAACCGACTGGCGGACGCACGCACACACTGAGTGACACACGGACGGACGGGACAGACCACAGTTTATCCGCATTTTCTTGGAAAAATGTGGATATATAATCACTATCGCCGACAGAACACAGTACATTAGAAAGTCATTTTAGGAGTCTAAGTTGGTATGGAATATTTATTCTGAAGGGCACTAGCATCAATAATTGATTGTTGTGAAGAAAAGCGAAATTTCGAAAAGCGGAATTACATTTTTGAAGAAAAGCAGTAGGACATAGAAATATTCGTCTTCCGTCCGTCATTACATCCGTATGTCACGCTTTTGTTGTGGCCGCAACTAGTCATTCAGTTTTGCAGAGATTTCTTCGAGCGCAAGCTAACTTTACTGTAACGGTTTCCCAAAAATCTTGGGAGGACCTCACTACTGAGCTGTTTTACATGCCAGAATACGAAATGATTGCAGTAACCTTAATAATGATTTATTTAAACCATTTACGAGAATCATTCAATTGCGAATGTGGTTCTGCAGTAGAAGACGCTGAACACTTTTCTTTTTTTCAACTGTAACTTATTTCGTACACAATGGCTTCGTTTGTTTCCGCTCGTACCTTTCACCCATTAAATTTAAATACAATACTTTTTGGTCGCGAACACTTGTCGGAACACTTGTCGGATGAAGATAATCAAATTCTCTTTGAGGCAGCGCAAACGTACATAAGAGAAACACAGAGGTTTGCCTATAGATTTATATGGGAAGCCATAACCGTCAAAATGTGGATATTTACAAACCATTCAATGACAGGCCATTTAATTCAGCATGAAGTCATTTGATGACGTACATATTGATTCGATGCGACGTGTTAACTCGGTTCATTCGTTACAAAGTGAATTGATACGGTTCAAAGTGAAATGATACGATGTAAAATTTCAAACCATACGACGCAAAATCATTTGATGACGTACATATTGATTCGATGCGACGTGTAAACTCGGTTCATTCGTTACAAAGTGAATTGATATGGTTCGAAGTGAAATGATACGGTGTAAAATTTCAAACCATACGACGCAAAGTCATTTGATGACGTACATATTGATTCGATGCGACGTGTAAACTCGGTTCATTCGTTACAAAGTGAATTGATATGGTTCAAAGTGAAATGATACGGTATAAACTCGGTCCATTCGTTACAAAGTGAACTGATACGGTTCGAAGTGAAATGATATGGTGTAAAATTTCAAACCATACGACGCAAAGTCAATTGATGACGTACATATTGATTCGATGCGATGCAAACGCAATCCGTTCGACAGAAACTGATTTTATTACGTGCAAAGTGAAACGGTGCGACATCTGGCGGCGATATTTGCCACATCACTTGCACGGTTATTTCCCCTACATAACATATGTATTATGATAAATCAAAGTACCAAAAGTACTGAGAATGCAATGTTTGATAGGAAAGACTGTATGAATATTTGCACGATCAAATTTCCATAAATTTTACATAGTTTTAGCAAACTCGGCGATCTTTGGCGACCTACCAAAATCTTAGAGGGTCAATCCATTCCAAATATATTGTGATCAATTGTCATTAAACTGTTTCAAATCTAGACTAGAATAATTTTTTTATGAAATTGCTGATGGATAGACAGATTTGTGATTTGTGTTCATGGCCAAACTGTCACTCAAGATGACCTCCATGTCTAAAATTATGTCATTTACAGAGTGGCGTGTATTAAGTAGTCTTCCGGGAACAAGATGCACAAGAGGGCCTGTATCACTCTACTGGCTTGAATAGTCTAAGGCCGGAAAACAGTTTTTGTCTCGTCTTTTCGAAGAAAAAAAGAGACATAGGTGTTGCTTTTCCGGCGGCGGCGGCGTCAACATTCAAGTTTTGCGTTTAGGTCATTTTCTCACAAACTGTATGCACTAGACCTTTCAAACTTTGCTTGTAGTTGTATCTTGGGTGGTACATCGCAACGTGACAAAGCAAATGTGGAAGTGACCTTGACCCTCCAAGCAAAGGACAGATAACTTAATACTTTTTAGGTTCAACTTTTGCATTAGGTCACTTTTTCACAAACTGTATGCACTAGACCTTTAAAACTTTGCTTATAGTTGTATCTTGAGTGGTACATCACAACGTGACAAAGCAAATGTGAAAGTAACCTTGACCCTCCAAGCAAAGGGCAGATAACTTAATTGTTACCTTCAACTTTTGCGTTTAGGTCACTTTTTCACAAACTGTATGCACTAAGACCTTTAAAACTTTGCTTATAGTTGTATCTTGAGTGGTATATTGCAACGTGACAAAGCAAATGTGGATGTGACCTTCACCATCCAAGCAAAGGGCAGATAACTTTAATTGTTACAATTGCATCACTCTCTCATGAATTATAATTATGCACAAGATGTTTTAAACTAATTTATAGCTTCATCTTTGGAAGAAAACATATTCTATTTTGACATAGTTGTGTCTTGGGTAGTGCATCTTTTTGGATGCATGGATTTCATCTATGACCTTGACCTACTTTCTGGAGCTGATAATTTTTAGTTCTACTGGCCAAGGGCCTTCATTTTTCATCCGATTTTTACAAAACTTTAACATATTGTTAATATCAATGAAAGCTCGCACAAGTTCGAAAACCAGCCAGATCGGACTAGTAACAGCGGAGTTATGGCCCTTGATTTAGTTAAAAAATGCTATATTTTGCCTCGTTAATACGACAGGGCTTTCATTTTTCATCTGATTTTTACCAAACTTTACCAGATGTTTTGCCTTTTTTTTTTATAATAAGTATATTTTTTTGTCTAACTTTGTTTTAAATATATATAATATATATATATATTTTATTTTTTTTTGTATTTGATATATTTATTGATTTATTGTTTTAAATGTTTGTTGTTGTTGTTGTTTTGTTGTTTTTTTTTTAAAAAAGAAATATATATTTTTTTTATTTTTATTTTTTATTTCATTATTTTTTTCGGTTCGTTGGTTTTTGATGGCCCCTTGACATTTTTACTTTTAAATTTCTTGTCGACTCTACTCCTCCTAAAGCATTGTTGGATTTCGACGAAACTTGGCAGAAAGCATCGGTAAGATGTCTAGTTGTGCATATCACGCTTTATTCCAGTTCGCTGATTTATGACGGAGTTATGGCACTTTCACATTTAAATTTCTTGTCGGCGCTACTCCTCCTAAACTTTCTATACAATTTGGCAGGAAGCCTCAGTATGATGTCTAGTTGTGCAAATCGCGGTATATCAATGAAATCTCGGACAAGTTCGAAAACCACCTAGATCTTGTTAGTAACGACAGGTTATGGCCCTTGATTTGTTGAAAAATGCTATATTGTATTTCCTTTGTTAAATCTGTAGTTACTTCATTTTTTATCTGATCTTTACCATATTTGTTTAGAATGTTAATATAACCTCCCACCCCACCACCCCGCCCCATTTTTATAAAATTTCATTCATAGAAGTGGGACAATTTAAAAAATACCCATGCCAGACTAGACACAGCAGACCTATTGCCTATGATTACCAGGTGAGCGATCTAGAGCCATCCTAACCCTGTTGTTTTTGCAATGTTTTAAAAAAAAATACTGATCGGAATTTTATGTCGACGACCATTGATGTAAGAGCCGTTTTAGCCAGTAGAGCATCCACAGGCCCTCTTGGGCCTCTTGTTTTTAATATAATGGCATTTTGCTTTTAAACAAATGCACTTAAATGTCATCTCAGCAAACGGCAAACTCCATTGTTTTTAGTTACTAAAATGTTTACAACCTCATTTAAGCATCATTGGCCGTTTTAAGTCCAGCCTCCGTTAGGCGAGACATGTGAATCCACGGAGTTCTTGTTTAAAAAATCAAAGGCTATAACTCTGATGTGTCTAGTCTGATGCAACTGGTTTTGAAATTGTCCAAGTTCAGTGGCGTAACCTAGAAAACGTCTTCTGCTGCAGGGACAAATAACTTAACAAGAGGCACTACTCGTTGATTCAACTTCTCTATGTCTGTCCCACACATTGAAAAGAAACTTTACTGTAGAATTTACTAAAAAAAAAAAAAAAAAAAAATTTATTGGTGGAAAGAAGAATTGAAATTGACTATAAGTAAATAGACGGGTATTTTGATAAACAACAACAACAAGAAACAGAACAGAAACGAGCTGGACGAAGTAGGTTAAAATGCTACAGCCATGTGCAGTTTGAAACGGTGTCCGGTTGGGGCCAGATACAATGTCGCATTGTCGTTGGCAACAATGCGACACCCGACAATGCGACATAGCGACATGACAATGCGACATTGCGATACGACAACTCGACATTGAGATACGACAACGCTACATTGCAATACGACATCGCGACATAATTGTCGCGATGTCATATTGCAATGTCGCGACAACGCAATGCAATGTCACGACAACGCGACATTGCAATACGACATCGCAACATAATTGTATTGCAATGTCGCATTGTCGTGACATTGCATTGTGTTGTTTCGACATTGCAATATGACATCGCGACATTTATGTCGCGATGTCGTACTGCAATGTAGCGTTGTCTATCTCAATGTCGAGTTGTCGTATCGCAATGTCGCATTGTCATATCGCAAAGTCGCGATGTCGCATTGTCGGGTGTCGCATTGTTGCCACCGACAATGCAACATTGTATCTGGCCCCAACCGGACACCGTTTGAAACAGCACATGGCTGCAGCATTTTAACCTACTTCATCCAGCTAGGTTCTGTTCTGTTTCTTCCTGTTGTTGTTTATTTATCAAAATTATGGTCACTTTTACCCGTGTATTTACTTATAGTCAATTTCAATTCTTCTTTCCACCAATAAATTTGTATTTTATTTTTTTAGTAAATACTACAGTAAAGTTTCTTTTCAATGTGTGGGACAGACATAGGGAAGTTGAATCAACGGGTAGTGCCTCTTGTTAAGTTATTTGTCCCTGCAGCAGAAGACGTTTTCTTGGTTACGCCACTGAACTTGGACAAGTTCAAAATCAGTTGCATCAGACTAGACACATCAGAGTTATAGCCTTTGATTTTGAAAAAAACTGTTTTTCGGTAGGCCTTAGACTATTCAAGCCAGTAGAGTGATACAGGCCCTCTTGTGCATCTTGTTCCCGGAAGACTACGTAATACACGCCACTCTGTAAATTACAATTTTAGACATGGAGGTCATCTTGAGTGACAGTTTGGCCATAAAACACAAATCTGTCCATCCATTTGATCACAATATATTTGGAATGGATTGACCCTCTAAGATGTTGGTAGGTCGCCAAAGATCGCCAAGTTGGCTAAAACTATGTAAAATGTATAGAAATTTGATCGTGCAAATATCCATACAGTCTTTCCTATCAAACTTTGCATTCTCAGTACTTTTAGTACTTTGATTTATCATATATTATGTAGGGGAAATAACCCTGCAAGTGATGCGGCAAATATCGCCGCCAGATGTCGCACCGTTTCACTTTGCACGTAATGAAATCAGTTTCTGTCGAACGGATTGCGTTTGCATCGCAGCGAATCAATATGTACGTCAATTGACTTTGCGTCGTATGGTTTGAAATTGTACACCATATCATTTCACTTCGAACCGTATCAATTCACTTTGTAACGAAATAATCGAGTTTATACCGTATCATTTCACTTTGAACCATATCAATTCACTTTGTAACGAATGAACCGAGTTTACGTCGCATCGAATCAATATGTACGTCATCAAATGACTTTGCGTCGTATGGTTTGAAATTTTACACCGTATCATTTCACTTCGAACCGTATCAATTCACTTTGTAACGAATGAACCGAGTTTACACGTCGCATCGAATCAATATGTACGTCATCAAATGACTTTGCGTCGTATGGTTTGAAATTTTACATCGTATCATTTAACTTTGAACTGTATCAATTCAGTTTGTAACGAATGAACCGAGTTAACACGTCGCATCGAATCAATATGTACGTCATCAAATGACTTCATGCTGAATTAAATGGCCTGTCATTGAATGGTTTGTAAATATCCACATTTTGACGGTTATGGCTTCCCATAGATTTACGTTTGAAACTCATGCTGATTGACTCTCTTCTTTCGAACTTGACACAAATCTCTATACTTCTTTTCTTTCACTAGTTCCTAGTTTTACTTTCTCACTACCTTTTCTCTAATCATGATATTATGTGCAAGTTATGTATATTTTACGGTGTCCGCTTGGGGCCCAGATACAATGTCGCATTGTCGTGGGCGACAATGCGACGCGCGACATCGCGATACGACAGACGGCATGTCGTTTCGCAATGTCGCAATGTCGTATCACGATGTCGCGATGTCGTATTGTCGTAATGTCGCCCATGACAACGCGACATTCTTTCAATTGTCGTAATGTCCCCAACGACATCACGACATTACGACAATTGAAAGAATGTCGCATTGTTGACAATTAAAAGACAGTCGCGTTGTCATGGGCGACATTAAACAATGCGACATAATGTCGCGTTGTCGTGCACGACAATGCGATACGACATCACGACATAAGTGTCTCGATGTCGTATCGCAATGTCGCGATGTCGTATCGCAATGTCGAGTTGTCGTATCGCGATGTCGCGTTGTCGGGCATCGCATTGTCGCCCACGACACTGCGACATTGTATCTGGCCCCAACCGGACACCGTATATATTGGCAATAAAATATGTTTTAATCATTACTGTGCTGCTTTCAATTTGACAAGTTATTTGAATTGTTCTTTGATTGCTTTTAATATGTTTAAAATTTACTTTCAGATTTTCTGCGCTCGCCTCAAGGTTCATATTAAAATACGCGATTAAATAAAGTTTACTTTCTTCTTCAACCTGAAATTGATTTGTTTTAACAAATCGGCAAAATTCTGTATACTTAGCTAATTAAGTATATGTGTATGGTGTCAAGATGTCCGCAACGTGCCAATGTGCCCGCGGACATATTGGACCTCACGTAGTTAGAGGTTATTAACTGTAGTAGGTGTGCCTATTTGCGATATTGGCCAGAGATAGCTATATGAGGCCCGAGCGCTTTAGCTCGAGGGCCTCAATGGCTACCAAGGGCCAATGTCACAAAGAGGCACACCTACCCCAGTAAAGCTCGAGGGCCTCAATGGCTACCAAGGGCCAATGCCACAAAGAGGCACACCTACCCCAGTAAAGCTTGAGGGCCTCAATGGCTACCAAGGGCCAATGTCACAAAGAGGCACACCTACCCCAGTAAAGCTTGAGGGCCTCAATGGCTACCAAGGGCCAATGTCACAAACTGGTACACCTACCCCAGTAAAGCTTGAGGGCCTCATATGGCTATCAAGGGCCAATGTCACAGAGGCACACCTACCCCAGTAAAGCTTGAGGGCCTCATATGGCTATCAAGGGCCAATGTCACAAAAAGGCACACCTACCCCAGTAAAGCTTGAGGGCCTCATATGGCTATCAAGGGCCAATGTCACAAAGAGGCACACCTACCCCAGTAAAGCTTGAGGGCCTCATATGGCTACCAAGGGCCAATGTCACAAAGAGGCATACCTACCACAGTAAAGCTTGAGGGCCTCATATGGCTATCAATGGCCAATGTCACAAAGAGGCACACCTACCCCCGTAAAGCTTGAGGGCCTCATATGGCTATCAAGGGCCAATGCCACAAAGAGGCACACCTACCCCAGTAAAGCTTGAGGGCATCAATGGCTACCAACGGCCAATGTCACAAAGAGGCATACCTACACCAATAAAGCTTGAGGGCCTCATATGGCTATCAAGGGCCAATGTCACAAAGAGGTACCCCGTAAAGCTTGAGGGCCTCCTACGGCTATCAATGGCCAATGTCACAGAGGCACACCTACCCCAGTAAAGCTTGAGGGCCTCATATGGCTATCAAGGGCCAATGTCACAGAGGCACACCTACCCCAGTAAAGCTTGAGGGCCTCATATGGCTATCAAGGGCCAATGTCACAGAGGCACACCTACCCCAGTAAAGCTTGAGGGCCTCATATGGCTATCAAGGGCCAATGTCACAAAGAGGCACACCTACCCCAGTAAAGCTTGAGGGCCTCATATGGCTACCAAGGGCCAATGTCACAAAGAGGCATACCTACCACAGTAAAGCTTGAGGGCCTCATATGGCTATCAAGGGCCAATGTCACAAAGAGGCACACCTACCCCAGTAAATGACCTGTCTATTACATGTGTAACCAAAACTATAATATTTTGGATATATCTAAGTTGCGCAAAGTAACTTGTGTATTTTTTGTTGAAATATGACGCTTTTTTTAGATCCATTTTTATTCATTTATTTACAAGATTGACGTTAATATAAACTACCTCAATCATAGTATGGTTGTAGCCTCAACCGAGGCAAATTGGGGCCATGCGTTTAGCAGTTTAATAAGAGAGAAGAGTCGAAATAGCCAAGTGGTAATTTTGTATATTAAGATTTTATATGATTATGTTATTACTTATTATGTTTGATATACAGTTGATATTGCATACATATTACTGTCAAAATAAAGTCAAAAGATATTCAAATCAATATATAACTGACATTTGGCCTAATCAGTAAAGAAATAACTAATAAATTGTCAAATTTAAAACAAAGTGTCCAACGGGTGTCACTAATCCTATCAACAAACTAATAAGTTGCAAATTTGTTTTCAAATTTTATTCAAATTTTCAAATTCAGGCACAGGTGTCTATGTTTTTACAACAGATTAAATTGATTTACAAATACAAAACAAAATCAATGGTTGTCACTAATCCTATCAACGAACTAACATAATATTGTTAAAAGGTGCGATGTTTCTACGTTACCATTTA
Organism: Cyrtodaria siliqua; assembly: GCA_037043455.1. Taxonomy (NCBI): domain Eukaryota; kingdom Metazoa; phylum Mollusca; class Bivalvia; order Adapedonta; family Hiatellidae; genus Cyrtodaria; species Cyrtodaria siliqua. Next base: position 293,171 of record JAWPHD010000035.1, read on the forward strand.
AAGTAATTTGTCATACATATTGAATGTTTCCAGAAATAAAGGCTCTAGTTTTTTACTGAAACAGTGACTATTTTAATAATAAAATGTTATTCATTAAATGAATATATAAAAGAAAGAATAAATAAATAAAATGTGTTTGTACATATAGATGATACGATATGTAAAATAAACACGAACATTACGTTACCATTTAAAGTTACATCTAATATTGGACGTTTCCAAAAAGAAAGGTGCTAGTATTGTACTTTTAACTATGATTTTTTTTTAAAAGTAAATAAATAAATATAATGTCTAAAAATAAAATAAATATATAAATATTTTAAAATGGCTCATAAATCAGAAAAATAGTAATTGCACAATAAACTACTTGGAGCTTATCCGTTATTGACAATGTTTTTTTTACTAGTTATGGCATCTTCCCACACGATGTATGCTGATTTTGAGACAAACCCCAAAGAAAAATAATATTTTGTCCCCATCCAATGTAAGTTAGTCTTGCCTTATTCTGATTACTAGTAGTTGGACGCAATACTAATAGTACTAACTATTATCAAAGACAGACACAAAGGAAAATGACCTTGACATGCATTTATCTTCACTCTAACGCCTATGTCCAATGTTTTTTTGAGTATGACCATTGGAACTACGCCAGACACATTTCAGTATATTTATTGACACCCCGAGTCTTGACACAACCCATCCCCGGGTCAAATGAACTTCTCCAAAACGGGAGAGTCAGTGTCCCGCTTCCACAAGTCACATAACTATTCAAAAACTATCAATCAACATGCACATTTTCAGGGTAACATCATTGGATTCAGTAGAAAGTATGCAGCATGCCAATAATACCAGTTGCATTACATTTCAATGTAGAGCAAAGCTGCTAGTGGCCAATCTTCAGATGGCAAATATGGCATCAGAAGTTGGGTATGTATATTTTATATTATTTATCAAACATGTTAAAAACAAAAATGTAATGCAATAAAACAAATTTCCAAAAAAATATGTAGTTTACGTTACGTGAAATAAACACGAAATTTACGTTACCATTTAATGTTATTTGTCATAAATATTGAATGTTTCCAAAAACAGAGACTCTAGTTCTTTACTGAAACAGTGACTATTTTAATAATAAAAGTTTCATTAAATCAGTATATAAAATAATGTACAAATGAAGTTTGTGTGTGTGCGCGTGCGTGTGTGAGAGAGAAAGAGAGAGAGAAAGATCTATCACTGGTTTCACAAACCCCATTCCGAGTTGATATCAATGACTATGAGCTATACCTCCGATCGTCCGGTATTCCAGCATAGACAGATGTTGCTGATGATCTATTACAGCATCAGGTTGAGAAGACCATGACGTAGTTGTCCTTAAATTTGTCAATTACTTGTTAATTGACACGCCGACCCGATCTAAAACACACTATATTTGGTCAATTGGTTCCCTTATTGATCAGGTATCAGAAATATCTTAAGTTGAAGCTATCATATCCTCTAGGCTCAGTGCCATGGTCACTTGCAGCAGCCAGCAGCTGAAGAGTTACATGTGTAATCACGACAATAAGACACAATTCATTAATCTCATTTGCGGCCAGTGGAAAACAGACAGATATGCACTGCACCAAACCTCCAAGGCTATGAAACATACTTTGTCTGGGGAAAAATATCCCCGGCTTTGCAGATGACATATCTGTCATTGCTGATGATCAGGAAGATGTTTTCATCATAGAAGGAAGCAGACATCCAACTGAAGATATCCCTAACAATCCTCACCAACATCAGAAACAATCGTGGTATGTTCTCCTGACACAGACATACTGATCCTGCTTTCAAAATTTGTTTCAGTAATACAACCGTATGTCATGTTTGGCACTGGGATGATTAAAAAAGAAGATGTTGAACGTGAAACAAATTGTAGAGGTTAATGGGTTTGATATTTGCTCTGTACTACCCACACTACATTGCTTTACAAGCTGTGTTACAACCATGGGCTTTGTAGGGAGAGGCAAGGTTGTCCCATTTAAGACGATTAAAAAGCACAGAGAGTTTGTGTAAAGTTGGATTGCTCGAACAGCAGCATGAATGTTCGGATGATCTTCAAAAAAAGTACGAAGATCACGGAGGGGATAGTGTGCTGCCAATATGGCAAACCTCTTTATACGTTTTCGCGAAAATGTAACGGACATTACAAGAACCAAACATTATTAACATCATTGTGATGTGGTATTTAAATAAAATGATGTAAACTTAATTGGTAACGTACGTAATGTTTAATACATGAGGTAACACATATTAACATTGACATAATTTCATGTCTGTTCAAACTTTGTTGTTACCATCGATGATGTGTATAGGATTGTTGTATTAACATCTGTGTAAGCTAACTGGCTGAAATTTTTAGATTTCTGGTAACACACGGAAGATTATTATTAATTATTTAAAAAAACACGCAATGTAACGGACAATACAAGAACCAAACATTGTCCACATCATAGATACGTATGTCAGTTATAACTAAGATGTTTGAAATAATTTTCGAATATAAAACATTTATGTTCTTAATTTCTTAAACCAAACACCTTCATTCAACAAGGTAACATAAATTACGGTAACGTAGACTTAATAATGCAGGTATCAAAAGTATAAACATTATGTGAAACGAAATTTTGTAGTTTGAAAAGCATAAATAATATATCAAAATGAGTTGTTACAATCAATTATGTTTAAAGTTTACTAGTTTATTGGATGATTTGTTCTATTATTTCTTTTAACATGCAGAAAATAGAAAATGATTTAAAAATACACAATGTAACGGACATTACAAGAACCAAATATTATTAACATCATGGGCACGTATGTCTGTGATATCGGTAAGGTTTGGAATAATTTTCGGATGTAACCTCATTAATATTCTTAATGTCTAACGTTAAAAAACTTAATAAAACAAGGTAACGTAAATTACGGTATCGTAGAGTTAGAAACGCAGGTATCCAAGGGAGGGAATGCAGGTATCCAAGGTATAAAAAGTAAGTGGAACGAAAGTTTGTATTATAAAAGGCATGAATAATGAAGACAATATAAAACACAAACCCTTTCTTCCATATCTTTTAGCAGGGTAAGTAACTAAGTATACTTACTCCCTGATTTTAGTCTTCAAAATGCAGTAAAATGTATTATTATTTTACAGGTAACGTATTCTACACGCTGTAAGAACGCTCAGATGGCACACCAAAAATACTCTATATATAATGGGCTTTCAGAAAAATGGGGTGTACAAAACTCCCCCTGGTGGGTGGGGGTGAGGTGTGGAGTTTTTGTCCTTCTAGCTTACAGCCTAAATGTACTTCTATGGAAGATGAATTGGTGTAGTAACTGTATGACCTAACTGCAAAGAACGACAACTCTTGCTAAAATAGCGGCGTGTCTGCGTGGTTCTTACAGATGTGTAATTTTACCATATTACCGGTGGCGCGCGCAGAACACGTGTTGAAAAATCATGGAAGGTATATTTACATTTAAATTTTTGTTTTTTATAGAAAACACATTAAATTATCGTGGTTTTGTCTTGAGCTTTCATACACAAAGTTACATTTTTGACTTCCTGATATTCAGAACATACTGTCAATTCTGAGTATTGCCTGCTTGATGCGTTATATTGCAGAACAATATTTACCACGTGCTGATTATTATATGCTCTGTGCAACTTTTCAGAATCATGGTACTGCAGTGCAGCATACACACTGCATGCAATATCAGTTCAGCAATGTACATTGTTTAAACTATATTTACAAATGTTTCATGTTTTCTTTCATTTTAAAAAGCACTCAGTAGATTTCTGCGCCAATTATATAATGTTGTTATTCTTTCATCTGCACAATTTTAGTTGGGGAAGGGCCTTTTTACAGAATTTGGGGAAGGGGCCCTGAGCCTTTTTTGTGCGGAAAAGCAGCGTGATTTTGAAGTTTTGGAGGAAAATAGTCTCCATAACTAAATTGATAAAAACATATCCACCTTCCATGCAGCATGTGTGTACATTTGTTTGTGTTAACTTGTGTATCTATTAATGTGCCCTCCCATCAGGAGTCCAGGTGAGGTGGTAGACGTGCCCACGGGATTAGAAAAAAAGGAACTCCCTGGAGTAGGGAATGTGATATGACCCGTTACAAATATGGGGATATTAATACCTGAAAAGATATAAATGACGCTCCTAGGGATCTATTTGTGAAGTTGTTTTATTGCCCATGATTATTATGGGGAACAACGACAGACGCAGTACAACAACATTTAAGGAAACCAGTGCCAAAGATAGACTACGTCCCTGAGAAAACTAAAGCCATTATCCAGGGCCTCCCCTGGGTTTTTTTTTTCTTTCGCAACCACTTTCGCCAAATGAAAAAAACTTTCGCCAAATGAAAAAAAAAGGAGCCAAATTTGAGAAATAAGAGCCAAAGTTGGAGCCATTTTTTCATACAATAACGAAGACTTGAAAGCCATTTTCAGAATAAACGGCATATATGCATTGATTCATTTAGGATCTCTTGTTTTTATAAAAGACTTTATTTATACCAACATTAATACAAGTAATACTTTAATAATACTATAAATCAATAGTTTAATGAAAGATGATAACTATAATCATAGCAGTATTATCTTATATTAAGCTATTACAAGTATTATTTGTATTAATGTTTATATAACTAACATCTTTTAACATTCTTGACTACATATAGATTATGATAAATTCAGTATCAAAGTAAAAACAACAATTTTGTTTTATGATATCATTTAATATTATTAACAATGATTTTTTTAATTGCAAGAAAAGAAACAACTATTCTTATAATCTTACAATACACTTGCAATATAGTTCAGGTGACACAGTTGTAGATCATTTCATCTCTGAGTTCATATTATAACACAGTCACTTTCCACCTACAATTGCATGACGTGGTTTAGTTCTGGAACCAACGAACTGGCAAGATTGTGCTGGGCCGCAAAGTACACATTAATTATGGCAGCAGTCACGGCTGCTTCGCTTTTGGAAAGGGCTGCTTGGCGGGCCACATCCATGTTGACACTCATTTTAGCAGCACTGGCTACCTTCATGTGGTCTGAATTTAGAATGAAAAATATATAAGTTTAAAAATATATAAAAAAATAAATAAAAAAATATTTCACTTTAGACTATATTTATCATCATGTGGTCTGAATTTAGAATAAGTAATATAATTTAATTACAGACATACTTAAAATATAAAATATTTTTTTTTATTAAAATTGTTAAGATATTATTTTAAACATTAAAAATAAAATTACCAGTTTTATTAGACTTGTACAAAGTACATCATCATTCAGAACATATATATACAATATACGAATATAACAAAGTCATGTAAACAGAGTATATAAATCAACTGTCAGTATAGTTTACATCATCATAGTTAGAGGATGAACAATATTATATTTATACTCAGCATTCAAAATAGAAAGTCGTAACATTTAATAAAATTAGCATTAAAACAAGACTTCACTCTATGTACCTTTACTTGTTGCATGCTTTGACACATTTTCTTTTTTAATGAGTGTACACCCAGAAGTGAAAACGTTAGAAAGTTGTGCTTTAATACAAAAGTCAGTTTTGGATCATAGCGTAGCCAAGAATTTCCATTTTTCCCACGAATCCTTAAAATTTCTAACAGGTGAGTTCTGAATTTTGGCAAATTTAGAAGGTGGAGTCAAACAAGAATCTAAATCTAGCGTACGTTTACAAGCCATTTTTGCAATTGTCAACGTTTAACATCTTGGCATAGCTTATATAGGAAACATACGTCGAGGGTAATTAAATTAATTATGGCCATTGTTCTGATCATCTTTGTTACAATATTATATATTTCTAAAAATAACAAGTAATAACTTACGATTTCTTTAATTTTCAACACCCGACGAAGTTTGCCACACACAAAAACAAACATCAACCATAGTTTCATTTTCGTTGTTTGATCGTCCGCCGATGTTTGTATAAGTGCTTAAAACCCGATATCAAGATGTGTTGTCTTAATCCTATTATTTCTTATTTGCATCAATTATCTTCTCGGAGAGTGTCAGAAAGTTTGTTTACAACATGTTATTTTCAAGCATCAGTGATTCACAATGTACACGCGTGATCAATCGACTGGTTGTGATAATTTTATCGGTTTTTGTATGAAGCCAGCGAACGTTATTCTTGTAGTTTAGTGAACCAGTCCATTTTCAATTACTATTTCGCTCGTATCCGCTTACAGCATTGACAATATGTAAATATCGGCTTTTATTTTTTTTCGCAAATAATTTTCGCAAAAGCTTAAAAAAGATCGCAACTTTTGCTGTTCTTTCGCCATTTGCGACATTAGCGAATCACAGCGGAGGCCCAGCATTATCAAACAGTCATTTGTATTTAATTTCACGTCAGAACAAGATGAATAGTCGTCATTGTAGTGTGTTAAAATACACGTTTAATGCTCTTTTGAAAGAGCATCAACGTGTATTGATTATTGCACATTTTACGACTGGACTTTCCCAACGGAATCTGTTGGGAAGGTTTCAAGCTTTTAAACAGCATTGTTTGTATATTATATATGCACAGGTTGAAAAAAGATTTTTTTTGAGTCGATTGGTGTTTCAAAATTTACCTGCCACGATGAAATATCTCAGATTATCCAAATTTATCACGAATATATTGACACATTTCCGAATTATCGAAGGGTACCGCCATCTTGTTTGAAATTCTTACCCAGAGTTCCTTGCGCATATTACTTCACCATACGCAACCTACCATGCACCGTCGATAGAATAGAACCGTTTATTGCTACAATCGTAATACATTGTGTAGTGTGTTTAAACTACACATATTTCATGCCGATTTAAAAGTAATATTTTTGTTATATTTATAGTATTGTTAAAATTACTTATTTTAGTCGTTTATTATTCTACAAGCAGTGATTTTTTTTGGTAGGTTTTACTACCGAATATCGGCGGTTTCCCCTAAAAATAATTTCCCAATTTGCTGCATATTTTCCCAATTAGAATGATACACAAATTGGAAATAGTAAATTAACTCTTAAAGTAAAGGGAAAAGTGCTTTCCGTAAGCGTATGTCATTGTAATTTCCGCGAAAACCTATATCGTCGTACAACCAGGTTGGGGTAAAAGCCGTACTGTACTTCGATAAAATAATCATTGTGCTGAATAGCTAGTTCATTATCTAGAACATTCGCCGCTTTTACCCCCTCCTCACAACAACCTTGTAGTCACGCGCGCACCTGCTATCCAATGGGCGTCTCGCTTTTATATTTTGTCACCATAATCAATCGAACGCTTTAAATTGGCATAGTATTATACGAAACAACGACGAAAGGCGTTCTTTAACCAAGATTTTCTTCGATATCAACATCATGTCATCACATAATTCAAAATATTACGTAAAAAAGTTAAAAAAGCAGGATGCAAAGGGCTTGCAGAGCATAAGCTCTTTGTTTAAAAAGCTGAGCGGGAGTCCGATTCCGACAGGTGGTGATGAACCCGACAAATGTGACTCTGACAAACAGATTTCGTCAGAAATATCCGCAGGTACTGAAATTTCCCAACCTACGAGTGACAAAAAAAAAGAAAACTGTCTTTTTGAATGACTGAATTACAATAATAACATATTATGAGCAATAAATGCCTTCAAAGTACTTTGTTTTCATGTAGACAATACTGATTATTGAATTCAGAAAATTTCCCAATTTCGCTAAATTTTCCCAATTGAAAAGGTAGAGGTACCTTTGAAAAAAGGTAAAAAAATCACTGTACAAGACTCTTCCTCATTCTTAAATCGTAATAAAGAGAATATAAAATATATGAAAATTAGCAGTTTGGTAAAGATCCGAATAATAATAATAAGTTGCAAGAGTGTTCACAAGGCAAAAGTTAGCGGACGGACAACTGACAACGGACAACTCGTCATCCCATAAACCCTGGGGGGTGGGGGTTGGGGCGTGGATTTGAATACTAGTGACAGTTATTGTTTTCGTAAACAAAATCACCATGTTCCGGTCCACCAAACACACAACGATTTCTTTTTATAAAGCACAATGTCCCATCCTAGCTCAACTAAATTTGGGAATTGGTTTCCTTATAGTTATAGTATGTTGTAAAGGGTTGCTTATGTAATGTTGTCTTCCGCAAATTCTGGGCTCCCATGGAATCCAAATTGTGACGGCCCATAAAATGTGCAATAAAGGCAGATCTAGGTTTGCATGTAAGCTGGTGTATATATAGTTATAATTTTGGTTTGGGATCTTATATCATTATGCATCTTATTTGTACTTCAGCCATATTTGGGCATGGGCTCCCTCCTCCCCGCCCCACCACATATCCCTCTCCCCCTCCCCCTTTTTTTTTTTTTACATATTTCTGTTGTTTTGGTCAATTTTTACACATAGCTATGTTGCCCCCCACCCCCTCTCCACCCTCCCCCCACTCAAAACTGATTTAATTTTTTTTTTACATATGTTTGTGTTGTTTTGGTCAATTCTTACAAATGTAGCTATGTTGCCCCCGCGTCCGCCTTCCAACACCCCAGGGCCTCCCCCACCCACACTTGAAACTCAACCCCCCCCCCTGACTCTCAACTATTTTTTCTTCTTTATACTTCTGTATTGTTCTGGTCAATTCTTACACATAGCTATGTTTCCCAGCCCCCACCACCCTCTTCCCCCCGCCCCACCGACTCGAATCTCTATTTTTTTTCTTCATATTTCTTTGTTGTTCTGGTCAATTCTTACACATATTGCTATGACCCCGCACCCCCGACTCTAAACTATATATATTTTTTTATATTTCTGTATTGCTTTGGTAAATTTTATTATCTCTACTGGCCAAGTTCGAAAACCAACCAGATCGGACCAGTAACGGCGGAGTTACGGCTCTTTTAAAAATGTTATATTTCCACTCGAAACTCTATATTTTTTTATTTATTTTTTACATATTTCTGTCTCGTTTTGGTCAATTCTTACGTGGCCCTGCCACCACCCTCCCGCACTCCCTGCCTGCCAAATTGAAACTCGATTTATATATATATTTTACATATTTCTGTGTTGTTTTGGTCAAAGCTTACACATAAAGCTATGTTGCCCACTTTCATTTTATCTTCCATTATTGGATATTAAAATTTTAATTTGAACGCAATTATTTACATATAAAGCAATTTAGATTAAATTCAGATACACAGAGGAAATATCAATAAAAAAAACAACCTGAAATGAGGCCTAAATAAAAAAATCGCCAGATATCCCCTCCCTCCCCGAGTTGTCTTTCGACCACATTTTTTTTTTAAATGACATCAACTTTGGATTAAAACTGATAAAAATAAATAAAATGTCACACCCTGTCGCAAATTTTACTATAATTTTTATGAGATTCTAACAATAATTTTTATATCGGCCAGAGTTTCTATACCCATCGCACCCCCACCCCCAACCCACCATCACATTGTTTTAGCCTTGTTTTCTGATGGTATATACTGGCTATACCATTTATTATTCTCTGAATAGTCGAGCTGCGCTGTTCTCCTACAGCTCTTGTTTAATATAAATTTCCATATTTTACAGATTTTTTAGTGGGTCGCTCCCTGAATCCACCCGTAAACTCACCCCACCCCCTACACACTAAATGGAATGAACATAACAAAACAAAATAAACAAGCTTAAATTAGGTCATGGACATACAGTAGGTCTATGGTTAGGTGCTTTTTCCCCCAGATCAGGCTATAAAACAAGCGAGATTTTTTAATTTTTCTTTTAGGAGAATGTCTGAAGGAGTAACTTATAATAAATATCCCGGCACCCTTCGCCCATTACCGTTTGTTAACCTAAGACTTGAAAACTTTATACTAGGTACATTATACACAACGTAGTTTCGTGACACGTTGTCCACAGTGGAAAATGTGTACTTATGCGCATGCAACGTTGGGAGAAACGCGCACATGTCAATATATTGTCAATACACATGTATAGCGATCTACGAAAAAACCGATATATTATGTAAAATATGCTTCGGAAAAAAATAAAACCGAAAGTAAATGGTAAATAACTTATTATTTTGTTAGATTATCATCATGGTTTACGCACAGGAGCCTGATAAGCTGCTCAATTTCGTTCGAAAGTCACATGGGTGTTCGAGCGTTTTTTCCAGTCGTTTTTTTTGCAAAGGAAATTAGGCGTATATGCAGTTACATAGAATGTCAGAATAATAAAAAAAAACTGCATAGGAGCCAATTTATTAGGCTATCGTCATTGGTACTCAATACTTTTGTACAAATGTAAGTCCGGAAACGATAATCTGTTTTTTTGATAACTTAAGTAGGTCACAATTGTCGATAAGTCGTAAAAAATCGCACTATCCCAATATCTTGATCATATCATAGAAGCATGTTCCCGAAAAATGACGGGATTAGCCGACTATGTACGATTGAAAAACATGTTAACGTTGGCAGTGAAAACTGAGGCCGTATGCATCACTGTTAGTTAAAATGTAAACCCGCACCATTAACAGAATCAGATCTGTGCAGTTAGGCCTAAAAAAAAATTGTGTTGTTCGGATCACCCGACCCTACCTATGAATACCCGCCGACCTTGACGTTTTATTGGTCCATTTCGAAAAAAAATAAAAATAATAACAATATAAAGTATGTATGTACACAAGTTAAGAGCAAATGGAAAACAATTATAATTACAGTAATTATAGTACATAATTCAGTGCATCTTCTTTGCGTTCATAAAAAACAATCCTTAAAAAAAAAAATCCGACCTACCCTACCTACCAATTTTGAACATGTTACCAGAACCACACAATTTTTTTTTTAGGCCTTATAAAACACAGTTCAGTTAAAAATATATGGTTTACGACAATTACTTCTTGGCTGGGGAATTTTTCTGAAAGGAGAATTGAAGTTATTTTTTGGGAAAAAATACGTTTTTTATTTGGGGAAGATGCTGTCTGTGCCCACATACCTAATAAGAAATAGATTAGACACAACGAAAATTATCTGAATTTCATGTGGCACTGCGACATTTCAAAACTTTAAACACACATATCATGAAGAGTTTTATAGATACAAGTTTCATGTATTCCAAATCCCATCACAAATTTAATTTTCTTTCCAATGGTAGTATTTTTCTTTCTCTTTCATTTAGAGCAAAAATGGAGTTTGACGGAAACTTTGACTATGTCGAAACCTTGATTTTTAAGAGAAAAGCAAAAAATGATGATATTTCTAACTTTATACATCTTTTTATACAATTTCTTATTTTCACAAAATACATAAATTATTATAATCCCATTTTGCTATTCACTATGAATCTTTTGAATGTATTCTCATCAAAATCAGTGAATGATATGCAGAGCTGTAGATAAGCTGAGTTTTTTTAGTATTTTACTCATACCTTTGTTGCAAAAACTCTCATTTCTTTTAAAATTGTGAGTACCGTATCATTACTTGTCAACTTACTGCAAAAACTCATAACTCTTAAAAATCTTGAGTATTATAGTTGTATGTCAATAATGTATAGTTCTGTGGAACAGTTTATTCCATATTTACATGATGAAAACTGTTCCAAGCATGTGTCTAATATTAAGGTCATAAAGTGTTGCTTTTGTTTTTACTTGACTTCCATTCAGTCAGAATAGTTGTTTCTTTTAAAATGTATTTCCGGTAATTCACATCCATTTTTGAAAGAATGAACTATTTTTTACTCTGAATGAGTTCCTTGCTACTCATTCATCTTGAATCTGATGAGTAAATAATCATTGCAGTCAAAAATTATCTACAGCTCTGGTTCAGGTGCCACGTGATATTTTGGTTACTTCATTGGTTAATATGTCTGTGATGTTCCTAATAAACTTAAACTATCACAATGGGAAATATAATATAAAAAAAATCCTGGGACCCATTGTATTTTTAGTTTGGACCCATTGTTTCAAAATATGTGAGTCCCAGGGACTCATTAAAGCAGATTTCAAAATGAGTCACTGTATAGTAATAACTGTATATGAGTCACTGTATAGTAATAACTGTATACCTGTATAATTGTAGGACATAATGAGTCACTGTATAGTAATAACTGTATATGAGTCACTGTATAGTAATAACTGTATATGAGTCACTGTATAGTAATAACTGTATACTTGTATAATTGTAGGACATAATGAGTCACTGTATAGTAATAACTGTATACTTGTATAATTGTAGGACATAATGAGTCACTGTATAGTAATAACTGTATACTTGTATAATTGTAGGACATAAAAAGAAGAAAAGCAAAGATGTGGATGTGGCTGTAAGTCAAGTTTTGAGCAATTAGAATAGAATATTTTTTATTCAGAAAACCAATGCATACAAAAGGTGTATTTCATATATATATGGATAAGATATTCATTTAACGAGTAAGATAAATATCGTAACTATAATAATAACAGAACTATCTTATTGATAATGATGAGGTTATACAATTACATATTAGTTTACATTCTTTAACAGTAACTGGGTTGACTAATTTTTTTAAAATAGCAAAAATTTGTATCAGAGTTGGTACACAAATCAGGTATGTTAATGATAAACTGTTTAAATAACGGTTTCCTAAGTTCTGTAATTTTTTTACAAAAATAATCAAATGTACTTATCTTCAATTTGAATAAATATAGTAATTATATCAATTTTAAGTCATTATGAAATATTTAAATCAAATAAATGTTTGAAGATTTGCTTGAGCAAAAAAAGGTAACATAACTGGATGTGTGAAGGGTGTCTGAAATGTAAACAGTTATCTTGGTTTCCAAAACAGACTGGCTTTAGCCCATTGGATAACACGGTAGACTTGAAACCAGAGGTCCGGGGATCAAGTCTCACCGGTACCACGTCATGAGTTCGTAATCATATTGACAAAAGATGTGAATAAACGAGAGAAAGCCATCCGAATAGATAGGTTGTAAACACATCAAGCCCATTACAGGAAACAAGCATATTATTTTATAAGATCTAAATAAACGTTATTCTGATGACAGTGAAAACCTTGTAAATTCAAGAAATGCACAATTGCTATACTTATTTTTGGGTCATGCCTCTGTGAGCTGGTAGAAAAGCATCAAGACAACATTTTTCATGGTTTTCTAATTAATGACTCACATGTTACCTATATTTTCTACTTTGATTTATTACAGGAAACACAACATTCTGGCAATTTCTTGATTCAGCCTTCTTCAGAAGTACAGAAGCTTGACTGCTCAGATTGGCCTCTGCTATTAAAGGTAAACTACTGAACTGATTTCGATAAGAATTTAGGAGGTTTTGACTTTATTTATATTTGTTTACTTGGTATCTCACTGTTTTTTCCCTGTTATAAGTGGTACCGAAAAAATACCATTCCCACGACAAAAAAGATTTTTTTTCCCAATTGGAGTGAAAAAATACCATTCAATATTTATTTTATTTTTTAAATATTTAGAGTGAAATTTTAAACAGAAGAAGGGGGAAGATCTTTTTTTTAGGTGAGCGTAATGAAATACAAGAGAAGTCGAACATGGTAATGTGTTTGCAAAGTATTAAAGCACACAATATTGCTTTTGTTTGATAGTGAACAATTCTCAACAGTAAGGCAAAGCAACGAAATATAATGAATGGGTACTGGTACCATTCCCAGTAAGGTGAAAACAATCGTTGTACCTGTTGAAAAGAAAAGAATTGCAGCAAAAAATGGCCAATGACTAACAAAATAATAAAAACTGTTGTGCATTGTAATTTCGGAGTAAATTGTGTTGAATACTTTGCAATGTAGTATTTCATTTTTCTCTGTTTTTCTTAATTGCAGAATTTTGACAAACTAAATGTAAAGACTGGCCGATACACACCTATCCCAACGGGATGTTCCCCTCTCAAAAGGAAAATAGACGAATATATCAAGTAAGTTGTTAAGGGCTGTTCCATTAAAACATACCCGGGAAATTTAATAAACATCTATGGGTGAAATTTGGTTCCTTAAACTCAATTTTGCATCTATGGGTTTCCATTAAAACATACCGGGATCACAGGAAGGCAGTTTAATAAACATCTATGGGTGAAATTTGGTTCCTCAATTTTGCATGTGTGTGTTGATGTTCAGTTGCAAAAGTGCCTTCCTGGGGTACCATGTTTGTTTTAATGAAATAATCCTAAAAACAGGAGAAGTAACTTATTTTGAAAAAAAATCACTAGTCTAAAGACAATAATTGTACAAGTTTGAAGTAAGTTTGAATTTGTTAGCTGTACTGTACATTACTAGGTCTGATACAAACGTGCGTAACTTGTTTACAGGTGCGGTGTAATTAATCTCGACAAACCATCAAATCCATCCTCACATGAAGTTGTCGCCTGGGTCAAGAGAATTTTACGTGTAGAAAAAACTGGTCACAGTGGTACCTTGGATCCCAAAGTGACGGGATGTTTAATAGTGTGTATCGAGAGAGCCACTCGACTTGTCAAGTCACAGCAGGGTGCAGGGAAGGAATATGTGTGCATATTCAGACTCCACAGTGTTGTAGAGGATGAGAAAAAGGTGCTACAGGTAAGTGAATGAAGTAACAGACATTTTATGATATAATTGTAAGGTTTTACATAGGTGCTTTACTGTTGTTCAGAAGTAGTAAGTTTTAGAAAAGATACTTTATAATAGCCCCTATTAGGTACACACTGAAAGATATTCAGATTTGTAAATCCATATGTTTATAAGTAACTTACCGGGGAATGACATTCTTGTGAGGTTCAGGTTTTATGAAAAGGGGCATAACTTTGCTGAAATGAAAGTGGAGAGTTATTGGACATCTGTTACTACAGTCCTTCAGGTAAGATGCAAGTGTGTATGAAGTTTCAGGAACATAGGCCAAATACTTTTCAAGGACAAAGTAAGGCTGCAAGTTAAGTGCAGGGTCGAATTTCACAAATTTAGCCACTAGCTAAAAATATCCAGTGACTAAAAAATCTACTAGCTGAAATCGGTTCTCACTAGCATTTTTTGTTCAAGTAATAATGGGATGTAAATTCTCTTTCAAAATAGTGTTTTAGTATATGTAAGACGTTTATTATGTGATAACTGACTATATACTAGACTGTCACTGAACAGTCTGTTTACTGCACTGTTTCATTTGTATGTTATAATTCATTATTGTGTTGATGATAAGGTAATTTTCCTGTATGAAACTATGAATTGTGAACCTTACCTAATAATAAAAAGATTATTAACAAGACACATATCAGCGTTCGCTCGACTCCATCTCGCCATTTTGTCTTTTGAAAAACGAAGTGATTTTGCGAGCAGACGATTCTGCCATGATAATTGATTGTGTAAAGTCCCGTGTTATCTTACCGGAAGTTGATATCAATTCATTACGTATAGACGCTTGCACTAGTCTTGTTTACTGGATAAGCGTCAATCTGATACAGACTGCATTTTCTTTTGACAATGAAGTTACGCAAATAATCATGTGGAATTGGAGAGAGGTTTGACTACATATTAAGCCGTCTGACCATTTGTTGGTTCTGTCAGTCTGTCGTGGGTGATATTCAATCAAGTGTGTGCCATTTATTTCTACTCGCAGAAAAAAGATAGTGCTCGAAATTTTCAGTAGCACTCTGAAAAATCAACTCGCATTTTGCGAGTCTGTGTCGAGTGAAATTCGACCCCCGAAGTGTGAAGGAAGGATGACATCGATAGGCAGGCGTCATAAAAATTGAGCATATTTTATCTATAGGATATTTTATGAACAGAAAACACTACTCAAAAATAGTTCAGGAAAATCCCCATCTAACATCTATTAAGGTGGACAACACTGAATATTTTCTCGGTTTTATTTCAGAAACTAGAAATGTTGCAGGGAGCTTTGTTTCAAAGGCCGCCGTTGATCTCAGCCGTAAAGAGGCAGTTGAGAATACGGACAGTGTATGAATGTAAAATGATAGAATACAGTAAAGATCAAGCAATGGGTAAGTGTAATTAGGCACAGGAGAGATTACCTCAAAAGGTGATTAATTCCTAGTATTGAGAAATGGTGTTTGTCTTAATCAGTGTTTTATCTATACTTTTATCCCAGTGAGTCAATTTCCATCAAAATGGAAAAAAACTTTGTCGGTGGAAAAAACAATAACAAATAGATATTAACAGTGAGTCAGATTATGAAAATATGAGTATTTGACTCATGACTCGCAGGTAAATAAATCACTGTATTCATTAATGATTGTAAACTTTGTCTTTATTCACAATGATGACAATGAATATTATAGGCTATTAGGAATAGGGTTTGTCTTGATTCACAATGAATATTATAGGCTATTAGGAATAGGGTTTGTCTCGATTCACAATGCATATTATAGGCTATTAGGAATAGGGTTTGTCTTGATTCACAATGAATATTATAGGCTATTAGGAATAGGGTTTGTCTCGATTCACAATGAATATTATAGGCTATTAGGAATAGGGTTTGTCTTGATTCACAATGAATATTATAGGCTATTAGGAATAGGGTTTGTCTCGATTCACAATGCATATTATAGGCTATTAGGAATAGGGTTTGTCTCGATTCACAATGAATATTATAGGCTATTAGGAATAGGGTTTGTCTTGATTCACAATGCTTGCTCGTGAAGTTCTTAATATCATGTGTTGAAATACATGAAGCACATTATACAGAGCTTGTTGATCACTATTAAAGTGATTAGCAAGAAAGTGCCAGAACAAACCGTGACTATATAGTGTTGTATTACATATTGGATAGGCAGGTTAGAAGTCAAAACACTTAGAATATATTGAATATATTGCTGTAACCTTCTTATTCATTTTTTTTCCATTTGCATTACTTCATAATATTCAAATCATTAATGCATAATTTTCATTTCTGTCACACTCTTCCCGTGCATCTAAGGGTAGAATCACGTCTCAGTGTGACGTCATTTCAATTTTATGTTCTATAAAATCCTACTGCTGCTATTGTCAGCTACATAAGACAAAAGTGCATTATCGTGTCTTACCTAGGTGTATTCTGGGTGAGCTGCGAGGCGGGCACGTACATCAGGACTATGTGTGTTCATTTGGGGCTACTGCTAGGGGTTGGAGGTCAGATGCAAGAGCTGCGACGAGTTCGCTCGGGCATCCAGTCTGAACAGGTAGGTCATCTGAACGATGTTGCAATTGTTTCAATGTTTATGCAGTTGCTTTGAATAGAAAATTTTATTTATTAAAAGCTTGTTAGATGAATAGGGAACCCTCTAAAAACCATATTCCAAAAACTTTTTAATTACAAGTTATGCGAGAACAGTGCACTATGTATGTGTGTGTGTGTGTATTTATAAATGTTATATGCACTATGTTCCAATCCCTGTCTTCATATAGACATGCGCTTGGTTTCATGTGCTCTAGTAATAGTCCTGTGATTCACTGCATGATGTCTTGTGTCATGTGGAGATAGGGTTGAGAGCGACATTAAAATTCATAATGTCCTTAAAAAACAGGTTTGTAGATTTATACTGTAAAAGGTTTGCAAATGCACAATGTTCAGGCCCCTGTCTGTATATAGACCTGGGCTTGGTTTTATGTGCTAGCATGGCGGCCTGTGTCATGTGGATAGGGTCGAGGGAAACATTTCAAATTCATGACACGCTTAAAAAACGTGGGATTGTAGATTTATACTGTAAAAGGTTTGTTTGACAAATGCACAATGTTCAGCAGGGGTCACGGGATTAGGCGAAGTCGCTAAAAACTTCGCTTTAGTTTGGCCGACTTCGCTTTTTAATTCATGTGGGGCAAAATTTGAGTCGCCGTCATTTTCGGCAAATTCAGGTCAATTTCGGCAATTTCAAATGTGATTAACCTCATGATAAACAAAAGCCTCTAAAATACACAATCAGCGCGTGTATCACACGTACCTTATTTAATCCCATTACCATTAAATAACAACGCGACTCTTATCTAATCAGGGCAATAGCCTAATTATCGATCTTTATCGGCTTGCCTTAGGCGAGGTGAGAATATAAACCGCCATGTTTGCTCGTTAGGCGATCACGTGATTAGATCATGTGGGGAATCATGTGCGAATTCTATTTAAGGCCTAAAAAAAAAACGTGTGTTTCCGGTTTCCCGACCGACCCTACTTTATCACCGCCGACCCTAAATATTTTTAGTGAAAAAAAAAAATAATAATAATTAAAAAAAAAAAAAAAGTTTTTTTTTTTTTTTTTTACTCAAATGATAATTTTATTAGCCAGAGTTGTTAAGCATCTAATTTGGATTGCAAAGGTTATCAAAAAGTTGCCTTAGTACAAAAATGGCATAATATATGCGAACAATATATATAAAAAAATATCTAAAAAAAAAACTTTTTCCTACCTACCTACCAGGGCTCCGGAAATATGGTTGCCCGACGCCCCGGGCAAGTGGAATTTGGTTGCGGGCAGGTGTCCTTCGCAAATCTGGTTGTCCGACACTTGCCCGACTGGACGTTTCCGTTTTAGACAAAAAATCAAACGAAAACTCGGCTTATCATAAAGTGTGCCGATTACGAACCCATCGCTTTCGCCGCGAGCGGTAATTAAGAAATCCCTCCCACTTTGACAGTTTGTCAAAACCTGATTGGCCGAGGAAAGTTTGAGGTGCCAATCAAAAATGTCCATGCGCCGATAGCATTAATAATATTCATCTCCCTATTTATACTAAAGTGTGTCCTCTACTAACATGATAAGACCATCCCAAAAATTAATCCAATTATAATCAAATTAATCCAATTATAATCGATAAAACGTAACCATTGTAAAGTTTGTAGACTTCTGTTATGCATTATTTTACGCGCAACATAAATCATATGTTTAGCCGAACTTTCGAATTATGTTTGAAGAGTATAACCGCACCAAGATTTTATGCAACGCATATTGTGTATTGACGCTGAATGTTATCGGCAAAGGTAATGAATACACACTGATCAGTCCGCCAAGTACTTATAGCTGTGTAAAAGGTGAAACGCGGGTCATTGGAAAATTGTAAACAAACAGCAATTTATAAACGATTACGGCAAGTACTGTACTATACACAAATAACGTAGAAATTAATTACTGGCACTAATTAAGGAAGGTATGTGAATGCAGCGGGTTGCTTTATTGAAGTTATTTTGACACATATTATTAAACAAACTTTGTTTGCGAGTTTGTATTTTGTTTGGCACATTTGGTAACACGATTATCACTTTATTTGTGGCCTGGCGTTGACGATTAAAGCTGAGTAGGCAGATGTTTTGTTTGCAGTTACTATAAAGGGAAACTTTTGAAACACATTCACGAATGTTGATGTAAAATTGATGATGTAATCAAAGGCGGTTTGGAAATGTGTGAAAGGGGTCATTGTTTCTTTTGATATTCATGAGTTTATACGTTAATTCATAGGAATCGGACGTATTGTAAACATAGTACAGTATCCCCATATGTAGGTCCCCGCATGTATATAAAAATATATTTTAATATACTAGTAGTGGATAGTCAATGTGGTTTATTACATGCATTTACAATATGTCCGATTCCTGTGGGTAATTACATGATGCAGTATTTAATAAAAGATCCTTCATTATTTCAACAATCTTACAAAAAAAGTTACAAATTAACCATGTCTCTATAATGTTCCTTGTAAGGACAAAACCTAAACGTGTCTAAAATTACTGAGGAAAATACACCTGGTGATCTTAGAAATGTTGATTTGTGTGATTCTGGTGGTCAGTCTGACAGTGAACTTGGATTTAAGGATAGTAGTGATGGTGTTGATTTGTGTTCACCCAGCCAATCTGAAAATGGATCTATTTCTCGTGATTCTCCAGTGAAATCCAGCCCTAAACGTAATCTTCTACCCACCATGGATACGTCGGTGGCGCGCAGCGTCTAGAAAAGTTTGGTACGTTGACAAAGGCTTGATTTTGGGACAAGTGACTTTTGAATTTGGGGCAAGTGACATTTTGGACAGGGCAAGTGGATTTTGAACAGGGCAAGTGGATTCTGAAAATCCACTTGCCCTGGGCAAGTGGATTTTCAAAATATTTCCAGAGCCCTGCCTACCCTAACTTTTTGACAGGGTGAAACCAGAAACACACATCTTTTTTTTTTAGGCCTAAGTAAACCAATCAAAGCTGTCGTATTTTTTCGTTTGATGAATAATTAAAAATCGTACTACAAAACACTGCGCAAGGGCGGGGTTATGATTATGGTTGACAACAAGATACCTTGAAAAATCTCCCACGTTAAATAAATTTAAAAGCCAGTGTATATAAATTATATGATTGACATTGGCACAGTTAATTGTAAAGAATCTTTAATAAGCAAAACTTTGATTGTGTGTTTTATTGAGGCTAATTATGAGGGGTTCAAGACAGATAGGATTTTTGGCACTGTTCACTTTGAAGTTTGTAAGGCCGTGGGAAAAAAATAATAATAATAACAAAATGATAATAATAATACATGCTTTATTAGTATTATGCATTATTTTAGTTATTGTAACAGAAATAATACCAATACAAATAATTAATAAAATAACATGCAATTGGTTAAGAATTGGTTAACTCGATATTTAATCGTCCGTCTCATGTCGACCGACCTCAAGTCTCCCTGTTTTGAAAAACTTCTCCCTGTTTTGACTGGAGGGAGAAGTGACTTCTCCCTATTTTTGGAGTCTGGCTTGACCCCTGGTTCAGGCCCCTGTCTTTATATATACCTGGGCTTGGTTTGGTTTTATGTGCTAGAGTAATGCCCCTTGATTCACTGTATGGCGTCTTGTGTCATGTGGATAGGGTCGAGGGAGACATTTTAAATTCATGACCTGCTTAAAAATGTCGGATGTCTGGGAGTTCAATACCCAGCTCGGACACGTGCAAAACTTGGTAAAACTGGTAAGTAGCTACCTTGCTAGACGTTCAACATATAAAGAATGGTTGATCATGTATCAGTATACTGTGTCTGGTGGGCATCGTGTCGTGAGTCTACAGCAGGGCATTCTAGTGTGGCAGCATTGAACGAACAGTCATAATAAGACTCAAAAGACTGTTAAAAGCAGTGTTTAACCCCATATATATATACGTAAAAAAAGTAATTGTAGATGTTATAATGTATACCGTAAAAATTGATTGATTAATGCACTATGTTCAGGCCCCTGTCTGTATATAGACCTGGACTTGGTTTTATTTGCTAGAGTAATGCCCCTTGATTCACTGCACGACTTCCTATGTCATGTGGATAGGGTTGAGGGAATCATTTCAAATTCAAATAGTGCTTCAAAAATGGGATTGGAGATCTATACTATAAACAGTGATTATAGCCGTTATATGCACTATGTTCAGGCTCCTGTCTGCATATAGACTTGGGCTTGGTTTTATGTGCTAGAGTAATGCCCCTTGATTCACTGCACGACTTCCTATGTCGTGTGGATAGGGTTGAGGGAAATATTTCAAATTCAAATAGTGCTTCAAAAATGGGATTGTAGATCTATACTATAAACAGTGATTATAACTGTTATATGCACTATGTTCAGGCTCCTGTCTGTATATAGACCTGGGCTTGGTTTTATGTGCTAGAGTAATGCCCCTTGATTCACTGCACGACTTCCTATGTCGAGTGGATAGGGTTGAGGGAAACATTTCAAATTCAAATTGTGCTTCAAAAATGGGTTTGTAGATTTATACTGTAAACAGTGATTATAACTGTTATATGCACTATGTTCAGGCTCCTGTCTGTATATAGACCTGGGCTTGGTTTTATGTGCTAGAGTAATGCCCCTTGATTCACTGCACGACTTCCTATGTCGTGTGGATAGGGTTGAGGGAAACATTTCAAATTCAAATAGACTATTAGTGCTTCAAAAATGGGATTGTAGATCTATACTACAAACAGTGATTATAACTGTTATATGCACTTTGTTCAGGCTCCTGTCTGTATATAGACCTGGGCTTGGTTTTATGTGCTAGAGTAATGCCCCTTGATTCACTGCACGACTTCCTGTGTCATGTGGATAGGGTTGAGGGAAACATTTAAAATTCAAATAGTGCTTCAAAAATGGGTTTGTAGATTTATACTGTAAACAGTGATTATAACTTATATGCACTATGTTCAGGCTCCTGTCTGTATATAGACCTGGGCTTGGTTTTATGTGCTAGAGTAATGCCCCTTGATTCACTGCACGACTTCCTATGTCGTGTGGATAGGGTTGAGGGAAACATTTCAAATTCAAATAGTGCTTCAAAAATGGGATTGTAGATCTATACTGTAAACAGTGATTATAACCGTTATATGCACTATGTTCAGGCTCCTGTCTGTATATAGACCTGGGCTTGGTTTTATGTGCTCGAGTAATGCCCCTTGATTCACTGTATGGCGTCTTGTGTCATGCAGATAGGGCCGAGGTAGACAACAATTAAATATTACTAATATTTGGTTCACAAATATAAGACCTAATAATGCCCCTGTAGCCACCCTAAAAAGGAACTTTTGAAATTAAGCACCAACCCATAGATGCAAAATTGAGTTTAAAGAACCAAATTTGGGAAAATAAGGTTAGTTTAGTTTAAACTTATTTATTTTACATCGATTGTAACGAAAGCTCTTTAAACTTATTTGAATTACTCTCGATGTCTTCCTGGGTAGAACCAGTAATAAGCAAATGCAGATAAAGTGTCTTGCTCAGGGACGTCGAACCCACGACTTTTCGATCATGGGTCCAATGCTCTACCACTAGACCACAGCGCTCCACTGAAAATAAGGTTCACCCATAGATGTTTTTTGAACTACCTTCCTGGGGTCCCCGGTATGTTATAATGGAATAATCATTTTATTATGGTAGTTCAAAAGTCCTGCATCTAGTATACAAATGATATAACTTAGATATGAAGTTTTACTGCTTCAGGTCACCTAAAGATATGAATATATTGCAATCATTAGTCACTCATTACTTGCTTTTGTTGAAAGAATTTATTGCCGTAAAAAAGTCACTTGAAATTAAGGGGTTATAGGAATGCACAACTCGTACCCTGTATGTAGTTCTATGGTGAGTACTGGTAATATTGCAGAGTACAAAAAGTCCAGTTGCCATGACGAGTGCTCATTGATGCAAGATGAGTAGAAATTCAGATAAATTATCAGTTTGGCCATTCAAATATTACTTAGGATGAGTAACTCAGAAAAACAAATTTTCCTGCCCTGTGGTGAAATGATTCATCAAGTTGCTATGGTTATTGCAGGTGGGTATAATGACGATGCACGATGTTCTGGATGCCCAGTGGATGTACGATAACAACAAGGACGAGACCTACCTCAGGAGGGTCATCAAGCCTCTGGAATCACTGCTCACGTCACATAAACGCATCATCATCAAGGATTCTGCTGTAAGTATTGTATCGTCTATTTATGTAACGAAATGAAGGATTCTGCACTGGGTATTGTATAAATCAGAAGAAAACTAGGAAAAAGCACTTTAAATTCAGGCTGTTGTCTCGGTTCAGTAGACTTGAGCTTGGTAGCCGGTGCAATAGTGATGTCCCCCTGTCAGGTTACACTAGCCATCATTGGTGGTGTAGAACTTGCCAGGGGAAACATTAATTTTGGAGTAACTTGCCTTAAATCGATGTTGAAATATAGTTTGGTCTGATTGGCACTTTAAATTCAGGCTGTTGTCTAGGTTCAGTAGACTTGAGCTTGGTAGCCGGTGCAATAGTGATGTCTCCCTGTCAAGTTACACTAACCAACATTGGTGGTGTAGAACTTGCCAGGGGAAACATTTATTTTGGAGTAACTTGCCTTAAATCGATGTTGAAATATAGTTTGGTCTGATTGGCACTTTAAATTCAGGCTTTTGTTTCGGTTCAGTAGACTTGAGCTTGGTAGCCGGTGCAATAGTGATGTCCCCTGTCAAGTTACACTAACCAACATTGGTGGTGTAGAACTTGCCAGGGGAAACATTTATTTTGGATTAACTTGCCTTAAATCGATGTTGAAATATAGTTTGGTCTGATTGGCACTTTAAATTCAGGCTGTTGTTTCGGTTCAGTAGACTTGAGTTTCGGTTCAGTAGACTTGAGCTTGGTAGCCGGTGCAATAGTGATGTCCCCCTGTCAAGTTACACTAACTATCATTTGGATGGTGTAGAACGTGCCAGGGGAAACATTTATTTTGGATTAACTTGCCTTAATTAAATCCATGTTGAAATATAGTTTGGTCCAGTGTATTAGCCAGCCAACCGTGCAGTGTCTTTTGCACGGCCGTTTTTGAAAAATCGCGGCCAATATTTGGAGGAGTGGGTGTTTTTTTTTGCTAAAGAACACTTTCGAACTCTTACTTTCTCAATAATGTTATGTTTGTATACATTTATAGAAGAAAGATGATCTAAAATGCACCTTTTTCACCTTTATCTGTGAAAATAAATTACCCAAGAGACACCCACTTGTCGCAAAGTGGCGGGTAACCCGTGTTAGCAAATTATTTTGCACACCCTGTTTGCATATTTGCACACCCAGGTCTTGAATTTCTGCCTAATACACTGGTTTGGTCTGATTGGCATTTTAAATTCAGGCTGTTGCCTCGGTTCAGTAGACTTGAGCTTGGTAGCCGGTGCAATAGTGATGTCCCCTGTCAAGTTACACTTATCATCATTTGGATGGTGTAGAACTTGCCAGGGGAAACATTTATTTTAGAGTAACTTGCCTTAAATCTATGTTGAAATATAGTTTGGTCTGATTGGCACTTTAAATTCAGGCTGTTGTCTCGGTTCAGTAGACTTGAGCTTGGTAGCCGGTGCAATAGTGATGTCCCCTGTCAAGTTACACTTGCCATCATTGGGTGGTGTAGAACTTGCCAGGGGAAACATTTATTTTAGAGTAACTTGCCTTAAATCTTTGTTGAAATATAGTTTGGTCTGATTGGCACTTTAAATTCAGGCTGTTGTCTCGGTTCAGTAGACTTGAGCTTGGTAGCCGGTGCAATAGTGATGTCCCCTGTCAAGTTACACTTGCCATCATTGGGTGGTGTAGAACTTGCCAGGGGAAACAGTGCTCAAAGAAAATTATTTGAAGAGACAGGCCCAGGGCTTGTTGCTTCTGAAAATGGACAGGCCCCGATTTGAAATGGACAGGCCCTGATTTGAAATGGACAGGCCCTGATTTAAAATGGAAAGGTCCAATATTTTTTTCTTATTGGAAATGTGTCTTTATTTACTTTTATAGCACACATTTGTTACGTATGTATTAATCAAGCTCAGAACCTCCTCTGACTATATTTTTCTTTTTGCTACCACTTTATGCTCCCTGGTCAGCGGACTTATTTACCATTTCGTTTAAAATATGTTAGAATAGAATATTACATAGTAATTTATAACCAATGCAAAGGAGAGTACTAGCACTTTTGCCAAACGATAATAATCAGAGCGGACTTTGTGAAACTGGAGCTTAACTTGGTGCCAAATTTTTAATCAGGTTTTATGAAACTATCAGAGCCTCCTCTGGCTATATTTTTTCTTTTTGTCACCACTTTCTCGAAGTAAAGAATTAGGAGCCTGACTAGAAATCATTTAAAAGTAGGATTCCAGGAACTCCTTCCTTACACCTTGAATAATTAATAGAAATATACTTTATATCTGTATTTATACATATACAGTATATATATTTTTCTTTCCACCAACATGTATTTGTAAAGGACAGTTTTTCTTATTTGATTATGTAAAAAAAAAAAAAAAATATTCGAAATTATGTACCATCCGAACTACTATGACACCGCACTTTAACGGCCCGAACATTTCACAAACATTCAATCGAAATACCATCAATAACGATTTTTTTTCATGCATTAGTGTGTTTTTAATGACAAAAACGGTATTTCTTATCACAAAGGAAAGAAAACTCAACCCTAATAGCAGAATAATGAGTTTTATGTCAACAATTGTCATCTCAAAGTTGTGACAAACTGCCGACACGAAGCCAGGCAAAATATTCGAACTTCTTATTGTTTCAATGTGTGTATAACACATTTTAATTACTTTATTGCAAGTGTTTTCACAGTGCACAATTCACATGGGAGTATTTTGTCTTGAGGAACTTGAGCTTGAGATCCAGTAAAACTGATTTTTTGGGGGATTTTTTTTTTTTTTTTAGACAGGCCCGACGGGCTCCTTGTCTGCAAAATGAGACAGGCCCGGAATGGATTTCGAGGAGCGTCAGGCTATCCTATTTCATGAGCACTTCGAAACATTTATTTAGAGTAACTTGCCTTAAATCTATGTTGAAATATAGTTTGGTCTGATTGGCACTTTAAATTCAGGCTGTTGTCTCGGTTCAGTAGACTTGAGCTTGGTAGCCGGTGCAATAGTGATGTCCCCTGTCAAGTTACACTTGCCATCATTGGGTGGTGTAGAACTTGCCAGGGGAAACATTTATTTTTGACTCCACAACGTGTTTAATCTAAAAACCTGTTCCTGTGTGTTAACTTCCTTCATAAAAAACAGAATCATTGTCAGAGTCAGTCTATGGAAGTTACCTTAAAAAACTATGGATTTAAATGAGTAATTTTAGAAAAAAAGTGAGTATTTAACTCAAAATTCACAGGTAAAAAAAATAACTGTTGGGAGTAAACTTGCTTTAAATTGATGTTGAAATATAGTTTGGTCTGATTGGCACTTTAAATTCAGGCTGTTGTCTTGGTTCAGTAGACTTGAGCTTGGTAGCCGGTGCAATAGTAATGTCCCCTGTCAAGTTACACTAACCATCATTGGTGGTGTAGAACTTGCCAGGGGAAACATTTATTTTGGAGTAACTCACCTTAAATCTATGTTGAATTACATTCTGATCTGTTTGGCACTTTAAATTCAGGCTGTTGTCTCAGTTCAGTAGACTTGAGCTTGGTAGCCGGTGCAATAGTGATGTCCCCTGTCCAGTTAAACTAGCCATCATTAGGTGGTGTAACTTGACAGGGGAAACATTAATTAGTAAACGGAGTAAATATATGGGCATTTTATTAACTTGTCCAGCTCAATTATGTTTACTTTCCAAATATATTACAGAAACTCTCCAGGACTAAGATATGGTTATTTACAGAAGCTCTCTCTATGATATGGTTTAAAATATTACAGTCTCCATGACTATGATATGGTTATTTTTAGAAACTCTCCCTGACTCTATGATATGGTTATTTACATCTCTCTACATGACTGATATGGTTATATTATAAACACTTGACTTTGCAGGTAAACGCAGTATGTTACGGAGCCAAGATTATGTTGCCCGGTGTTCTGCGCTATGAGAATGGCATAGAGATCGATGAAGAGATTGTCATTGTTACAACAAAGGGAGAGGCTGTGGCTCTAGGTATGGATATGAATTTGCCAGATATAGCTAGGGGCTGATACAGCAAAGTTGCCAGTTAAATTAAAAATTAGCAGGGTACTAGTTAGCTTTTAGGAGACTGGGGCCAGGGCCCTCTGAGGAAGGGGAATTTGTTTTTTTCCCTCATTTCTCAAAAATGAAATGTTGAAAAGATGTGATAGTTGGCACACATGTTCATTTCACAGTGTTATGTGACAAGAACCATGACTGTCATGTATTTTACCTGAATTATCCCCCCTTTTTACTTAGATTTTTCAGTAAAAAATTTGAAATTTGCACCACTATTCAGCTTATTTAAAGTAAATACACGCTAAATATTACCAACTTCAAAAAGCTCTTAAACATCTTAATGGTAAATTATAGAAAAATCTATTAGTGAATTTTATGGTTTTAGTGTTATGTTCAAGAGCCTTTTCAAGTTGAGTAGGTGTCGGTGATGTTGGCCCGTCATCACACGTTCTTGTCCAGAGAACGCCTCCTGGAGTATCGGTATATAGTCTAGTTGCGCATATCGTCATTCTATTCCAGTCCTACTTCATTCGGCGAAGTAATGGCCATTTAATGATAGGCCCTATCGTCTTAACAAGGCGATATACAGTATTTTTAACTAAATCAAGGGCCATAACTCTATTGTTACTGGTTCAATGTGGCTGGTTTTCGAACTTTCATCAAATTTTAACAATCTGGTAAAGCTTGGTAAAGATCTGATGGAAAATCCATGCATTTCAAAAATGTTTGCTGTTGATTATATCACCATTTTTAGTTTGAACCCAAAAGTACATACATTGACACCTGATTGGCTTTATAGCATTTTAACAACATTTTAACAACAAAATTTACTTTTTGTGTTTTAGCTATTGCCCAGATGACCTCTGCTGTCATAGCAACGACTGACCACAACATTGTTGCTAAGATAAAGCGAGTGATAATGGAGAGAGACACATATCCCAGGAAATGGGGACTTGGACCAAGGGTAATCAGTCTTAACTAAAGATGTTTCTTCAAAATACTGCAAGCAGTTTTTTTATGCTCCCGAAGGGCAGCATATAGCAGTCTCATCGTTCGTCCGTCCGTACAATTATGTCCGGTCAATAACTGACATTCTTGGACGGCTTTTGAAATAACTTTGCACAAGTGCTCACCACAAGATGATGTGTCTCGCGCAAAATCCAGGTCTGTGGCTCCAAGGTCAAGGTGGCACTTAGAGGTCAAAGGGCAAAACCACTTTGGGGGCATTTGTCACTAACAGTGACATTTCTTGTTCAGATATGCATTTATTTTCATATCTTTTCAATATGTTTTCTGTCAAAACCAGAATTTTCTTGTAATTTACGATATTTTCTTCTTATTCTTTCATTGACAAGTGAACATATTTGCCATATATTCTTAAACAAAGCCGTCGGAGATGGTACCTGTTGTATAAAAAATGAAAATAATTTTACTCCGAGGCTATCATCTAATGTACAGTACCATCATTATTCAGTTAGTTGAGTTTTCTGTTGCAAGGCTATATTGCATGGGCCTAGTTTCTGTGGCAACTTGTTTAGTCAAGATAAATCATTGTTCTGGAAAGTATCATGAATAGTGTTTTTCTCCAAAACTAAGAAAATGTTATTCTGTATCAAAGGGAAATTATTATTTTTCTAAGAAAAACACACTTGCTTCAGTTGGGTAAGGAAATATAAAGAGGCAAAACCATTAATTGTCGTTTTGGGAAAGAAAACGTATGATATTCCTGGTTTGAGCTTACGTTATCATAGAATATGTGAATATAATTGCAGCAAGTACATTTGTTATCTTTTGTTTTTTTCAGGCGATGGTTAAGAAACAAATGATTAAGGAAGGTAAACTAGACAAGTATGGCAAACCTCTTAATGGAAAGGCACCAGTGTAAGTAAACTGAGATAGATTTTCAGCATATATTGTTACATTAAAGTTAATACTTTGACTGGACGTTAGCGCAGTCAGCATATATTGTTACATTAAAGTTAATACTTTGACTGGACGTTAGCGCAGTCAGCATATATTGTTACATTAAAGTTAATACTTTGACTGGACGTTACCTGCGCTACATTTAGGGATGGCGATAGGAATGCAGTACTGGTTCTACCCAGGAAAAAGTCAGTGGTCTGCCTCCACCACGAAAAAATTGACTACCATATGTAGCCTAAATGTGCTGAAAATGATGTTAAACACCATTCAACCGACCAGCCATCTTAATATAAAAAGTAGTTTGATAAAAGTGATCTGAAGGTAATTTTATTATGCCCCTGAAGGTAATCGCACCGTCTTGTCGGAAACAATCATGTCTCAAGACATGACTGAAAGTGCTGAAGTGAATTCCATGAATCTTCACACAAATGTTAATCATGAGAACGTGTCGTGCACAATAATCAGGTCAAAGGTCAAGGTCACACTTGCAGGTCAGAGATCAAATCAATTTCCTGCCCTTTGTCACTTACTGGTGACATTTCTCGTTTTACATTTACAAAATGTATGAGTTGAAATTCAAATGTGAGCAGTTATCTGTAGAGATTGGATGTCGCCTTTTTCTATAACTTGTAAATGCCGGATTTGTTTTGATGCTAATATTTAGAGATGACCAAAATCATTTTCTATCACATAGTGATACATTTGGCAGAATAAAATCTTGCCAATCCAGGGTCTTCTTTTGGAACTGTGTCCATTGTTTGGTATGCCTGTGTCAGCCATGTGAGCCAAAAGCTTTTCTGCATTGCTGGCACAATTTAATCGGTACCCGTTTCTAAAACAGTGTTTTCTGATGATTGAGAACTTGGTATGGTGGCCATGAAACAAATTTCATTACATTTATTGCGTGTTAGTCACCATTACAGTGATTTTGTTACCTGCATTTCCTGTGTCGAGGACACATTATATTTACTAGGGACTCGCAAATGAAAATATAAAATGCATAGAAGTCCCATCGGGAATTGCCATAGTCCTATTTATAATGGCACACACCTGTTTTCTGATCTCTGTTTCTCTTTATAATGGCGGGATATATCTCCCAGCAGTGGAAAGCCAGTCTGACCAATCATAATGTTCGCTAATTTTGAATCGTTCTTTCGGTTTGTTTTGACAGACATTGACTCCTAATCACACAACTGTAAAAAAGTCACTGCATTATATAGTGTATTAGTGTTCCTATAATTTGTGATGTTCATGATAGTTATTGTTACTGAATTCAGTGTAAAGAAAGAGGAAGAAGATGCAGCACCACCCTCAACACCTGCCAAGGTAGGAGCTACATCAATAAATTCTTGTTCATAGGGACATGGGGCAGTCTTAAGTTTTTATCACGCATTAAAATTAGCATCTCGATTTATTAATCCAGTATCATTGTTACTTGAAACCTGCTTGCATATATTAAGAAATTTTTTAGGTTTTCAAATTTTCTGGTTAATCTACCATAGGGTTAATATTGGTGCAGTATAAGACCATATGCTTTATACAATTCGCATAATTAATATTAACGATTAAAACAAGTTTAATTATATAGAAAAAAACAACAGGACACTGTGAGTTTAAAAAAATCAAGATTGCCATGCGTCTCTTTAGGGGTTGATTATTATGGATGGATGAGATTGGGTTGACGTTTGTTAACTGTAAAACAATTCACTTTATTATTGCTGTCGAGAATATCATGTGAAGGTCCTCATTATAATCCAGTGGTCACAGTGTTTCATTATCACTGATGCCATTGTCCAGACACTTCGTCGATAAGGTGGGGACATAAATTGGGTGGTCCTTGTGTATGGAAAGCACGTAAAAGAACCATAGGATTCTGACTGGGGTATGGTTACCGGATTCCTATATTCTTTTCCTCTCGAGGGCAGATTGAAATAACCTAAAACAATGGGTTGATTAGCCATTAACTGAACTGAATGTTGTTTAACGGCTCATCAACACGGTATAGGTTATTTAGAGCCGCCCCGGAGAGAGGGGAAGGATACATAGGAATCCGGGAACCGTGCCCTACTCTTATTATCGAATAGATTCCTATGGTTCTTTAACGTGCTCGGAGGATAGACCGATACACGGGACCGCCCGGTTTACGTCCCCATCCGACGGACGAGGCTAAGGGAAAGTGTCTTGCCCAAGAACACACCGACGAAACTCAGTGGCACCACGGAGGATTGAACCTGGGGCCTCCGGTTACAAATCCGCCGCGCTACCGACTGCGCCACGCCAGCCCTATGATTAGCCATTATACAGCAATTCAAATCAATGGGGTCCATGTTTTTTAGCTCTACTGATCAAAGATGCTAAATGTATGATGGGCGAGAGAATGTGTTGTGTATGTGACGGTTCTACAATTATTCTGCATGATTTTATATGTTGATCTGGAATGTTCACCATCTCTGTTGTCCTCTTTATGTGCAGGTGCACTGTATAACTGAATTTAACTTGTCATGTTGAGACGACCTTTCCTAGGTCCTTCATATTAGTTAACTCCCATATATCATAAACTTAGGATTATTTCATTAAAACATACCCAGGACCCCAGGAAGGCAATTTAATAAACAGCTATTGGTGAAATCTCTTTTCAGAAATTTGAGTCTTTAAACTACATGGAGTCCCATGTATTTTTAAATGGAATAGAATATACAGAAATAATGAAAGTGAAGTTAATATAATTTAACTGAAATATTGTAGAGAAAACATGAAACGAGTAGTTCAGATGATGCGGCTGCCTCCATGACGTCACCACAGACACCCGGGGCTGATGGAGAGAAGAAGAAGAAGAAAAAGAAGAAGAAGGTTAAGGAAGAGCCTGTCAGTGCGGGAGAGGAATCACAGCCGCAGGTTTGTGTAAAATACATATCTTCCGTCTTGCAACAGTTTCAGAACGTACTTATTTAAATATTAAGTTTTTTTTTTTAAAATTCC
Source organism: Cyrtodaria siliqua (assembly GCA_037043455.1). Classification (NCBI taxonomy): domain Eukaryota; kingdom Metazoa; phylum Mollusca; class Bivalvia; order Adapedonta; family Hiatellidae; genus Cyrtodaria; species Cyrtodaria siliqua. The sequence continues at coordinate 325,508 of JAWPHD010000035.1, forward strand.
GTCTCAAAATACCATGATGTTGATGATATCTATCAACAACATCGATCTAGAAAATGTGTATTAAAACAGATTTGGTTTCTATTAAATGAGAACTCTGAAATACTGATTTCTAAAATGTGTTCCATTTTCTTGACAATATGACCTATTTTTAGCTCTACTGATCAGAGATCAGCAGAGCTTATGCCGTGGTGCGGCGTCCGTCTGTCCGTCCGTCTGTCCGTCCGTTAACTTTTATTTGTAGCGACTACTCCTCTGAAACTACTGGATGGATATTCATAAAACTTTACAGAAATGTTGCCCATGAAGTCTAGTTGATCCTAGCAAAAATTCATGTTGATGTGAAATCCAAGATGGCCGCCAAAGCTAAAAATAGATTTTTTAAATTCAAGTTTGTAGCGACTACTTCTTGAAAACTATAAGTGATATTGATATGGGACTTTTTCTAAAATGATCAGCATGACATGATGTTGATCCTTGTCGAAAATCGTTTTGATTTGACGTTAAACATGGCTGCCAGCGGCCATCTTTGTTTACATAGAGTTATATAATGAAAACTTGTAGCGACTACTCCTCTGAAACTACTTGACGGATTTTCATGAAACTTCACAGGAATGTTGCTCTTGATGTCTAAATGATCCTAGCAAAATTTCAGGTCGGCCGGAAATTCAAGATGGCCGCCACGGCTAAAAATAAATTTTCAAAATACAAGTTTGTAGCGACTACTTCTTGAAAACTATAAGTGATATTGATATGGGACTTTTTCTAAAATGATCAGCATGACATGATGTTGGTTCTTATCAAAAATCGTTTTGATTCGACGTTAAACGTGGCTGCCAGCGGCCATCTTTGTTTACATAGAGTTATATAGTAAAAACTTGTAGCAACTACTCCTCTGAAACTACTTGACGGATTGTCATGAAACTTTACAGGAATGTTGCTCTTGATGTCTAATTGATCCTAGAAAATTTCAGGTCGGCCGGAAATTCAAGATGGCCGTCACAGCTAAAAATAGATTTTTTAAAAATAAGTTTGTAGCGACTACTTCTTGAAAACTATAAGTGATATTGATATGGGACTTTTTCTAAAATGATCAGCATGACATGATGTAGATCCTTGTGGAAAATTATTTTGATTCAACGTTAAACATGGCTGCCAGTGGCCATCTTTGGTTACATAGAGTTATATAGTAAAAACTTGTAGCGACTACTCCTCTGAAACTACTTGGCGGATTGTCATGAAACCTCACAGGAATGTTGCTCTTGATGTCTAATTGATTCTAGAAAAATTTCAGGTCGGCCGGAAATTCAAGATGGCCGTCACAGCTAAAAATAGATTTGTAAAAAATAAGTTTGTAGAGACTACTTCTTGAAAACTATAAGTGATATTGATATGGGACTTTTTCTAAAATGATCAGCATGACATGATGTAGATCCTTGTGGAAAATTATTTTGATTCGACGTTAAACATGGCTGCCAGTGGCCATCTTTGGTTACATAGAGTTATATAGTAAAAACTTGTAGCGACTACTTCTCTGAAACTACTTGACGGATGTTCATGAAACTTCACAGGAATGTTGCTCTTGATGTCTAGTTGATCCTAGAAAAATTTCAGGTCGGCCGGAAATTCAAGATGGCCGCCACAGCTAAAAATAGATTTAAAATAAATAAGTTTGTAGCGACTACTTCTCCAAAACAATAAGAGATATTGATATGGGACTTTTTCTAAAATGATCAGTATGACATGATGTTGGTCCTTGTCGAAAATCGTTTTGATTTGACGTTAAACATGGCTGCCAGCGGCCATTTTTGTTTACATAGAGTTATATAATGAAAACATGTAGCGACTACTCTGAAACTACTTGACGGACTTTCATGAAACTTCACAGGAATGTTGCTCTTAATGTCTTATTGATCTTAGCAAAATTTCAGGTCGGCCGGAAATTCAAGATGGCCGCCACGGTTAAAAATAGATTTTCAAAAAACAAGTCTGTAGCGACTACTTCCTGAAATCAAAATCAATCAGTAGAGCTTCAAGGTCATTGACCTCTTGTTTAAAAAAATTCTGGATACGTTTTGAGTTAACTTCAATTTTCGTTTCAACAAGACGATATTAAAACTTAACTTTATAGCTGGGAATATGTTTAAATAAATAACTGAAAAAAATGTTTTGGACAGATAATAAGTGTCTAGAGTATTGGTGTGCCTCATTGTTGAAAGGTGTTGCGTTTAATGAAGCAGTTTTATAGGCAAAACATATATGTGAAATGTAACTATAGAAAATTGAGTTTTCAATAACAACCTCATGAACAGCTGGTTAAAACTTACGCTCTTGAATGCGTTTAATGCTCCCAAGGGATCACCTTTTCAGTATTTATTTATTTTCGTTCATGCTCATTCCTATTAGGCACCATAAAACCCTTCATGTGTTGGTGCGCCTTAAAACCCCCAATTCAATTAATTTCATTCATCTTCAGGAGGTTTCATCAGAAAAGAAGAAGAAGAAAAAGAAGAAGCACAAGAAGGAGTCCACAGACGACTCGGATTGAAGTGCTGCTGAAATGGAACAGACAATATAAAGGATTGACCAAGTCCAAGACTTACTTCTAAAATTTGGTTCAAATAAAAAGTTGGATTGCCAAGGTTTAACATCTCTTCAACGACATCCTAGATTATTCTAGCAAAAAGGTTAAAATGTTTGAATTAAAAAATTTAACCCAACTATCTTGAAATTAGTTGGAGAAAAGTTTTAATGTTTTTAACCGTGACATTTGGCTACATTCTACATGTGCATGTAGAAAGACTGGGTACGAATTTTGCAGCATTTTGCTTCTGTGAATACACGTGTCAATAGGGACTTACAATCTTGTTTCATGTAAGGATGAACTGTCAAAAACAAAAAGAACAGACTGATGTAACTATAGTTTTATGGATATTGAAAGTTCATAGAGAATTAAAGACAGGAAGTAGCTAGCCTCAAATTGGAAATATATTTTTCCTTCTCGATCAAGTATGTACAAAGCCCTGTGAAAGTCACAAGTCTCTTCAAGTCTTGGTTTGAAGGATGACTCGTTTCAAACCCTGCTTGTAATGTTACCTGCATTTATCCGGTAGATACAGTGATGCCGTTTTCCTGTGATTTTTTTTGGACAGTCGCGTAATATTTGCTGTAAAAAAAATCTCTTTAGGTTACTATAAAATTCTACTGATCAACTGTTGCCATTTGTAGAAAGCAAATGGCTGCTGAACTGACAATATGTTGAATACAAAGAAATCTCAGAGCAGCCAGTACATCCAAATATCACCATAACTGTCATTCATGCTATTCTTATTTTGTTATCGGCGGCAAAAAAAGAGTGTTTTTATTATGTATCTTCTCCGTGTACAGACAACAGGTTAATGAAGTTTCTATAATAGATTTCATTTGTTTACAAAATGCAATGTCATATATCTTTTTTATTAAGACGACATTAAAAGTATGAGAGAAAACATGTTTTTTCTTCAATTTTTGCCCTTTGTAGAATGGGATCACTGCTAATCCAGCTCGAGACTGAAGGGTAGTACCCGCCCTACCCAATTTATTTGTAGTGTTGTATTTATTTAAAAGTTATTTGAAGGTCTTCATCATTACCTTGCTTTAGGGAGCGAATTTTATTAAAATAAGGGTACGAGTTATAGAACCTGGCTCTATGTGTTGTCCAATGATGCCAAATACATGTACAGGAAGGAAGTTTCAATCCATTATGTATAGCAGATGAAAGATTACATACAGAACTTCAACCAAATATACCAAAGTATAAAAGAGGCCATATATGGTTAAATAAAAGCACGAGTATAGAACCTGGCTCTATAATGTTGTTGAACAATGCTGAAGGCATGTGTGTAGTTGAAATCCATTATGTGAATTAGTTCTCGAGAAACAAGCTTACATAGAAAACTTAAACCAGCTTACAAAACTTACAAAACTTAATCAACATTTTCTAAAGTCACAAAAGGGGCCATAATTTTGTTAAATTAAAAACATGAGTTATGGAACCTGGATGCTGAATACATTTCCATTATGTATCGTAGGTACAAGCTTATATACGAAACTCCCAACCACATGTTCTAAGTGTAATGGAGGCAGTAATTTGGTTAAAATAAAAGCATTGGTTTATATAGAACCTGTCTCTATAATGCCGTTATATGTGTAATGTGAAGTTTCAGTCCATTATGTGAAGTGGTTTCGAAGATGCAAGCTAACATACAAAACTTAAACAACATTTTCAGTCTTAAAGGGCCATAATTTTGTTAAAAGCATGAGTTGCCAAATACATGAGTAAAATGTGAAGTAGATTCCAAGAAACTAGCTTCCATACAAATGTTAACCAGGGGAACACCACGATCAAGTGATGACGATAGTTTTTTCTTGCCAAAAAATTAATATCGCTATGATAGTGAACGAAAATATTTATTGTTTGTTTGATTGCATTACACTGTCCTCTTGCCAGATATTAAATACGCTTGTGTAAAATGATCAAATTAAAAATATTTGTCCTCATCTTCATATCCTACGTAGTCTGCATTCCAATATTAAAACGAGCACTGCCAACGGTGCAGACGGTTAGAGATTAGATCATGGCGGGGATTTCTTTACACTGTCCTGTTTTAATGGGATGACGATGGGGTAACTGTGAGGTTTGGTGCACCCTAGAACCGGTTTAACTTTGCCACAGACTGTTCCAAGGCAGTAGCCCTATTGTCATCCCTTTTGTGTTTGTGATGTCGTTTGCATTTATTATTACTTTTGCCTTCTTGTTTGCGTGTTTGTTTTGTGGTTGACTGTCCTCCTTGAATGCTACTTTCCCTGTCCGATCTTTTTATATTTCTTTGGTGAAATCACAATTGATAAACAAGGATTCCATCAATTACATACTATCTTTAACCAAATTTTCAAAGAATAAAAGAGGCCATATTTTTGTTAAAATAAAAGCAAGAGTTATAGAACCTGGCTCTGTGGTGTTTAATGATGCTGAAGGCTTGTGTGAAGTTTAAATCCATTATGTTGCGCGATACACATTTCTTGAGTACCAAAGGGCTACAATTTTGAAGATGCAAGAGTTATAGAACCCGACTTGTGGTTTTGTGTTATAATGCCCAATGCGTGAAGTTTTAATCTATTATGTTAAGTTCTTTTTGTGGTGTCCTCTAATGATGCTGAATACATGTGTGAAGTTTCAATCCATTGTGTAAAGTGGTTTGAAAGATACAAACTTACATACTTTAACCAAGTATAAAAGGGGCCATAATTTTGTCAAAATAAAAGCAAGAGTTGTAGCACCCAACTCTGTGGTGTCATCTAATGATGCGGAGTACATGTGTGAAGGTTCAATCCATTTTGTAAAGTGTTTTGGGAGCTTACATACCAACTTTAAAGGCAGAATATGCTTATTTATAACACAAACTGAAACAGTATTTGTTTACTACTTATGCTGTATCCCCTACACGCTGTGCTGATGCTAAGCACAACACAGGAAGTGTGCAGACACAATTGGAAATTTACAGCACAGGTAATGTTTATGTAAACAGAGGAGAGTTAAAACGTGCCATTTTAACGAAGCCTACATTTCTTATCAGTCTCCATTATCACCGTTAAGGTCAACAATAAGCATACTCCGACTAACCAAGTTGTTCTAAATATAAAAAGGGCCATAATTCTGTCAAATAATAAAAGATATCACCACACTGTGGTGTCAACTAATGTGTGAAGTGTCAATCCATTATGTAATGTGGTTTGGGAGATACAAGCTTACATACAAACTTTAACCAGGGGACACAGACAACGACGATCAAGTGATGACAATAGCTATTTTTTCCTTCAGAAAAGTCTAGCTAACAATTAGAAATTGAAATTAGAATAAAGTTAGAAATGAATGAGGTGTTAAGGAGTTGGCTGGGAAAGGACGTAGTGATGAGATTTTTTTTTAATTCGTATTTAAAGCATCTTCGGTATAATTTAGATTCAAAATTATCAAAAAAAGGCTAGGTCGCCACACTTTTTTCCCCACTAGATGTCATTGAAGAAGACACATATTTCTAACTTTAAAATTTCACTAAAAAGAGGAAAAATATAGTCCTTGAACATTTTCACAATTGTTTTCATAACATTACGTTTATTGAAAAGCAACAATTAATTTTCGATTGCATATATACATATCTTTCAAATCATACAAAAACAGTTGTAATCCTCATTCGTCTTTTAACTTTAAAAAGCAAACATATATGGACCGAACCCCAGCCACTTTTGTTTTTACCGGTTTTTACCGAAAAATTAATTCAAGATAAAAAATTATGTTCTAATGATCAACTTTTTTTAAAACTTGTATATGTCAAAGTCCTATGACATTTCTTTCAAAACAAGTAAAAACATATATAGGTCACCAGGCTTCTAATGATTTTTTTATTAAAAATTCTTTAAATTACACCCATTTTGGAGTTATTTTGACATTTTCAATGTAAAATACTGTACACACAATAATGACATGGAGATCGAAAATAAAATTAGCTCAGTATCTACTTTTATATATGTATTCCACTACTGAAAAACAAAAATCTGATTTATTCTATAGCAAAAGAATAAATTCTACTCAGAGCTACCCATACCCCCTATTTTGTTAACAAAAAATGATCACAAATGACGGAAAAAATATGGAAAAATAAATTTTGCTTAAAATTTGTATGTTACCATCTTAAATCCTACATTTTATCACATGAAGTCCCTTGTTAGCAGTGTCGAACACCCATTTAATATTTTATTGTATGACACACGTGTAATACAACCTGGAACGATTTTGATTGGTTGAGTTAAACCTGTAACTCTACGTAAGTTTATTAACTGAAACTATTTTATTTGTTACAAATTCACCCAGATCTGAGTCATAAACTTACTATTTGTGACAGCTTATAAAAATAATGCACGTTATACAAAACATTGTTGTTAGTTTGTTAAAAAGTTGGCGTAAACTGCTATTTTGTAAAGAGGTAAAACACAAACTCTTTTATACGCAACGTCACGTCATATATTTTATGACGTTTTGGCACCAACGTGTGTCTGACGTCGTGGCGGTCCATATGAATTAATTTTTACTAATTTGATTGCAATGTTATGTGATAAAAAGGATCTTAAACTCGTTCCCATTCCATACAAGATTTATGAAACTCGTTATGAACTATTTTTAATTTTATCTCGCCAAAATTCAAATAATTCTTAACTCGTTTCATAAATCTTATATGAAATGGGAACTCGTTTAAGATCCTCTATATATATCCATCTCTACTAGAACTGAAAAAATGAAACAATTCTGTTGTCAAATAAAACTATGATTTAAAAAATAAAATGTTTAGACTTGAAGATGTCAAAACTTGCCCAGCCAACATCCTTAAGGTTTACCATCACCAATTACATGTAAACCTTCGAGGTGTAGTCGAATGTAGTTCCTATTATAAAAAGTAATCCCTCCTTTTTCGATGGAAACGGGCATTATAGGTAGGGGAAAACTGCCCATTTCTACTCGATTTTGTGGTTATATATATAAGAAGCGTATAAATAGGTTTTGCTGGATCACTGATGAACATTTTTGAAATGTCGACTCTATGCTTACACTTTGTGAGCAATGAAAACAGGCGATCAATCAAAACAGCTGTACCCTTGACCTTTTTAGTAAACAAACAAGAACTTTCTTACATGTCTTGTGACCCCACGTTTTCTGGTGATTTTTCAAGTGGAAAAATAGTTTTCTATATGAATATATCACTGCTGCATTATCCATACTTGAGTTGAATTTGCAGCAAATCATTAATATGTGACACTTTAACATTGGTGTCTATGGGGAAAATAATTAGTGCTTTCATACCTTAAGTTAAAAACACCTGAGGATTCCTTCTTGATGCAAGTTAACAAGTCAAAGGGCCAGAACTCCCACAAAAATAATCAAACCATAAATATTTTCCTTTGCTATCATGTCCTACCATTCTATAGTAAGTCATCTTGCCAAATATTAAATCGATTCACCTAAAATTGAAGGAGTTAAACCAGATTTTGATCTACAGGCACACGGACTAGCCGAAATCGGTATGTCCCACTTCCAACTTTGTTGGCGGTGGGTATAGTGTCGTGCTGACATTTGGGTGGAATGAGTTGTATTTTTGTAGATGTATCCGTCTATGATGTTAGGAGAGTGTAGGGATATCACAGATTTGAAAATCAACGTTAACGAAAAAGTCACCAAAATTTCTGTTGTAAAAAGTACTCGTCTCGTTTATCTACTTTTTGTCTGAATGTGTAGTACTCGTGTAGTTAAAGCTGTGTATAAGGTTTGAAAAATGAAAGGCCATTCAAACCTAATGAGAAACCTTTGTGTGAATATGTAGACCAGGTAAACAATATATTACTCCGCCGGCCCTACCCACTGATGAACTATTTGTACATATCACCATCTACCTGCCGGACCATACCATGACCTACTATTTGTCAGGCCGGCTTGCAGAGAGCTCGACTATGTTATACAGCGTGTGTCACAGGTTTTGTTAATCGGGGTTTTGAGCACGCGATATCAACTGAAGTGTAGTACTGTAGTATGTTCTTATAAATCCGACGAATATTTTTTGAATTGCGGTGATCTCCAGATAAACTTTCATCACAATGCATGTTGTACACATGAAAAAAATAGTATTTACATTTACTAATGCCTTTCTTAAAGCAAGTTTTGAAAAAAACATTAATGTAAAATGTTGACTTTAATAGTCGTTACCATAAACACAACGTATTTTCTCTTCCGCTTATATATATTCATTATACATGTAGCTGTCCTTTTTTTAAATGGCATTAATTTGTGTCAAACAGCTGACTTCTTTTAAGCAGCGATTAGTAATTGCTGGAGGTACTTTAATAAGTATTGAGTATGGTTGGGTGCACTCAATTATTTAAATGCATTTTTGTACGTATTTATTTTAACGAGTTTTTGATGAAAAAAATATGCGTAATTACGCATACGAGTCTTATCTGGAGCACTGATTACCTAATTTCTCTGAAATATAGTAGAGTCCGGTTTAGGGTAGAACTTCCGATTACTTCATATTGTAAGTTCCGTTTATCTTTTATAAACGTTGGGATATTAACCAAACTGTATCACTCATGTTCCTTTTAAATTCTCGACATGGTGAACGAAGATTTTTGTCGCCATGACATTTTGCCCAAATATAGTAACATCCAATTTAGGGTACAGGTTTCGAACCAACGATTTTATTTGTGGAATATTTACGCAACTTTTTATCTACTTTATATGGTTTATGAATTTTGTTGTCACTGGGACGTTCAATGGTTTTCGTTAAGTTTATCTCTACTACCAGTGGAGACAGATGGACCAAACTATCTTGCTTCATAAATCTCATGAAATTAGTAGAATTTAAGGTCCTTTTTATCTTTAGGTGTAAAACACATTTATGAAACTAAATTCCCCTCGTCAATTTGTTTAAACCGTAGCACAACCAACAAACCTGTCATATTTGACCAGTTATGCACTATACTCACATCCTTGTTTTAAGATGGATGGTTTAAGAAAACACTAATTCCGATATATATGTATAAATAATTTTATTATTAATGCAATCATGGTAAAAGTATAATGAAATGGATCACAAAACGTATAGCGGACTTATTGTCCGTTCAAGTATGTTTTGTAATCATTTTACCACTTTTGCACAGGGGCTCTGTGAAATACGTAAAAATTTAAAAATTATTGCACCAAATGTATTCCTGCCACCTGAAGTACGACCTTAATGTGTTTGTATAGATGGTATTAATTAAATTGTCACCAAAATGTACTTTATTCCACTAGACATTTAAAGCATAAAGCGATAACTTGATCCGACACTGATTATATTCAGGAGCCCCTATTTGACTAACTACGTCTTGAATCGGAATGAACTTCTGCATTGTAACAAAGGAAGACGATGAGCAATCCAGTTCATTTCAGATATAGAGCTTTTCGTGAAGGCGAGCCTAGGTGGTGTTTCTCATTCCCTGAAAGCCTCAATCCAAGACGTGTCAGCATGTCGACGGTAGACCTAACGATATAGCCACTGATGATGTTGATGATGAAATACTGGAGGTGATTGTTCTCCATGATGACTTTTTACTGGAAGAAACAAAATTAAAAAGATAAGAAAAATAAATACAACAAGAGGTCAATGACCTTGAAGCTCTACTGATAGGTTCTTGATAGCTAGATCAGCATTCCTGTGAAGTTTCATAAAAATCTGTCAAGTAGTTTCAGAGGATTAGTCGCTACAAATTGAAGTTTTTACTATATAACTCTAGGTAAACAAATATGGCCACTGGCAGCCATGTTTATTAATGTTGAATCAAAATAATTTTCGACAAGGATCAACATCTTGTCATGCTGATCATTTAGAAAAAGTCCCATATCAATATCACTTTTAGTTTTCAAGAAGTCGCTACAAACGTGTATTTTAACAAGAGGTCAATGACCTTGAAGCTCTACTGATTGATTTTGATTCTAGGAAGTAGTCACTACAGACTTGTTTTTTGAAATTTTTTAGCCGTGGCGGCCATCTTGAATTTCTGGCCGACCTGAAATTTTGCTAGGATCAATTAGACATGAAGAGCAACATTTCTGTGAAGTTTCATGAAAATCCGTCAAGTAGTTTCAGAGGAGTAGTCGCTACAAGTTTTCATTATATAACTCTATGTAAACAAAGATGGCCACTGGCAGCCATGTTTATCGTCGAATCAAAATAATGTTTGACTGATAACCATCATGTCATGCTGATCATTTTTTACAAAAAGTCCCATATCAATATCACTTATAGTTTTCAAGACGTAGTCGCTACAAACTTCTTTTATAAAAATCTATTTTTAGCTGTGGCGCCCATCTTGAATTTTGCTAGGATCAATTAAGACATTAAGAGCAACATTTCTGTAAAGTTTCATGAAAATCCGCCAAGTAGTTTCAAAGGAGTACAAGTAGTTTCAAAGGAGTACAAGTTTTTACTATATAACTCTATGTAAACAAAGATGGCTGCTGGCAGCAATGTTTAAAGTTGAATCAAAACAATTTTTGACAAGGACCAACATCATGTCATGCTGATCATTTTAGAAAAAGTCCCATATCAATATCACTTATAGTTTTCAAGAAGAAGTCGCTACAAACTTGTATTTTATTTTTTGCCGTGGCGGCCATCTTGAATTTCCGGCCGACCTAAAATTTTGCTAGGATCAATAAGACATCAAAAGCAACATTCCTGTGAAGTTTCATGAAAATCCGTCAAGTAGTTTCAGAGGAGTTGTCGCTACAAAAAAAGGTTTACGGACAGACGGACGATGGAAGCCGCACCACGGCATAAGCTCTGCTGATCAGAGCTAAAAATCTATCTTAAGCTTTGGCAGCCGTCTTTTTGCTAGGATCTACTAGACATCAAGAGCAACATTACTGTGTGGCTTCATGAAAATCTGTCAAGTAGTTTCAGAGGATTAGTCGCTACAAGTTTTTACTACAAAACTCTTTTGTAAACAAAGATGTGAATCAAAATGATTTTCAACAAGGACCAACATCATGTCATGCTGATCAAACTTGTTTTTTAAAAATCTATTTAAACATCTTCAAGTTTGTTTTAAGGTTTCATTTTAGATGTCCGGTTTAACTAACGTTAACTTGAAAGTCATTAACCTAACGTTCAATCAAGTGGTTTCTAAGAAGTTGTATAAAGCAAGTTAATGGCTAATATATTTTACCTGTTTCTCCTCCTCAAGGCAATCTTTCAAGGCATAAAAGGTAATAGACATGCCATCCTCATTCCAGACTCCAATTAAAACACTGCTCTTACAATCTTCTGGGTCAAATGAGGCCCCTGAAATATAACAAATTATGCTTTTGTTAGCAACACCATAAAATCACGACAGAGCACAGCAAACTAAAAATATTTTAAGAATGGCCCTATGTAGGATGGTTGATTTTCATGGGAAGCCATCCACTTTTTCTTGGGTAGAACCAGTACTCACTATACTGTATACTTCCAGCCATACATAATGGTACAATGAAAACTGAAAACTCGATGCACCGCTTATTTTCCGACGGTTCTGTTCATGATACCGTCTTCCTCTATTTTCGGTTCGGTACTGTTTTTTTAATATTCCATCAGCAATATAAAGAAAATGCACTAAATTGACCTAAACATGAAATATCACTGTGATAGATGCCCCCGAAGTGTCTTTGACCTCTAAGTAGACCTTGGAGCCTGGACCTGGATTTTGTGCACGACATGTCGTTTGGTTGTGGTGAGCACTTGTGCCAAGTTATTTGAAAATCTGTCCAGGCATTCAAAAGTTATTGACCGGACACAATTTGACCTTTAACCCTTACTGAGCGGAAACCGTTTTTCTATTTTTAGTAATGGCAAAATTTCTTCATATGAACAAGCTCAGAAATAAATGTTCCTGCCCTGCGTAACACAGGGCAAAAAAAATAGTTCAGAGTTACTCGTCCAACATATTATACTTGAATGGTCAAATTGATAAATTGTTAAAGAATTTATCTTAATTCCTACTCATCACAGTGCTCACGCTACCATACGCCATGGTCGCCATTTGCGATTATTTTGTAATACTGTCGATTATTTAAGAAATGTCGACAAGAAATGTCGATTATTTTATTCTAATATTTTTTTTATTTTTTATTTTTTTTTTATTATTTTTTCCTATAATGGTCTGTATGACACCCCAAGTAATAAATGACCGCAATAAACATTACATTATCCATTCACGCCCCCCTGTGATGTCGCCACGCGCTAATCAGCATTGTTGATACACGCAAACATCATGTGATTAATGGACCGAATAGCCAAGCAGATATGCCGTTATTTGTTATCTTTCGGGCGATTGACCAATCAAACAATCCGTTACGCATCCAACAGTTGGTACAGTTTCCTGTTTATTTTTCTGTACACAAACTACGAAGAGATGAAATTAATTTGTGCACGCACTATTATAAACATAGTCGCTACTTTCATCTGCATTAATAGCTATTCCATCATGATCCCGATAGGTAGCAAACTCCCATGCGTATTGTGGACTGTGAAAACACTTGCAATAAAGTAATTAAACATTGAAACAATAAGAAGTTAGAATATTGTGCCTGGCTTCGTGTCGGCAGTTTCAATTTCTCGCAACTTTGAGGTCGACAATTAATGACTTAAAACTACATTATTCTACTATTAAGGTTGTGTTTTCTTTCCCCTTTGATAAGAAAGACATTTTTTGCCATTCAAAACACATTAATGCATGAAAAAAGTTCGTTATTGATCGTATTTCGATTAAATGTTTGAAATTTTCGGGCCGTAAAAGTGCGGTGTCATAGTACTTCGGATGGTACATAAATTCGGATTTTTTTATTTTTTTTACATAATCGAATGAGAAAAACTGTCCTTTACAAATACATGTTGGTGGAAAGAAAAACGATATATAGATGACAGATACATAAAGTATATTTCTATTCATTATTTAATCCATCATTCTTTGTTTTATCAATGTGTCAGGAGTTCCTGGAATCCTACTTTTAAATGAATTCTAGTCTAGGCTCCTACTTCTTTCACTTGGAGAAAGTGGTGACAAAAAGAAAAATATAGCCAGAGGAGGCCCTGATAGTCTAATAAAACCTGATTGAAAATTTGGCTCTTACGACTGACCAAATTTTCTTACGCATTAAAGTTGGATTTGTACCTTTTATGATAACGGTGGCCAGCATGGATGTCGCGTTGACCTTATTGTAACAAACAGGGCCTCCTCTGGCCAATCTTTTTCTTGCGCCACCACTTGTGCCAAATGAAAGAAGTTGGGAGCCAAATTGGAGAAATATGATCCATTTGGCTCTAATGGCTCTAATGGCCTGAGCTATATTTCTTCTAGAGTTTATGTGTATTTTAAATGTGTTTGTTAATGGAGCATAGTACACAAATGTGACAGGGAACTGATCAATTAGTAATATTTGATTTATAGTTACAAAGTTTCTTTTTAAAATATAATATTGTATACATGAAGTGTTGCAAGCAAACATCTGTCATGTTTCAAGTCCGGGCTTTCCCCAGGATTATTTTAAATGTGATTATTGCGTTGCAGTGTTCTCCCCAGGAATTTGTCAAGGCATGTCGCTTTTATCATAGAAAATATGCTTCAGAGTGTATCCTTAATCCTGACCCATATATGTATGAGTAGTTAGTTGCGAGACAATTGCTTTATATAAGAAATAGGCTAGTGATTCCATATATAGTTTTTTTTACTTATTTAAGCCAACAAAAATGAAATAATTAAAATGTGTTAAATGTCTTTTTGAAATTAAGGCATCTTGCAAAAGCATTTTGGCTCTGAAGGCATGTTAAATGTGACATGCCTTAATAGCCTGAGGAGAACTCTGCGTTGAAATGGAATGGGCGTGGGAACGGGGTTGTTATTTTGCCTCATAATATATGGTAGGTAGTATACTTTTTCCTCAAGTAGCGTTGTAGTTCAGTGGATAGAGCACAGGACTTGAAATCAGAAGGTCGTGTGTTCGAGTCCCGAAAGAAGCTAAATTGTTTGTTTTTTTAAAAATTACGGTTACCTGTGTATGTACGATGTGCACTGGTCAATGTATATATAGTAAATGATTTCCTTCGCTATATTTGCTGGCTTAAATACCCGATTTCGACATGAGCTGGTGAACATGAAGTTACAAATAAAGACACACCTACAAAGAAGAAATCGATTGATATGGGGGACTCTGTAGCTTTAACGAGGCAAAATATAGCATATTTAACTAAATCAAGGGCCATAACTCCACTGTTACTGGTCTGATCTCGCTGGTTTTCGAACTTGTCCGAGCTTTCATTGACACTAACAATCTGTTAAAGTTTGGTAAAGATCAGATGAAAAATGAAGGCCCTATTGACTTAACGAGGCAAAATAAGCATTTTTAACTAAATTAAGGGCCATAACTCCGCTGTTACTAGTCCGATATAGCTGGTTTTCGAACTTGTCCAAGCTTTCATTGATATTAACAATCTGATCAAGTTTGGTAAAGATCGGATGAACAATGAAGCCCCTATCGTCTTAGAGAGGCAAAATATAGCGTTTTTAACTAAATCAAGGGCCATAACTCTGCTGTTACTGGTCCGATATGGCTGTTTTTCAAACTTGTTTGAGCTTTCAACGACATTAACAATCTGATAAAGATTGGTAAAGATCGGATGAACAATGAAGCCCCTATCGTCTTAACGATGCAAAATATAGCATTTTTAACTAAATCAAGGGACACAACTCCGCTGTTACTAGTCCGATATGGCTGGTTTCCGAACTTATCCGACCTTTCATTGATATTAACAATGTGGTAAAGTTTGGTAAAGATAGGATGAAAAACGAAGACCATATCGTCTTAACGAGGCAAAATATAGCATTTTTAACTAAACCAAGGACCATAACTCCGCTGTTACTGGTCCAATCTGGCTGGTTTTCGAACTTGTACGAGCTTTCATTGATATTAACAATCTGGTAAAGTTTGGTTAAGATAGGATGAAAATTGAAGGCCCTATCGTCTTAACGAGGCACAATTTAGCATGATTTAACTAAATCAAGGGCCATAACTCCGCTGTTACTAGTCCGATCTGGCTGGTTTTCGAACTCGTGAGCTTTCATTGATATTAACAACCTGTTAAAGTTTGTTAAAGATCGGATGAAAAATGAAGGCCCTATCGTCTTAACGAGACAAAAGTTAACAACGGACGATGGACGGACGGTCGGACAACTCGGCATCCCATAAGCACTGCTGGCCTTTGGCCAGTTGAGCTAAAAATGAAGGTCCTATCGTCTTTACGAGGCAAAATATAGCAATATAGCATTTTGAACTAAATCAAGGGCCATAACTCTGCTGTTACTGGTCCGATCTGGCTGGTTTTCGTACTTATCCGAGCTTTCATTGATATTAACAACCTGTTAAAGTTTGGTAAAGATCGGATGAAAAATGAAGGCCCTATCGTCTTAACTAGAAAAGTTAACGACGGACGACGGACAACTCGGCATCCCATGGTGCATGTCTCATTAAAATCAATCAAATGGGACATTTTCCCTCATTGAAATTCAATCCTAAGGTGATCCCTTGAAGAGTTGGAAGGACTTGCAGGCCTTTTTCTACTATTCTC
Source organism: Cyrtodaria siliqua (assembly GCA_037043455.1). Classification (NCBI taxonomy): domain Eukaryota; kingdom Metazoa; phylum Mollusca; class Bivalvia; order Adapedonta; family Hiatellidae; genus Cyrtodaria; species Cyrtodaria siliqua. Next base: position 341,728 of record JAWPHD010000035.1, read on the forward strand.
ACGGGTCCGACTATCGGACCCGTTCCCAATGCCAAACATAGTTGTTTTTTTCCAAATTCTGAAATAAAATTCCCCTTCCTTTTTTTTTTTCTTTACAAAGTCAGGTAAAATATACAAATGTTTACAAGGAAATACTATAAAAATAACAATATTTAAATCATGTTTCATGTATTGAAACCAGGCAATTAAAACAACCTGATATTTATGTACAACTTATGAAAATTCCCAATTTGAGACGTAAAGCGATTAAATTTTTTCCCAAATGGGCAAAATTTACGGTGTAAATTTTCCCAATTTGTCCAGGGTCTTTTTCCCAAAATGGGCAGAAAAAGGCCTGACTTGGTAAGCTTTTAACATATTAAAGCCATTCAGAATATGTGTCCTTCATAGTTGCTAACATTCGATTGAGAATATCGTTTAAATAATCAGGTAAAAGTTGTTACCTGTATAAACTGATGCATCACTAGTCCACTTGTCTGCGAACTTCATCAAATTCTCACCCTTGGAACCACAGCCTTTCTTGAATTTGTCAGCCCTTTCCTTTCCTTTTACTTCGTCTTGACTTAGAGCTGTAACAGCACTGAAATGATCTACAATGTTAGATAATGCTCGACTATTCAAAATTAGTTTTAAGATAATCTGACTCATAGAAATTCAAAGTAAACCTGATTTTCTAAAACCAATCCCAAGCTTCCTTATGAAAGGAGAAATTATCCATGTTACAAAAACTTTATCTTGGCAACCTGTAAATAGGAGTGACCATATTTTGGGTTGCCGTTTCCCTACCTACCCAAAACTTCCTAAATCAATTCTTTAACCCATTTCCAGGGTTCTGGAAATATTTTGAAAATCCACTTGCCCAGGGCAAGTGGATTTTCAGAAGTCACTTGCCCTGCCCATAATGTCACTTGCCCCACATCTAAGAACACTGAATTGCCCCAAAAATTGGCGCTGACCATTATTCGTGTTAAACTTGACGGACCGCCGCATAATTTGGACCATCATACTTAGTTAGAAAAGGAAGGGAGAATGTATTAGTTAATACATTGTATTTATTCATATAAAAAAAATCAAACTGTTGCATTTTCTTCTTTTGTGTCTATTACATCTTTGTGTTACTTAAATCATAAAATGATGAGACAGTATATAACCTCATTTTATTCCGCCCTCCCACCCCACCAATCACCACACACACAACCCCAGCATTTTTGATGACCATCCAAAAAAAAAGCTTGGCAGCTAGTGTATTGAACTTTTAATGTCACAGTGTGTACAATTAACCAGTTGGCAGAAAAAGAAGCTATTGTATTCATTTAAATGTGCGACAAGCAAAAAAACAAGACAAAAACGTTATTAGAAATATTCACTTGGCCCCCAATTTCTGCAACCATGGTAACGTTCCTACGGCTTTGTATTTTAACTAAAGGGAATTATATGAAAGCAAGAGGCATGAACAGGGGTTCCCAAGGAATTGTTTAAGAAGTAGTAGCAGTAACCTTATTTATAAAAAGCGAAAGTTCAGAACTTGAGAAAAAGTTCCGTGATTTTTTCTGAAATTGCGAAAACCATTGACATGCGCATATCGCTAAGTTTTGCAACTTATTTGTGTAGTATGCACTTCCATATACGTTTAATTACAGATTATATCAATGAAATACCTCATAAAAGCGTATTGGTAAATGAGTGCTTCGAGTAAAAGAAATGTATTTTCGTTACAAAAAAATCTTCGGCAAAATTATCTAAACAAAAACAAAACGTCACGTGGGTCTGTCAATCATTATTTTGACAAATTTGCAAATTAAACAAGAGGTCAATGACCTTGAAGCTCTACTGATTGATTTTGATTTCAGGAAGTAGTCGCTACAGACTTGTTTTTTGAAAATCTATTTTTAACCGTGGCGGCCATCTTGAATTTCAGGCCGACCTGAAATTTTGCTAAGATCAATAAGACATTAAGAGCAACATTCCTGTAAAGTTTCATGAAAATCCGTCAGGTAGTTTCAAAGAAGTAGTCGCTACAAGTTTTCATTATATAACTCTATGTAAACAAAGCAGCCATGTTTAAGGTCAAATCAAAACGATTTTCGACAAGGACCAACATCATGTCATACTGATCATTTTAGAAAAAGTCCCATATCAATATCTCTTATTGTTTTTGGGAAGTAGTCGCTACAAATTTATTTATTTTAAATCTATTTTTAGCTGTGGCGGCCATCTTGAATTTCCGGCCGACCTGAAATTTTTCTAGGATCAACTAGACATCAAGAGCAACATTCCTGTGAAGTTTCATGAACATCCGTCAAGTAGTTTCAGAGGAGTAGTCGCTACAAGTTTTTACTATATAACTCTATGTAACCAAAGATGGCCACTGGCAGCCATGTTTAACGTCGAATCAAAATAATTTTCCACAAGGATCTACATCATGTCATGCTGATCATTTTAGAAAAAGTCCCATATCAATATCACTTATAGTTTTCAAGAAGTAGTCGCTACAAACTTATTTTTTAAAAATCTATTTTTAGCTGTGACGGCCATCTTGAATTTCCGGCCGACCTGAAATTTTGATAGGATCAATTAGACATCAAGAGCAACATTCCTGTAAAGTTTCATGACAATCCGCCAAGTAGTTTCAGAGGAGTAGTCGCTACAAGTTTTTACTATATAACTCTATGTAAACAAAGATGGCCGCTGGCAGCCATGTTTAACGTTGAATCAAAACGATTTTTGACTAGGATCAACATCATGTAATGCTGATCATTTTAGAAAAAGTCCCATATCAATATCACTTATAGTTTTCAAGAAGTAGTCGCTACAAACTTATTTTTTAAAAATCTATTTTTAGCTGTGACGGCCATCTTGAATTTCCGGCCGACCTGAAATTTTTCTAGGATCAATTAGACATCAAGAGCAACATTCCTGTAAAGTTTCATGACAATCCGCCAAGTAGTTTCAGAGAAGTAGTCGCTACAAGTTTTTACTATATAACTCTATGTAAACAAAGATGGCCGCTGGCAGCCATGTTTAACGTTGAATCAAAACGATTTTTGACTAGGATCAACATCATGTCATGCTGATCATTTTAGAAAAAGTCCCATATCAATATCACTTATAGTTTTCAAGAAGAAGTCGCTACAAACTTGTATTTTAAAACTCTATTTTTAGCTTTGGCGGCCATCTTGGATTTCACATCAACATGAATTTTTGCTAGGATCAACTAGACTTTATGGGCAACATTTCTGTAAAGTTTCATGAATATCCATCCAGTAGTTTCAGCTGTGAAGTCGCTACAAATAAAAGTTTACGGACAGACAGACGGACAGACGGACAGACGGACGGACGGACGACGGACACCGCACCACGGCATAAGCTCCGCTGATCTCTGATCAGTTGAGCTAAAAAGAGTTTTCTGATTTGATTGGTGGAAGGTCCAAATGACGTTCAGAGATTTCTGAATTTATGGTTGGAAGGTCACGGACATAATTGCCGCGATTTCATTGGCCGATGGACACACGTCTGACGGTCGTGTCAGGATTGTTGTTTTCAAACGGTGTAAAGTGCGCGTGTGGGTTAATTAGGTTGTTTATTGAAATAATGCCACAAATTAAGCTGCCTGGAGCAAGATTGTTGATTTGTACCGAAAGTTGTTTGATCTTATTAAAACTCGCTAGCGGCGAAAAACAACGTCAAGTTGTATATAGTTACCAAAATGAAATTCTGATATGGCTAGTTTGTCACTTGATTTGTTCTGGAATGAAAATGTCCGTCGGGCAAGTGGCGGGCAACCAGATTTGCAAAGGTCACTTGTCCGCACCCAAAATCCACTTGCCCGGGGCGTCGGGCAACGTATTTCCGGAACCCTGATTTCATTCTGCAGGCAAATCTGATAAGTACTCCTATAAATCTGAACAGTTTTGTGGTTTCTGCTGCTGCAGCAAATTACATTTCGTTGATGTTAGTAAAATGTGGTTTACTTCGTCAATTTTGAAAATAAATTAACAAAACTATATATCATTATGTAGGTATTTAAATTCCCTACACAGTGAAATAATTTTAAAAGCCATATTCATGCAAAAACTAATTTAATGAACATAAAAATCATATGTGAGCATGCGATTTGGGTCAAAATTTTGTCCTACCTTATTTTCACCCAAATTTTCTGTAAGATATATTCACCTTTTCTCTAATAACCCAGTGTGTAGATTGTAGAGAATTTAAGTCATTTCTAGTGCTGAAAGAATCTTTAAAATCCATAGAGAACTTTAAAAGTTATACTGATTTTTATAAATTTGGTTGAATCCTATGCGTATCGAAGTCTTGGTGACCAACCGTTCCCAAAGATCATCTTCCCACTCATACTGAAGGAATAATGGTTTTTTTGCTTCTTCAGGGGGCTGGAAAAAGCACCCCATGGTCTAAATATTGTCTGAGATGGCATGGATGGAAGATTTCCCTAACACATTCCTCCTGAAACCAAACATTTTCATCATTTCCATAGTCATCCAAGTCAAAATCGGCAAAAAAAAGTTGAAATTCCTTTCGGTCTAAATTCATTTGTTGTTTACAGTTTCCTCTCGCTAAAAGTTGTCCAAAACATCGTCTTCTTCATCCATAAACTATAATTCGTCATGAAATCCCACATAAATGTATCTCCCTCACTCGGTACATAAAATCTATCATCCATATTTACCGATTCACTCAAAAATCGAGGAAATACACGCAAAAAATAGCCGAAAAACATTTATTTTTTCACTTCCTGAAGTGTTTAAAATTCCCAAACAATTTTATATTTACTGCGCATGCTCACTCTGCCTTCTATCTGAAGAGTACCCACAAAGTAATGACGTTTTATACGGGGTTTCCACATGGAAAACAACGACATGTCAACAACAGTCAAAACAGTCAAAACTACTCGTGGACGGGTATCCCGAATGCAATGGGTAAATACGCACGCACGCGTATCCCAGATGAAATGGGTTAACTTGGTTTTTATCTTCAGGATATTTTTCTTAAATTTCTTGAGGTATTTACTGTCCTTGGCAAAAAAAAACACCTACCTACCCATTGATGAAATCATGGGTCAGAAAACACATATTTTTTAAGGATGGCCTATTGAGACATAAGTGAGATTAAAATAGCTGAAAATGTCAATATGTGAACCAAGTTGGTGATAACATTCCCCAAATACTCAACCATAAATATATGGACACGCAACCATATATATATGGACACGCAACCATATATATATGGACAAGCAACCATATAGATATGGACACGCAACCATATAGATATGGACAAGCAACCATATAGATATGGACACGTAACCATATAGATATGGACAAGCAACCATATAGATATGGACACGCAACCATATAGATATGCACACGCAACCGTATAGATATGCACACGCAACCGTATAGATATGGACACGCAACCATATAGATATGGACACGCAACCATATAGATATGGACAAGCAACCATATAGATATGGACACGCAACCATATAGATATGGACACACAACCATATATATATGGACAAGCAACCATATAGATATGGACACGCAACCATATAGATATGGACACGCAACCATATAGATATGGACACACAACCATATAGATATGGACACGCAACCATATATATGGACAAGCAACCATATTGATATGGACACGCAACCATATATATATGGACACGCAACAATATAGATATGGACACGCAACCATATAGATATGGACACGCAACCATATAGATATGGACACGCAACCATATTGATATGGACAACATTGTGCTCTATCATACTTACTTTTTGATGAACTTTTTTAGGTAACTCTGCAGAATTTTCTTGCTGACGAAATAGTCAGATTTATCCTCGAGGCGGTGGTTAAGAACAACATCAATCCCACTTTCTGTCTGTGGACCGTCATCACAATCTTCATCTTGTGCTTCTTCGGATGCATTACCTCCAATCATCGAAGCACTTATACCAGAGCTACTGCGCTTCTCCATCTGAAACAGCATGACCATAAATTATGTAGTTCATTAATGTTGTGAAAATTCATGCTCAGAGTGGACCCCAGCGACTCAATGGATAGCATGTTTGAGGTCACGTGGTCAAGTTTCAAAGGCGCCAATGGGTTACTTTGGTGCGTCTTTCAGGCAAGACATTTCACTAAAACTCACCTGCCAAATGATGGCAAAATTACACTACAAAACTGTTTATCAAAACTCTATCCAGGTGTTCAGGTTATATAATAATGTATATATATGCGGATTAAAAGTATAGAACTTTTCATGGGTTCTTAAAATACGCATGAATATCAAATATGCATAAAATGAATTACGAGTTGGCAATGCTTAATTTGATGTTGAGGTTTGGGGTATACATACACACGCACGCACGCACACATATGCACGCACCCATACACATGCACGCACACACACACACCTTGTCATGGGTAGGTTTAGCAATGGTGTACATGTTTGCAAGTTGTTGGAGGGACAGCTGGAAAAAAAACCACTATGCTGGGCTCTTTATTGGACCAAAAAATGTTTAGCCATTTTGGATAAACCACCAAGTTTCTTTAGCCAACTGGATTTTTGTTTAGCCATTTTTGGCTAAGCTTTTTTAGCCACTTTAGCAGAAATTAATACAATTTCCGATGAAAGATTTGTATAACTTTCTTATCTTATAATTAATATAGATGTATAATTATATTAAACCAAGTTGAATAATAATTCTTTGACTTGCTGATTACGACATGATGTATGTAATACATGGAAACAGGATAATTAATGCACATCAATTAATAGTTATATTCGTTATAGCACAGGTTTCGCAAATACCATTCAAAAATAGGTCGAATAAGATTCTTTTGTTAATACAATTCTAGAATCAATAGTATCGAGTAATTTCATATATCCTGTGTTTGTGCCACTAGTTTGTGCGCCATAAAACCCAATTAAATTTTCATGTTCATTGGTTAATTACGCCCTCCCGTGGTACCATTCAAAGTAGAAGATCAAGTTTACATCCAAGGTAGAATAAGACCTCAGTGTCTCCTTCCACTTAGTTCAGATGAACAGTCAGAACATGGGGGTGAGAATGTTGTTGGCTCACGGCTCACTTTGCATACTTTTTCATCTTGTTGTAAATGAAGAGGGAGCTTTCAGTGTCTGAAACGGCCGGTCGCCCACTCGCCAATGGCGATTAATACCTTGTCTGGGCGACCAAAAGTTGTTCAAAGTAAAGTTGTCACTGGCCCAACAAAAAACGTCTGGGCGACTGCCCAAAATCAGTAAAAAAAAATTCATTTTAATCAATTATTTTCGGAGAACTGTCAACTACCGTCGTCACTTGGTAAAAGGTAGACAACTCTTTATTTCTCTTGCGACTTGTTAGTTACGAATGCAGCGATTGGTTCAAATAAACTATTGAACCAATGAAAGTGCATGTAACATATGATAACTGTGTAAAGTTTCGCAAGACGCATGGTCATTTCTTAAACGCACTAACGCTGCGGACTTTAAAAAGCAGTCAAAGTATGCGAAGTAAGTATTTTTTCTGTTAATCATAAATGTCGACATACGATGCTAGTCGGTAATTTCGATTGTGCGTCAAGTCTGCTTAAAATCAGCGGCGGAGTGGGCGACCGGCCGTTTCAGACACTGTGTATTGCCTTTGGGCTGTGATGACAGTCACACTGAATCTGATTATTCTGATGATGAGGAATACAGCAGTGAGGTGGGGGTGTGGCGGGCTATGTGCCGGGAAGGACTTATTGAAGAATAATGGACCAAAAAATAAAATGTTCTACCTGTTTATTCTCATTTTTCTTTACTTTGTTGACATAAAAAGTTAAAAAATATTTGGGCCTCCAATGTTCATTTTGGGCCAGTGACTCAAAATTTTTACTTGCCCAAAATTTTTTTTTCGGGACAGCCTTTGGCTGGCCCTCATTTCAGGCACTGGCTTTCCTTTTTATAACATATATTTTTATGTGTTGAATTGAATTGGGGTTTTAAGGCGCACCAACACATGAAAAGGTTATATGGTGCCTAAAAGGCATGAACATGCCAGGCTCATCTTCCATGTACATCGAGATAAAATATGGAAAATGGGCCTAGAACCTTCTCACCCTGAACTGCAGAGTTGCTGCAAATTCTATCGTAGAAACACCATTTACGCTGGAGCCACGTTATTGTTTTTCTGCCACTGCTCTTTTATGCGAGCAAGATAGCACCTGAAACAATGCAGGGATCATGATGAAGACCTTTAACTGTATGTGTTGGTGCGTTGTGAAACCATTCAATCAATCAAGCAAGCAGCCAAGCATGTAAATTTACCCATGATGGAAAAAACGAATGACACAGTAATCGTTCTGTTTTTTGTGGCCTCGCATACAAGTCAAAATAAATGGCTTCAATGTGCGAAAACAGATGACAATGTAACGTATACATTGTTTACATACATGTACGTATCATGGGCTACTTTCTGTTTTTTATATCGGAGTTACTAGTCATTATTTTAGCTAAAAGGGTATAAATCTTTTTATGAGAAAGGTTAATTATTACCATTGTGATAAGAGCGACATCTTAATTGTGTTGTTGTTATTCAAAAATACAACTTTTTTTTTGCAAGCTCTTGTTGGGTTTCTAATCTTCCTCCAGTATAGATACACTAAGTGAGTTGCAGTTAGACGTCGTTATGTAAAATAAGCCTTGTGTAATATAAAGCACAAAGGTCGTAACACAGTCTGTAGATTTTAGCTCTTCTGTAAACACCGAGAACCCGTCAAGGATTTTCCGAAAAAAAAACGGCCGCGACCTGGCTTTTTCCTTTCGCCACTTTCGACAATACCACCTGTCAGTTTACATGGGTCAAAATGACTTTCGCCAAATTGACAAAAGTTTCGCCACTTGCAATTTGGTTTCGCCTATGGTGAGTGGCGAAGACAAATGAAGAGCCCAGTTATGGTATTGGAAATGGGTACAAATTTCGGCAACAAAAACAGGGAACAATGTAACACTGGCAGCACAGCTACACTTACAAAGTTAGCCCACTGTTCATGGATTCCAGTTTCTTTTTCTCTGTGATGGTTCTTAAATCAACTAAGATATTGGTTTTACACACAACAACACCAGCATTCCTACCTTTCCACAAACGCCAATAATAAAGTCATCATTCTCCGAAATGAGTTTGAAGGCATCTGAGAACACCTCATCACCTGAAATGAATTTTTATATTTTATAGTATTAAAGTACATGCAAAAAAATAAATATATTTAGGCCATCCTTATTTTAAAAAGAGTTGGTTTACTGTCTCCTGGCCAATATTGTTTACAGTGGGAAGGTGGTAGCCCCCAATTCATTTTCTTGAAAAGTGTATGAACATGTTTCTCAAGTTTAGTTATAGTGAAAGCATTCAGATGTACTATGAATAACCCTCACTAATAAAATGCACCAATATTTAGTTTAAATAGCACCCAGTAGCATGTACATGTAATAATCTGTTTGTTTTGGATTTTTTTATAGTCGTTAATGGGCTATATTCCCAATGCCAAAACATATATATGAGACAAAAATTCCCAAATGAAAGAAAAAATAAACTAATTAAAAAAAGCAGCATTAGAGTAACAAGTACTGAGAACGAAGCGCTTTTAAATGCCTCTATTGCAAAATCGGCAGATCGCCGGCCCTGGGTTAATAGTACTGAACAACAAATAAGAATTTTTTTGGTTGGCTGCATTTATTATTAGATCTTTCAATGGCTGTCTCAACACCAGCTGTGTGTAAATAGGTGTGATATGCAACAAGAATTGCAAGGCAATCCATAGTCCCCCACCGGCCCAGACGAACATTTTCCAGACATTTTCTATGATGGAGGTCAAAGATCAAGGTCAAAATGACCTTATTTTGGTACGCGAAACACTGCTATCCCAACATGTATTCACATACCAAGTTTGGTATCTCTAACAGGGTTCGACACTAACATTTTTTGTCTGGGATCCGACTGGAATCCCTACTTTGTACATCTGGGTGCCCACTTCAGGTATCCCACATAAAACAAAGAGCATTTTAGTCTGGCCTAATAAGCGCCTAGCCAGAGCGATTAATATAAGGGTTCCTCGATAATAGAGGTAGAACGAAAGGCAAACTGAACTACCTTTTCGGACAATTTTTGTGCTCGATTTTGGGGGATTTTGGATTAAATAATCTATAAAGTGTGCGGCAAAATCAGAGTTCCCAGTGGAATCCACAGCTTCTAGAAGCAGGGATCCCACCTGAAAATCTGTGATCCTGGGACACTGTTAGTGTCGAACCCTGTCTAAGTGTTATAGTATTGAAAAATACTGTCCGGACAAGCATTTTCTATCACAGAGGTCACAGGTCAAGGTCACAATATCCCAAGATGTATTCACATACCAAGTTTGGTATGTCTAAGTGTTATAGTATTGAAAATACGGTCCGGACAAGCATTTTCTATGACGGAGGTCACAGTGACCTTATTTTGGTACGCGACACACCGCTATCCCAAGATGTATCCACATCCCAAGTTTGGTATCTAAGTGTTATAGTATTGAAAATACGGTCCGGACAAGCATTTTCTATGACAGGTCACAGGTCACAATGACCTTATTTTGGTACGCGACACACTGCTATCCCAAGATGTATTCACATATCAAGTTTGGTATCTCTTAAGTGTTATAGTATTGAAAATACGGTCCGGACAAGCATTTTCTAAGAAAGAGGTCACAGGTCAAGGTCATAGTGACATATTTTGGTACTCGACACACCGCTATCCCAAGATGTATTCACATACCAAGTTTGGTATCTCTTAAGCGTTACAGTATTGAAAAAACGGTCCGGACTAGCATTTTCTATGACAGAGGTCACAATGACCTTATGTTGGTATGCGACACACTGCCATCCCAAGATATATTAAAATATCAAGCTATCAAGCTTGGTATCTCTTAAGTGTTATAGTATTGAAAATATGGTCCAGAAAAGTATTTTCTATGACAGAGGTCACGGTGACCTCATTTTGGTATGCGACATACCGCTATCCCAAGATGTATCCACATACCAAGTTTGGTATCTCAAAGTCTTATAGTATTGAAAATATGACCCGGACAAGCATTTCGGAAGTACGGACGGAAGGACAAGGTGCAAATCTATAGTCCCCACCGGGACCGATGGGGTAATTAGCAAACTAACAGCACTAATTGACTAACGACTTCACGGGTGGCCTGGGGAATGAGAGGGATTAGAGGACGTTTATTACGGTCATCTGGTTAATTACGGCCTGAATTACTGGTAGTCAGTTTTACAATTGGTAACACGCAGTATATTTTTTGTATTTTTAAATAAAATAATCGGCATTTTCCGTCGCCATTTCATAGAAATGTGCCCATGTCGTATGAATCTCACGCTGCCTTTACTTTTGAAACCCACATGCCGCAATCCTTTAATCCGAACGTGACCCTTTAAAACCATGCTGTGGTCCCTTAAAAGTAGGTCAAAACATTCATTTTACCAGTGTTAATGACATACATGTATTTGACCAAATAATACCTTGAGGCATAAACTCCTGACAAAAATATGTCTTCAGTTCCTGATTGTTTTCATAAGGATTAGAGGAGCAGAGGTGGTAATTACCTCCGCGATAAAGGTCTAATTTAAGAATTCAACCATGCCTGCAGACCTGTCGATGTCCTGCTTGTTTACGCCATTTTCAACACATGTAAGCAGAGGTAGAATTTAACTGTTTACCCACTTGCTTTCTTTTGCGAGTGCAGATATTTTCAACTCGCAAAAATGAATTCTTACTTGCAATTTTTTCTCTTTATAATAAGACATTTCTGTGCATAACTTTATAACTTATATATATATACTTACATGTACAGTACAACTCACGCGAAACCCGCATTTTATTAGTTCACGCCGAGTGAGGAATTAATTACGTGGAGTTTTGATGATAAAACTTTTCGTATTGGGAATCAGCTACGCGAAAACCTCTCAGCGTACTTACGCTAAGATACTTCACGTAGACTAACTCAGAGTTCGCCGAGTCGAAACTGTACAGGTAAAGGGTACAACTTTTTCTAATTGCAGTCATTTTAATGCATATTTTGAAAACATCACTAATTTTCCCTAAATATAGCGGATATAGTAGAGGGTTCAAGTCACGTGACTTTATCGTAAACCGCATCGCTAAAAATAGAAAATTGTCATGTTTTCTTACCCATAATTGTCGCTTTATTTTGCATTATTTCATTGAAAACAAAGCTTCACGCATCTAATTAATGGTTATTCTTCATATTTATCACTGTTTTGTATATGTTTACGCATCAAAACACCATTTTTATTCAACTCGAAGATGAGCTATTTTCTGACTTTTGCACTCGTCATGCGCGATTTGGACAATATTTTTACCATCTCCATATTACATACGCGTTATTTGATTGGATATCCGGGCGGACTTTTATGACGTATCGCAGAAGGCATCCAATGAAAAGAAAGGTAACACTTTAAGCTTTCCATGGGTATGTTTTCCTTTAATGAAGGTCAAATATTAAAAAAGTTACATCAAGTGGTCGGAAAAAAAAGGTTTTTTCTACGGTAAGGAACCAAACTGAAATTAAGGAAATAGTTGTTATAATATATTTAGACATCCCCCCATTGAATTCACGCAAAAACCCACGTATTTAATGATAAACAACGACCGGAATCACCATTGTTTACATGCATGATTTTGCGTCTCAAATTTCACTCGCCATTTCAATGACGTTTCGTACATGGTGAATTCGAACCACTCGATCTGCGAGATGCTTGTGTTGTTGTGGAATGACATAATCATATAGTAAATAAAGTGTACTTCAAAACATAAATGTTTTATTGGGTCACAAAAATCATTACAGATGAAGTTTTATCATTACAACTTGGTATATACAATAATCATTAATTGTTTTACAGATGCTGCAAACATCGTTGAAAGTGCAGGACTGTGTGTTTATAGAAATCCCCCGGTTTTCACTATAGAACTTCCTCCAACCCTAAAAAGCTACAAAAAAGAAAAAGAGGCTTTTAGGGTCAGAGAAGGCTCGGATTATCTGTGACATTATGGGCAGGGCAAAGGATGTGGATTTTGAAAATCGTCTTGCCCAGGGCAAGTGGATTCTGAAATTGTAACAGTGGACATTTTCCAGAACATCCGACAACGTTCTACATTTATCAATATTGACAAATTTGTTTTTAGATCAGGGCTAAAATCTCGTCACAATCTGCAATATTGATAAATTTGTTTTAAGATCAGGTCTAAAATCTCGTCACAATCTAGCAAAATTGACACATTTTATTTGTTTTTTAGATCGGGTCAAACTCTCGTCAAATGTTTGTGAAAAAACTAGTTCTTAGATAGGTGAAAGTAACGTTTTTTACATTATATATCAATTTATTCCAGTCGAATGATACACATATATTCATAACTACCTGTACAAACGTCCTTGTAAATTATCATTTTGTCAGATTTGTTCAGATAGAATCTGTCAGCAACAATGTCACTTCTTCTAACGAAGAGATCTAACCGGAAAAGGAAGTAACTTTTACGATTGTATGGTGGGGTAGGCCTAAAGTGCGAAAAGGAGTCCTTTTCGCGAAAAGGAGATTCCGCTACGAAAAGGAGCCATAAAATCTATATTTGAAGCATTAAGAATTTTTTTTTTATATATTTAGAAACATACTAATGAAATATGTTTGGAGTAAAAAAATTAGTTAAATCAAACTTAAAATTAATTTTTTGTCAACACTTTTGTGTTTTTACTCCATTTTGACCATACGAAAAGGACTTACCGCTATGAAAAGGAGTCATAAAATCAATATCTAAAGCTGTATACACATTAATTTTATATATTTAGAAATAGATTATTAGAATATGTTTGCTTTGAAGAAATTAGTTAAATCAAACTTTAAATGAATTTGTTGTCAATATTTTTGTGTTTTGACTTCATTTTGGCAATACGAAAAGGACTTTCCGTCTACGAAAAGGAGTCATAAAATCAATATCTAAAGCTTAATGGGTGTTGATTTTATATATTATCAAATAGATTAATAGAATATGTCTGCATTGAAAAAAAAAGTTAAATCGAACTTTAAATGAAATTGTTGTCAATATTTTAGTATATTATGACTCTCTTTTTACCATACGAAAAGGACTTTCCGTCTACGAAACGGAGTCATAAAATCAACATCTAAAGCTGTATACACATTAATTTTATATATTTAGAAATAGATTATTAGAATATGTTTGCTTTGAAGAAATTAGTTAAATCAAACTTTAAATGAATTTGTTGTCAATATTTTTGTGTTTTGACTTCATTTTGGCAATACGAAAAGGACTTTCCGTCTACGAAAAGGAGTCATAAAATCAATATCTAAAGCTTAATGGGTGTTGTTTTTATATATTATCAAATAGATTAATAGAATATGTCTGCATTGAAAAAAAAAGTTAAATCGAACTTTAAATGAATTTGTTGTCAATATTTTAGTATATTATGACTCTCTTTTTACCATACGAAAAGGACTTTCCGTCTACGAAACGGAGTCATAAAATCAATATCTAAAGCTGTATACACATTAATTTTATATATTTAGAAATAGATTATTAGAATATGTTTGCTTTGAAGAAATTAGTTAAATCAAACTTTAAATGAATTTGTTGTCAATATTTTTGTGTTTTGACTTCATTTTGGCCATACGAAAAGGACTTTCCGTCTACGAAAAGGAGTCATAAAATCAATATCTAAAGCTTAATGGGTGTTGTTTTTATATATTATCAAATAGATTAATAGAATATGATTGCATTGAAAAAAATAGTTAAATCGAACTTTAAATGAATTTGTTGTCAATATTTTAGTATATTATGACTCTCTTTTTACCGTACGAAAAGGACTTTCCTTCTGCGACTATGTCTTCATGTTAAAGCTGTTCGACTTTTATACCTACTTATTATGTAAATTACCTAAGTTCGAAATGCAGTTAAATGCCCTTCATAAAATCATTAATGTGTATAGAAACATATACACACAAACACAAAATAAACATGAAATAAAACTTATAATATTTAATTCCGTGAAGAATACTTCTGTGTTTTTATTCTATCGTATTGCCTCACGAAAAGGAATTTCCGCAACTGGGCTGTGCACACTTTCTTTTTCAACTGAGTATAGATACCTTTACTGTATTGGTATATAGTCACCAAACTCTTAAGAACTCAGTAAATATATGTATTAGTAATGAATGGTATAAATGGGGAAATTTATATACAAAATAAATGTGTGTACTATCATTTCATGGAACAAGTCTCTATTATACGAAACTTTCATATGTACTTATATATCTACTTATTCAGCCTTTGGTCAGAGTTTGTAGTCAAGAGATTGATGCTACATCTATTGTCGTATATTTTATATATGACTTTATATTTACTTTTATACGTACTTGTTCAGTCTGTCTATATTATTTTAATTATTCACTCTGTTCATTTCAGGAGATGAAAAGAAAACGACAACAACACTGACTCATTATAGTTGTAATATTTCCAAATGTAAATTTATCTATTACATAGCATTAACATATCAATTATTTTAAGCAAACATAATACAAGACACAATTAAGAACTTATCATAACAATGTAAGTATTACTTGAGTGAGAGTAGCATATACAGTATTTTTTTAACAAATTTAATGAAAGAAAACGAAAGAACTTTTCTGCAAATGAAATGAAAATAACATATTATTGAACAGTATGTGAAGTACCATAGAATGGAGATTAATTGAAACAAAGGTGTAGTACAATTGACATACTAAAATAACAACCATTATATACACAACGTATCGGGTGTTTTTTTCAACAAATGTTACGAAGATATTCATACAACTAATATTTTTTGTCGGGGCGTTGATCACCAGAGCCAGTCGACTTCAGGGCGACTGTTCTATACCGACGGATCCTAACTTATCTTTTTTTTCAATACATGTTACGCAGATATTCATACAAACTAATATTTTTTTTCAATAAATGTTACGCAGATATTCATACAACTAATATTTTTTGTCGGGGTGTTGAACACCAGAGCCAGTCGACTTGAGGTCGACTGTTCTATACCGACGGATTACTCTATTAATTTTCTTTTTGCGTTCGGCGTGTGAGATCTTTCCGCGCGTTTTCTTTTCACCTGGTGTGGTTTTTTTCCAGCCGATGCCGTTTTCAATACAGTCCTTCTACCGTCGGTCGAAACTATTAAGTTTTGATTAGACTTCCCCTTATCTTTTAAGAACCTCTGTGTGCGCTTACCCTTTTGTTCTTGCGAAATATTAGTCCAGTGGTCGATTTCTATTAGGTGATGAGCAAAAGACGGATGTAATTTAAAATTTCCCATATCCCGTATTGCGCGGCTCCTCTCCAATTGTTCGCCAATGACGATGTCATATAAAATATTTATAAACTTAGGTAAATCTTTAATTTTCCAATTAGTTGCCGACTTCAGTGTGTGGTTCGCACTCTCCGAATTGTTATTTGTCCAGTTAGCGGGGATTTTGCCCTTTTTAACTGGTTCAATAACGTGAACTTCTAACATTGGAATTAATTTATTGTCAAAGTAGTTCCGGAATTTCTTTTCACCACAATTAGCGTCTTTACTGTCTATGAATTCACGCAATCGTGTTAACCGTGTATTATACGTGTCTATGTCTGCAGATTCCACTAACCCGTCTGGTCCATAAATATTAGTAAGTATTTGTTGTCGATCGTTGACCGGATATCCTACTTGGTCTTCCAAGTACCTGTTAGTGTTCTGCTTCAAATGTCTAGTGCATAGTACATGTGTGCAGCCAACAGAACACCGTGATATTGCGGATTTAAACGCTAATTCTTCATCACTCCCTATTGTCAAATTAGAAATGTCGGTAACCGTAAGATTGTCTGCAATTTCATGCATAAAGGAGCTATACGCTTTTGTCGTTGAGCTTGTGTGCACGAATGTTGGTCCGAAACAGATCGGGTGGTCCATGCTTGATCGACGGACAACAGACAAGTCTTTATATACTGTTGGGGTAACATGGAAGTCGCCAATGTTGTAAGTCTTGTCTATTCCAAGAACACTGCCCTTTTCTTTGCAGCAAAATCTTTTCAAATCCTCTATCTGTTGATCTGTATATAACGTCACAACTGGATGCTGCATTCCATTTACGTGTTTCACACTTTTAACAAATTCTTTGTCATCTCTTCGACGCTTATAATATGATCCGCTGCGTTATTGGAACAGTCGGATGTTGCTCTAGACGCTTTGTTTAATGAGTATTTGAAATTTTTTAATTGTTTTTTATTCCGCTGTTTCTGAAAAACATCATTCGTTTTTTGGTTCATTTTTCGTTCAACAGTTTTAACTGATTCATGTTTTAATTGCTGTTTTAATTCATTTACAACGGAATTCTTGGTTCTTATGTATTTTGCGTTATTGTTACTGTGCTTAACATGCCCGTGAAGTTGTCTTGGCGGGAAAATTCCTATGTATTCAACTATGGCGACACCATTAAAACATGAACTCGAAGACTTCTCAATCCATCTCATTCTCCGTTTAAATTGACTGTTTCCCGCCGGAGACGCCTTTAATGTCTGATACAACCGATGTACTTCGAGAAGTTCATTTTCATTTGGCTGGGGATCTATCACAATGAATTCGCGTTTTTTATTTACCTGTTTCTCAAAACAGTACACTCCTTTTCGTTTAACAATCGACACAATTTTACCATTTTGCTCTATGTAGTAAGAAATGAGAGTTGCTGCGTTATTCCAAGCACCGCAATCGTCCCAAAATTCACTCTTTTTGCCATTCTTACGTTTGTCTATGTTACAGGAATTGTTGATCAAATAAAACATTCCGTCCTTTCGACCACTCGGGATCTCGCTAAGTAAAGTATACGGGCCCTTCAAAGTTTCGATTGTAGTTTTGATGTCCATGAACTTATTACCAAGAGGTCCAGCAATAAATGCATTTTCATTGTAACAGAATTTGTATAACAATTTAAGATATTGATTTTTTGACTTCTTTTCGTAGTTGAAAATCCTTTTCGTATGGTAAAAGGAATGTCAAAACACAAAAGTATTGACTATAAATTCATTTAAAGTTCGATTTAACTAATTTTTTCAATGCAAACATATTCTATTAATCTATTTGTTAATATATAAAAACAATTTGTATTAAGTTTTAGATATTGAGTTTATGACTCCTTTTCGTAGACGGAAAGTCCTTTTCGTAAGGCCAAAATGGAGTCAAAACACAAAAGTATTGACAAAAAATTCATTTAAAATTGGATTTAACTATTTTGTTCAATGCAAATATATTCTATTAATCTATTTGTTAATATATAAAAAGAATGTGTATACAGCTTTAGATATTGATTTTATGTCTCCTTTTCGTAGACGGAAAGTCCTTTTCGTATGGTCAAAATGGAGTAAAAAGCACAAAAGTATTGACAAAAAATTAATTTTAAGTTTGATTTAACTATTTTTTTTTCTCCAAACATATTTCATTAGTATGTTTCTAAATATATAAAAATAATTTTCTTAATGCTTCAAATATTGATTTTATGGCTCCTTTTCGTAGCGGAATCTCCTTTTCGCGTATAATGAGGTTGTTGTCGGGACTGGCCGGCCTCGTAATACAAACTTGTGTGTGTGTGACCATTTGATTCAATCAAACTCATCGTTTCCATGAAACTGAAAAGGCCGAGTCCCGTTTTTCATTTATTGTTCAAGTGTAAACCAGGTTTTCGAAACAATACATATATGTTCATTGTTTGTGAACGGTTACACGAAACACCCAAATCTACCTATGTCCCCCAAATCCACCCCAAATCTACACCAAATCTGCCAATAAATCTCCCAAATCCACACCAAAACTGCCTTATATGATGTAACATCAATGTTGTAATAACAAATATCACAACAATAAAAATCATTTGAGCAAAATGAGAATGTAGTTGCAAATGTATTTGTTAATAATGCATGTTGTTATCACAGTGTGTAAAAATAACGCAAAAATCGTTAATTCTGTAATAAATTAACCAATATATCTTCAATTTTCTCAAATGATTATTTTATCTTTGATATTTGGTACAATAACATCATTGTAACAACTCTGGTGTGGATTTGGGAAGTTTAGGGGTAGATTTGGTGAAGATTTGGGTGGATTTGGGGAAAATAGGTAGATTTGGGTGTTTCGTGTTACCGTTTGTGATTGTTCACAAATATAACATTGAACAATCGATTTAAAATCAAATAAGCATATCGAATGTATACTTTAATATGAGCTGTGATCTGAATAACTTGTAGTGGTTATGAAGTGGTTTATTAGGCCTACGTCTCTGTTTTAAACCATTAATAAAACACGTTATTATCACAAGTCTGTTTAAGTGAGAGAGAACGTGTTGGTGTCATGCCTATGAAGTTCAAAAGCTTAGTAACTTATGGCTTTAGTTTTGGTATCTGTGTAATGGAATTGAAATACTAGAAGCTAAAATAAAACAACGAAGTTCAACACGTAATTTAATATGTCGTTTATATTGACCTACGTTTGGTAGGAACATACCTGCTGTCATTTATGTTGACCTACGTTTGGTAGGAAGATACCTGCTGTCATTTAGATTGACCTACGTTTGGTAGGAACATACACGCTGTCATTTATATTGACCTACGTTTGGTAGGAACATACCTGCTGTCATTTATATTGACCTACGTTTGGTAGGAACATACCCGATGTCATTTATATTGACCTACGTTTGGTAGGAACATACCTGCTGTCATTTATATTGACCTATGTTTGGTAGGAAGATACCTGCTGTCATTTATATTGACCTACGTTTGGCAGGAACATACCTGCTGTCATTTAGATTGACCTACGTTTGGCAAGAACATACACGATGTCATTTTTATTGACCTACGTACATGCTGTTATTTATATTGACCCACGTTTGGCAGGAACATACCCGCTGTCATTTAGATTGACCTACGTTTGGTAGGAACATACACGCTGTCATTTATATTGACCTACGTTTGTTAGGAAGATGCTTGCTGTCATTTAGATTGACCTACATTTGGTAGGAAGATACCTGCTGTCATTTATATTGACATACGTTTGGTAGGAACATATTTGCTCTCATTTATATTGACCTACGTTTGGTAGGAACATACCTGCTGCCATTTATATTGACCTACGTTTGGTAGGAACATACACGCTCTCATTTATATTGACCTACGTTTAATAGGAACATACCTGCTGTTATTTATATTGACCTACGTTTGGTAGGAACATACATACTGTCATTTATATTGACCTACGTTTGGTAGGTACATAACTGCTGTCATTTAGATTGACCTACGTTTGGTAGGAGCATACATGCTGTCAGTTAGATTGGCCTAGCTTTGGTGGGAACATACCTGCTGTCAGTTAGATTGACCTGCGTTTGGTAGAAACGTACCTGCTGTCATTTATATTGACCTACGTTTGGTCGAAAGATACCTGCTGTCATTTATATTGACCTACGTTTGATAGGAACATGCCTGCTGTCACTTACATTGACCTACGTTTGGTAGGAACATACCTACCGTAATATAGATTGACCTGCGTTTGGTAGGAACATACCTGCTGTCAGTTATATTGATCAACGTTTGGTAGGAACATACCTGCTGTCAGTTATATTGACCTACGTTTGGTAGATACATACATGTTGTCAGTTATATTGACCTACGTTTGGTAGGTACATACCTGTGGTCATTTATATTGACCTACGTTTGGTAGGAAGATACCTGCTGTCATTTATATTGTTGGTACGAAGATACCTGCTATCATTTATATTGACCTACGTTTGGTAGGAACAAACCCACTGTCATTTATATTGACCTACGTTTGGTAGAAAGATACCTGCTGTCATTTATATTGACCCACGTTTGGTAGGAACATACCTGCTGTCAATTATATTGACCTGCGTTTTGTAGGAACTTACCTGCTGCCATTTATATTGACCTACATATGGTAGGAAAACACCTGCCATCATTTAGATTGACATACGTTTGGTAGGAACATACCTGCCGTCATTTAGATTGACCTACGTCTGGTAGGAACATACCTGCCGTCATTTATATTGACGACGTTTGGTAGGAACATACCTGCTGTCATTTATATTGACCTACGTTTGGTAGGAAGATACCTTCCGTCATTTAGATTGACCTACGTCTGGTAGGAACATACCTACCGTCATTTATAATGACCTACGTTTGGTAGGAAGATACCTGCCGTCATTTATATTGACCTACGTTTGGTAGGAACATACATGCTGTCATTTATATTGACCTGTATTTGGTAGGAACATACATGCTGTCATTTATATTGACTTACGCTTTGTAGGAACATACCTGCTGTCATTTATATTGACCTACGTTTGGTAGGAACATACATGCTGTCATTTATATTGACCTACGTTTGGTAGGAACATACATGCTGTCAGTTATAATGACCTACGTTGGTAGGAGCATACATGCTGTCATTTAGATTGACCTACGTTTGGTAGGAACATACACGCTGTCATTTAGATTGACCTACGTTTGGTAAGAATATATCTGCAGTCATTTAGATTGACCTACGTTTGGTAGGAACATACTTACTGTCATTTATATTGACCTACGTTTGGTAGGAACATACCTGCTGTCATTTATATTGACCTACGTTTGGTAGGAACATTCACGAAGTCATTTATATTGACCTACGTTTGGTAGGAACATACAAGCTGTCATTTATATCGACCTACGTTTGGTAAGAAGATACATGCAGTCATTTAGATTGGCTTACGTTTGGTAGGAACATACCTGCTGTCATTTATATTGACCTACGTTTGGTAGGAATATACCTGCTGTCATTTATATTGACCTACGTTTGGTAGGAACATACACGCTGTCATTTATATTGACCTACGTTTTGGTAGGAACATATACGCCGTCATTTATATTGAACTACGTTTGGTAGGAACATACCTGCTGTAATTTAAATTGACCTACGTTTGGTAGGAACCTACATGCTGTCATTTATATTGACCTACGTTTGGTAGGAACATACCCGCTGTCATTTAGATTGACCTACGTTTGGTAGGAACCTACACGCTGTCATTTATATTGACCTACGTTTGGTAGGAAGATACCTGCTGTCATTTATATTGACATACGTTTGGTAGGAACATACTTGCAGTCATTTAGATTGACCTACGTCTGGTAGGAACATACCTACCGTCATTTATAATGACCTACGTTTGGTAGGAAGATACCTGCCGTCATTTATATTGACCTACGTTTGGAAGGAACATACATGCTGTCATTTATATTGACCTGTATTTGGTAGGAACATACATGCTGTCATTTATATTGACTTACGCTTGGTAGGAACATACCTGCTGTCATTTATATTGACCTACGTTTGGTAGGAAGATGCTTGCTGTCATTTAGATTGACCTACATTTGGTAGGAAGATACCTGCTGTCATTTATATTGACATACGTTTGGTAGGAACATATTTGCTCTCATTTATATTGACCTACGTTTGGTAGGAACATACCTGCTGCCATTTATATTGACCTACGTTTGGTAGGAACATACACGCTCTCATTTATATTGACCTACGTTTAGTAGGAACATACCTGCTGTTATTTATATTGACCTACGTTTGGTAGGAACATACATACTGTCATTTATATTGACCTACGTTTGGTAGGTACATAACTGCTGTCATTTAGATTGACCTACGTTTGGTAGGAGCATACATGCTGTCATTTAGATTGGCCTAGCTTTGGTGGGAACATACCTGCTGTCAGTTAGATTGACCTGCGTTTGGTAGAAACGTACCTGCTGTCATTTATATTGACCTACGTTTGGTCGAAAGATACCTGCTGTCATTTATATTGACCTACGTTTGATAGGAACATGCCTGCTGTCACTTACATTGACCTACGTTTGGTAGGAACATACCTACCGTAATATAGATTGACCTGCGTTTGGTAGGAACATACCTGCTGTCAGTTATATTGATCAACGTTTGGTAGGAACATACCTGCTGTCAGTTATATTGACCTACGTTTGGTAGATACATACATGTTGTCAGTTATATTGACCTACGTTTGGTAGGTACATACCTGTGGTCATTTATATTGACCTACGTTTGGTAGGAAGATACCTGCTGTCATTTATATTGTTGGTACGAAGATACCTGCTATCATTTATATTGACCTACGTTTGGTAGGAACAAACCCACTGTCATTTATATTGACCTACGTTTGGTAGAAAGATACCTGCTGTCATTTATATTGACCCACGTTTGGTAGGAACATACCTGCTGTCAATTATATTGACCTGCGTTTTGTAGGAACTTACCTGCTGCCATTTATATTGACCTACATATGGTAGGAAAACACCTGCCATCATTTAGATTGACATACGTTTGGTAGGAACATACCTGCCGTCATTTAGATTGACCTACGTCTGGTAGGAACATACCTGCCGTCATTTATATTGACGACGTTTGGTAGGAACATACCTGCTGTCATTTATATTGACCTACGTTTGGTAGGAAGATACCTTCCGTCATTTAGATTGACCTACGTCTGGTAGGAACATACCTACCGTCATTTATAATGACCTACGTTTGGTAGGAAGATACCTGCCGTCATTTATATTGACCTACGTTTGGTAGGAACATACATGCTGTCATTTATATTGACCTGTATTTGGTAGGAACATACATGCTGTCATTTATATTGACTTACGCTTTGTAGGAACATACCTGCTGTCATTTATATTGACCTACGTTTGGTAGGAACATACATGCTGTCATTTATATTGACCTACGTTTGGTAGGAACATACATGCTGTCAGTTATAATGACCTACGTTGGTAGGAGCATACATGCTGTCATTTAGATTGACCTACGTTTGGTAGGAACATACACGCTGTCATTTAGATTGACCTACGTTTGGTAAGAATATATCTGCAGTCATTTAGATTGACCTACGTTTGGTAGGAACATACTTACTGTCATTTATATTGACCTACGTTTGGTAGGAACATACCTGCTGTCATTTATATTGACCTACGTTTGGTAGGAACATTCACGAAGTCATTTATATTGACCTACGTTTGGTAGGAACATACAAGCTGTCATTTATATCGACCTACGTTTGGTAAGAAGATACATGCAGTCATTTAGATTGGCTTACGTTTGGTAGGAACATACCTGCTGTCATTTATATTGACCTACGTTTGGTAGGAATATACCTGCTGTCATTTATATTGACCTACGTTTGGTAGGAACATACACGCTGTCATTTATATTGACCTACGTTTTGGTAGGAACATATACGCCGTCATTTATATTGAACTACGTTTGGTAGGAACATACCTGCTGTAATTTAAATTGACCTACGTTTGGTAGGAACCTACATGCTGTCATTTATATTGACCTACGTTTGGTAGGAACATACCCGCTGTCATTTAGATTGACCTACGTTTGGTAGGAACCTACACGCTGTCATTTATATTGACCTACGTTTGGTAGGAAGATACCTGCTGTCATTTATATTGACATACGTTTGGTAGGAACATACTTGCAGTCATTTAGATTGACCTACGTCTGGTAGGAACATACCTACCGTCATTTATAATGACCTACGTTTGGTAGGAAGATACCTGCCGTCATTTATATTGACCTACGTTTGGAAGGAACATACATGCTGTCATTTATATTGACCTGTATTTGGTAGGAACATACATGCTGTCATTTATATTGACTTACGCTTGGTAGGAACATACCTGCTGTCATTTATATTGACCTACGTTTGGTAGGAACATACATGCTGTCATTTATATTGACCTACGTTTGGTAGGAACATACATGCTGTCAGTTATAATGACCTACGTTGGTAGGAGCATACATGCTGTCATTTAGATTGACCTACGTTTGGTAGGAATAACACGCTGTCATTTAGATTGACCTACGTTTGGTAAGAAGATATCTGCAGTCATTTAGATTGACCTACGTTTGGTAGGAACATACTTACTGTCATTTATATTGACCTACGTTTGGTAGGAACATACCTGCTGTCATTTATATTGACCTACGTTTGGTAGGAACATTCACGAAGTCATTTATATTGACCTACGTTTGGTAGGAACATACAAGCTGTCATTTATATCGACCTACGTTTGGTAAGAAGATACATGCAGTCATTTAGATTGGCTTACGTTTGGTAGGAACATACCTGCTGTCATTTATATTGACCTACGTTTGGTAGGAATATACCTGCTGTCATTTATATTGACCTACGTTTGGTAGGAACATACACGCTGTCATTTATATTGACCTACGTTTTGGTAGGAACATATACGCCGTCATTTATATTGAACTACGTTTGGTAGGAACATACCTGCTGTAATTTAAATTGACCTACGGTTGGTAGGAACCTACATGCTGTCATTAATATTGACCTACGTTTGGTAAGAACATACCCGCTGTCATTTAGATTGACCTACGTTTGGTAGGAACCTACACGCTGTCATTTATATTGACCTACGTTTGGTAGGAAGATACCTGCTGTCATTTATATTGACATACGTTTGGTAGGAACATACTTGCAGTCATTTATATTGACCTACGTTTGGTAGGAACATACCTGCTGTCATTTATATTGACCTACGTTTGGTAGGAACATACAGCTGTCATTATTGACCAACGTTTGGTAGGAACATACCTGCTGTCATTTATATTGGCCTACATTTGGTAGGAACATACACGCTATCATTTATATTGACCTACGTTTGGTAGGTACATACCTGCTGTCATTAAGATTGACCTATGCTTGGTAGGAACATACATGCTGTCATTTATATAGACCTACGTTTGGTAGGAACATACATGCTGTCAGTTATATTGACTTACGGCTTGTAGGAACATACCTGCAGACATTTAGATTGACCTACGTCTGGTAGGAACATACCTGCTGTCATTTAGATTGACCTACGTTTGGTAGGAACATACCTGCAGACATTTAGATTGACCTACGTCTGGTAGGAACATACCTGCTGTCATTTATTTTGACCTACGTTTGGTAGGAACATACACGCTGTCATTTATTTTGACCTACGTTTGGTAGGAACATACCTGCTGTCATTTATATTGACCTACGTTTGGTAGGAACATACACGCTATTATTTATATTGACCTACGTTTGGTAGGAACATATCTGCTGTCATTTATATTGACCTATGTTTGGCAGGAATATACCTGCCGTCATTAAGATTGACCTACGATTGGTAGGAACATACATGCCGTCATTTATATTGACCTACGTTTTGGTAGGAACATATACGCCGTCATTTATATTGAACTACGTTTGGTAGGAACATACCTGCTGTAATTTAAATTGACCTACGTTTGGTAGGAACCTACATGCTGTCATTTATATTGACCTACGTTTGGTAGGAACATACCCGCTGTCATTTAGATTGACCTACGTTTGGTAGGAACCTACACGCTGTCATTTATATTGACCTACGTTTGGTAGGAAGATACCTGCTGTCATTTATATTGACATACGTTTGGTAGGAACATACTTGCAGTCATTTATATTGACCTACGTTTGGTAGGAACATACCTGCTGTCATTTATTTTGACCTACGTTTGGTAGGAACATACAGCTGTCATTATTGACCAACGTTTGGTAGGAACATACCTGCTGTCATTTATATTGGCCTACATTTGGTAGGAACATACACGCTATCATTTATATTGACCTACGTTTGGTAGGTACATACCTGCTGTCATTTAGATTGACCTACGTTTAGTAGGAACATACATGCTGTCATTTTTATTGACCAACGTTTGGTAGGAACATACCTGCTGTCATTTATATTGGCCTACATTTGGTAGGAACATACACGCTGTCATTTATATTGACCTACGTTTGGTATGTACATACCTGCTGTCAGTTATATTGACTTACGCCTTGTTGGAACATACCTGCTGTCATTTATATTGACCTACGTTTGGTGGGAACATACATGCTGTCATTTATATTGACCGACGTTTGGGAGGAACATACATGCTGTCATTTATATTGACCTACGTTTGGTAGGAAGATACCTGCTGTCATTTATATTGACCTACGTTTGGTAGGAACATACATGCTGTCATTTATATTGACCTACGTTTGGTAGGAACATACCTGCTCTCATTTAGATTGACCTACGTTTGGTAGGAACATACCTGCAGACATTTAGATTGACCTACGTCTGGTAGGAACATACCTGCTGTCATTTAGATTGACCTACGTTTGGTAGGAACATACCTGCAGACATTTAGATTGACCTACGTCTGGTAGGAACATACCTGCTGTCATTTATATTGACCTACGTTTGGTAGGAACATACACGCTGTCATTTATATTGACCTACGTTTGGTAGGAACATACCTGCTGTCAGTTATATTGACCTACGTTTGGTAGGAACATACACGCTATTATTTATATTGATCTACGTTTGGTAGGAACATATCTGCTGTCATTTATATTGACCTATGTTTGGCAGGAAGATACCTGCCGTCATTAAGATTGACCTACGTTTGGTAGGAACATACATGCCGTCATTTATATTGACCTACGTTTAGTAGGAACATACCTGCTGTCATTTATATTGACCCACGTTTAGTAGGAACATAACTGCTGTCATTTATATTGACCTACGTTTGGTAGGAACATAACTGCTGTCATTTATATTGACCTACGTTTGGTAGAAACATACCTGCTGTCATTTATATTGACCCACGTTTGGTAGGAACATAACTGCTGTCATTTATATTGACCCACGTTTGGTAGGAACATAACTGCTGTCATTTATATTGACCTACGTTTGGTAGGAACATACCTGCTGTCATTTATATTGACTTACGTTTGGTAGGAAGATAACTGCCGTCATTTAGATTGACCTGAGTAATGTAATTGAAAAACTAGAAGCTAAAATAAAACAACGAAGTTCAAAACGTAATTTAATATGTCATTTATTTTGACCTACGTTTGGTTGGAAGATACCTGCTGTCATTTATATTGACGTACGTTTGGTAGGAACATACAAGCTATCATTTATATTGACCTACGTTTGGTAGGAACATATAGGCTGTCATTTATATTGACCTACGTTTGGTAGGAACATACATGCTGTCATTTATATTGACCTACGTTTGGTAGGAACATATCTGCTGTCATTTACAATGACCTACGTTTGGTAGGAACATACCTGCTTTCATTTAGATTGACCTACGTTTGGTAGGAACATACATGCTGTAAATTATATTGACATACGTTTGGTAGGAACATGCATGCTGTCATTTATATTGACCTACGTTTGGTAGGAACAAGCATGCTGTCATTTATATTGACCTACGTTTGGTAGGAACATATCTGCTTTCATTTATATTGACCTACGTTTGATAGGAACATACCTGCTGTCATTTATATTGACCTACGTTTGGTAGGAACATACATGCTGTCAGTTATATTGACCTACGTGTGGTAGGAACATACATGCTGTCATTTATATTGACCTACGTTTGGTAGGAACATACCTGCTGTCATTTATATTGACCTACGTTTGGTAGGAACATACAACTGTCATTATTGACCAACGTTTGGTAGGAACATACCTGCTGTCATTTATATTGACCTACGTTTGGTAGGAACATACCTGCCGTCATTTATATTGACCTACGCTTGGTAGGAAGATACCTGCCGTCATTTATATTGACCTACGTTTGGTAGGAACATGCATGCTGTCATTTATATTGACCTACGTTTGGTAGGAGCCTACATGCTGCCATTTGTGTTGACCTACGTTTGGTAGGAACATCCTGCTGTCATTTATATTTGAACATATGTGAATTTTGAACGTCTTATTGCTCCTAGTGTTTGAGGAATGAACGGAGGAATGAACTTAACCAAAACTTGAATATACAGATATTTTCATACGGACTCACAGACGTGCGGACCGACGGACACACACGGGTAAGACGATAGCCCGTTCTATTTTCATGGCGTGACATAAAATAATAGCATTTTTTTTTTTAATTGAAGCAGGATTACACCTGATTAACAACAGATTAGCCGATTCAAACAAGTACAGACAGTTTTCAACTTCTTCAGATTTCTTCCACAGGACAGTACCCTGTGGAATTCTCTTCCAGCCACCGCGGCTGAGACCCCCTCCTTTGTATCCTTCAAGAGGGAGCGATCCACTCTCTCCTACAAAGTCAGGGCCCATTCCAGTTCCCAAGTAGGCCATCGCGCTATAGCAATGCCGGCGGGGGCATACGGGCCCTGGTACCGCCATGGATACCGGATTGGTTTAATACTCGATGGGTAAAACGCGATTAGGAATACTTTCTACTTTCTTTCTTTCTTTCTTTCTTTTTATTATGTATACCCACTCCTCCACCCCAAACCGTATTTATCATTGAATTTATTATAAATTTGTTAAACTCTCTTTATGGTCCATGTATTATGCTTATTCATTTCTTTATTTTACTTCTATCTATCTATCATCTCTTTTATTTCATCTCTTTAGCATTTCTAGTGAAGTCATTTACGTTGAGTTATGGTCAAAGATGAACGTACACATGTAGATGTAGAACACCAATATTCATTACATTTTAGCCATAAATATCAAGCCATAAATGTATGTTCGTATATATCTGTATTACACCGTTTAAAGGGACACACGGCAATCTTGATTTTTTTAAAAACTGACGGCGTCCCGTTGGTTTTTTTTATCTTAACTTGCATTTGTTCAATCATTAACATTAATTGTTAGTTTAAAGCAAATTATTTTTACATATTACTAACTTTTTATAATATTGCACCAATAATATATTTAAAAATTTGGTAAAATAGTGAAGAAAATTGAAATCTGTTTTTTTTTTTAATAATATGCAAGCAGTTTTAAAGTCGAAATGACGAAGGATAAATAAATCGAAGAGAAATTTTAATGTTTGAATAAAACTCAAGATTGCCATGCGTCCCTTTAATGACTACAGCAGAGAGAAAGTATCAACCGCGCGTTAACAGGATTACAAACTCACATAAATACAGGATTACAAAATCACATGAATACAGCACGTTGTTTTGTTTTTCTAAAATGATGTTTCATTAAATTCAATGTTTTTGAAGTGAATATAGAAACTTAATATATTTCTAAACAGTTCAGAAGACTGACGAGGTCATCAGCTGGGCACCGCCCATCAACGACCAATCCCATTAAGCCAGAAACACTCTCCGGACGGTGGATCGGTAGTGGTAAGTTGCTCCAAAGCCAGCTGGATGGCCTTTCTGCTATCTTTTCTAGCCTCTCCGCTCTCTTCCGACAACAACTGAGTTTACTAAACATTGTCCACACTTACTGTACAGATAAGCATTGCCAGCCAACCTCTACAAGGTCTAGACATGTGTACTATAGTGACGTGATATATCTAACACAAGTAATTGTCTTTAATATATATTTTATTAAACTACTAACTTCTACGTTTACACTTTCACAATATACACATTAGAAACCAGAGTAAAATATGTAACTTCGAACAAATCGTCTTAAGGTTCCTCTCACCTGCCCAAAATGAAAAAAAGGTAAATTTAGTTTTATATGTGATTTTGTTGGAGTTTGTGCATGTTTTGCATATCGTTTTAAGCGTCTTCGAACGAAGATTTTGAAAATAATAATGTTTTTTGCACAATGTTTTTATTATTATTAATATTTTGTAAAAATGTAACCGTGGTAGACAATTATAATAATAGAAGGCAAATATTAAAAGTTACCAGTTCCTGTGCTTAAAACGATATGCAAAACATGCACAAACTCCAACAAAATCACATACAAAATAAATTTACTTTTTTTTTCATTTTGGGCAGGTGAGAGGAACCTTAAACCGTGTGCAACTTAGCTTAACTAAAAAGGGTCTGCCCGACCGGGTTTCGCCGCCCCACCGGGACACACCAAACTTTCAGTCTATCTAGCTCTGAACTCAATCTAATCTGAACTGAACTTCCCGAATGCTGGCTCACACCACATTTATATTTCATCCTAATGACCCAGATACTGACGGCCACGTGGACATAAGTATATTGCACATGACTATTTAAAACTGGTTCAAAGCTGTCCAAACTAGCCTAAGATAGCAAATCTTAGTATTTTGTGGTAAACAAGATAATTAACCTATTTTACAGACTACTGGATACAGGGTTCTTATATAAGCCTCCCATTTTCCAGTAGAAACAAGGTGAACCCTCACCCGTGGTTGCTGAGTGTGTTACTCCGGTCATCCTATTGTTTCATCAAACAAACCTCCCATCAGGCTATAAGTTTGGTTCTGTTCACATAAGGGGCATATTGAATCGTCAACAATCTTCCGTCGATAGAGATTTGCTGGTGATGGCAGTAGGTCTTATACTGATCGAAATACAACGACAACAAACAAAAGCCGTCATGATGTACCGGATTGTACACCAGCTTGTTGAAATCCCAGCATCACCATACCTCCATCCGACAGGTGCTTACACTAGAGGACACTCAAGTAGATTCCACATCCCCTTCACCCGAGTCAATGCGTACAAGGACTCCTTCTTCCCATCAGGAATCCGGCTTTAGAACTCCCTACCATCTAGCCTAGTCAACGCCCAATCCAACGATGCCTTCCGGGCAGATATTGGTGCGGGGATTGCGTAGACCCCAATCACAGATGTTTTTAACCTGTTTTTAACTGCACTTGGACCTTTCACCACTTGTACATAGTTCACCACATGTGCGAGTATATGTTCCAGAGGAATCCGTCACATTATAGGAAGAAGAAGAAGAAATACGAATGTCAAGCGCAGTGGTTAATATTTCAATATGTCACGCCAGGATATCTTCCTATCTGGAAGTGTCCATCTTGTCCAGGCTCCCTGAAGATCAAATCCGGCTGCATTCGCTTTCGTGACTTCCTCTTCATCATTTCTGACATCGCCTTGAAACATTTCTCTCCGCAGCTGTGGATCGGCCGTATCAGTCGGTAGCCTAACAACGGGACAACCACGGATGTGTTTGATTTTAAACCTTTTCATGATGAAGATTATATTTGCGCACGTTTGCCAGACATTTTAGAAAGGCATCAGACGTTCGGAATTCAATATTTAATTTGAATTAATTATATGTATGTATTTGTTTATATAGTTCCAATCCTCAGTGACTAATTTGCAAATGTTTGCTGGGAATAAAAAATAAAACATTAATAATATTGTATTGTTATCACATGACTTACCATACTGTATGTAATATTGAATATTGCATATGATGTAATTGTTTTTTCTGTTGACACTCGTAGTAATTAATGTGCAGTTATAGCAGGGAGTAAGTATACAAACGCTCTGGTTATAGCCAGTTCAGCATTTGAACGTTGTTCCGACTCAATCGTACAAACTCGCTCATTTCCGTTGATCATCGGAAATAATTATTTTTGAAAAAAAATGGTGAGGCAGTTGAAAAAAAATAGTTGAGGCAGTTCCGATCGATCTTCGACTGACTGGTGTTGAGGAAGGCACGAGCGATAACTACGTTTTCGTTGGCCAATATTTAATTACAGGGATATAGAGCCAAGTTTAGGCCTTTAAAGTTCTCTGGTCATGTTTTGTTTCATGAACATGTTTATGTCAATAAACAACAATATATATTTACAATTCACACTTTGCGATATCTGTGAAAAGCGAGAATAAGATTTTATTTGATGACGTAGAAAACTTTGAACAGGTAAATTAATCCACAGGTAAATGTATTTATCAATTATCCGGCAATAGTTGTGCAGCTATACAATTTAGATTTACCTCATTTCCGCGTGCAGTCACGCAGTGGTAAAAGTATTATCTACGTCATGTAAATAATACTTGCTTAGTAGCGGATTTAACTATATGTTTCTCTCCGAGACTATCAAGAAATGTTCATATGAGGTTTAAGAGTTAAATGTGTTAATTGATAATACCTCAAAAAGGGTGGCCATTCATCTTTAAGAGATTGCCACAAGGGTTTGAGTATCATCAGATTGTAGCTACATCTGTAAAGAAATAATTAACTTTTAATAGATCCTTAATGATAATACAAATTGGTATTTGTGCGATTTTAACTTGATAAGATTTTAACTTGATAACAAACCTAGGGTACATGTATTAAATAAAGACAATTATAATATAAAATTTACTGTGAAGAATACTCGGGATCATTCATATTTTCATGGCGTAATAGAACGATATTATTACTTCAAAATAAGTTCAAGAAGTTTGTAAAATTCTATCCGATATTTATTGTTGCTGGTCAAAAGTGAACAAATATAATTATATGTGTCGTTTGGATATTAAAAGGAAGTACGTTTATGACAAACTAGAAATGAATTTTGAATGTGGGCTGTTAAAATCTGAGTTAAACAGGTTGGTTTATTTGAATTTGTGCTTAAATTCTATTTCTAATACTATTAGTTTTTGTATAATGTTTTTTGCTTCAACATATTCGATTTTGGTTACATGTAATATCCATATTGTTGTTATCATACGTTCTATTGAACCAATCTTCACGAAACTATGTACATGTACTTGGATTGACCATACACTGTCAAATGTAAAGGACATAGTAAAGCTGACCATGAAAATAGTTAAGGACACATTTCCCAACGCTACTATCATGGGAAGCTTGAATATTAACAGCCAGCACGCTTCATGGCTGATCAACTCAGGTGTATAAATTGAGGCCCGCTCTTAGTTTTTTTTATTTGTATAGCATTGCTATATTGAGGTAAGAATAGCGTAACAACACTTTGTAATTTACTTTAATGAACAAATATATGTTCATAATCTAGCTTTTAAATACACAATTTATCTGGTATTTCTTAATTGGTTTTAGACCAGAAATCAGAGCACAACACAATAAATATACAACATTCTTTAATGTTTATTATGTGTACTGGTCACAAATGCTTTATTGGGTGGACCTCATAATCTGAAGAAAAATTGAATATCACACTTTGCTCATGAAATTGTATGGCTAACAGTGATTTACAGTTACCTATAGAAATTCTCCCCCCCCCCCGCCGCACCCCCCCCCCCCCCCCCCCCCCCCCACAGTGATTTACAGTTACATATAGAAATTCTCTATAAGTTATATCATTATATTTTTGGATTAGTTGTTAGACATTTAAAAGTAAGTCCATAATAGTCTTCTTTCATTTAATGTTGTATATTTGCTTAATCTATGTCCACAGTTATAAAACGTATTCTATAATGGAATATGTATCATATAGTGGAGGGAGTGGTCCAGTGGTAAACCGCCGGAGCCTAGACCGAGAGTTCGTGGGTTTGATTTATACAATTAATTCTAAAAGAAACTCAGTGCACACTTTCTTTTGCAACTGAGCTGTGTACACTTTCTTTTGCAACTCAGTATATATTTTTCGGATGTCTTTAAACAGATCGAAATCTAAAATAAATGGAAATCGCCTTCAATTTTGTTGTAAAGTATACAACTTGTATCGTCCAATATTGTATAATTCTAGGTCTATGCCACCTACCAGTCTCTATAGCAAGGCTGTGAGATGAGACAATTCTAGGTCTATGCCACCTACCAGTCTCTATAGCAAGGCTGTGAGATGAGACAATTCTAGGTCTCTGCCACCTACCAGTCTCTATATCAAGGCTGTGAGATGAGACAATTCTAGGTCTATGCCACCTACCAGTCTCTATAGCAAGGCTGTGAGATGAGACAATTCTAGGTCTATGCCACCTACCAGTCTCTATAGCAAGGCTGTGAGATGAGACAATTCTAGGTCTATGCCACCTACCAGTCTCTATAGCAAGGCTGTGAGATGAGACAATTCTAGGTCTATGCCACCTACCAGTCTCTATAGCAAGGCTGTGAGATGAGACAATTCTAGGTCTATGCCACCTACCAGTCTCTATAGCAAGGCTGTGAGATGAGACAATTCTAGGTCTATGCCACCTACCAGTCTCTATAGCAAGGCTGTGAGATGAGACAATTCTAGGTCTATGCCACCTACCAGTCTCTATAGCAAGGCTGTGAGATGAGACAATTCTAGGTCTATGCCACCTACCAGTCTCTATAGCAAGGCTGTGAGATGAGACAATTAATCTGGTCATCGCTATTCTAAATATGGGTGTTTATGCAATCAAGAAATAACTGAAACTCAAAACTAACACTTTCTTAAAAAGATATCAATGAAAACTAGGACAAGTTCTAAAATCAGCAATAACGAATTAGTAACAAAAGACCCTTGATTTAGTTTTAAAAAGCTATATTTTGCTTAGTTTGAACTCTAGTTCTTTCATTTTTCATCCGTTCTTTAGCAAACTCAATCAGAGTGTTGATATTTAATGAAAGCTCGGACAAGTTCGAAAGCCAGCTATATCGAATTAGTAACATCAGAGGAATGGCCCTTGTGGGTTTGAAAAATGCTTTGTTAAATCTGTAACTACTTCATTTTTCATCTGTTCTTTACCAAACTGGTCAGAGAGTTTATATCAATAAAAGGTTAAGCAAATTCTACAACCAGCCAAATTTGAGCAGACACAGCAGAGTTGTGGCCCTTGATTAAATGATAAGTGCTATGATTAGCTATTTAATTTTACAACATAAGTACATCGTTTCTAAACCTTCTAAATACGAGGTATATACACTCATGGTTAATGACAACGCACCACACAGCAAATCATTTTAAAAGTTATAATTTGAGGCAGATTGGACAAAATATGATACAATGTATATAACGAGTTGACATTTAACTCCTTTTCTTACGTGCTTATCTGGATTTTGTGAATTTCACATTGGTGTTATAAAATGCACGTGTATTTTCGATTTTCATCAGTCACATTGCACAAAGAAATCAAAAACATTAATTGCATAATACTGCCAGACATCAAACAATAAAAAGGGAGGGAGTATATACTTACTCCCTGGTATACTTACTCCCTGGTATACTTACTCCCTGTATACTTACTCCCTGGTATACTTACTCCCTGGTATACTTACTCCTCCCTGGTATACTTACTCCCTGGTATACTTACTCCCTGGTATACTTACTCCCTGGTATACTTACTCCCCGGTATACTTACTCCCTGGTATACTTACTCCCTGGTATACTTACTCCCTGGTATACTTACTCCCTGGTATACTTACTCCGGTATACTTACTCCCTGGTATACTTACTCCCCGGTATACTTACTCCCCGGTATCCCCGGTATACTTACTCCCCGGTATACTTACTCCCTGGTATACTTACTCCCCGGTATACTTACTCCCCGGTATACTTACTCCCCGGTATACTTACTCCCTGGTATACTTACTCCCTGGTATACTTACTCCCTGGTATACTTACTCCCTGGTATACTTACTCCCCGGTATACTTACTCCCTGGTATACTTACTCCCTGGTATACTTACTCCCTGGTATACTTACTCCCTGGTATACTTACTCCCTGGTATACTTACTCCCCGGTATACTTACTCCCTGGTATACTTACTCCCCGGTATACTTACTCCCCGGTATACTTACTCCCTGGTATACTTACTCCCCGGTATACTTACTCCCTGGTATACTTACTCCCTGGTATACTTACTCCCTGTACTCCCTGGTATACTTACTCCCCGGTATACTTACTCCCCGGTATACTTACTCCCCGGTATACTTACTCCCTGGTATACTTACTCCCTGGTATACTTACTCCCTGGTATACTTACTCCCCGGTATACTGTATACTTACTCCCTGGTATACTTACTCCCCGGTATACTTACTCCCTGGTATACTTACTCCCTGGTATACAACTCCCTGGTATACTTACTCCCTGGCATACTTACTCCCTGGTATACTTACTCCCTGGTATACTTACTCCCTGGTATACTTACTCCCTGGTATACTTACTCCCTGGTATCATGACATTTGACATTATTTGGCGGGTTAGTTTTAACACTCAATGCCCTGTTCATCCGGTCTTTAACACTCAGTACCCTGTTCATCCGGTCTTTAACACTCAATACCCTGTTCATCCGGTCTTTAACACTCAATGCCCTGTTCATCCGGTCTTTAACACTCAATGCCCTGTTCATCCGGTCTTTAACACTCAGTACCCTGTTCATCCGGTCTTTAACACTCAATACCCTGTTCATCCGGTCTTTAGTCAAACGTATTCAAAATTTTAATATCAATAAAAGCTTGGATAAATTAAAAAAAAAAATAGCAATGTCTGCCTCACACACCATCCGCCTCCCTCCACCACCCAATATGTGCTTCTTAAATATGTATGAAGTACCACGCTCATAGAAGAAAGCGTTGGCAAATCAAACACTAGTCATGTTGGACTGCAAACAGCAGAGTTATGACCTTTGAATTTTTTTTATTTAGATATACGTTGCTTTATTAACACTCAAGCTCCTTTATCTTAGATCGAATTTTCTAAGTCGGAAGCTTGAACACGTTCAATAATGAGCCAGATGTAAGCAGAAACTGAAGAATAGTGGCCTCTGATTGATGAAAATTGCTATGTGGTGCTTTGATAATAGTATTACACTATAAATTTCTTCGTTTTTCATCCGATACATGTTTTATGATACTTTAGTATTCTTGCATTCGGTGTTACAAGATCTCTATACATACATATGTCAACTTCCATGACGTCGACCTTATTTGCAGTTGTAATGTTAGTGATAATACCACACAGATGCTCACTCATATTATCTATTTGAAAACAATGTGTGTATCAAATGGCTTATTGATTGATTCTTTTTTGTTAGAGTAATAATAACCATTGAATTTGAAGTCAGCCGGTCATAGGTCATTGTCACTGAAATTCAATTCAATATATGTGCGAAGTAAACTCCTAGCTCATAAGCAGTTCCTAAGTAATTCGTAGGTCATAAGCATTTAATTTTCTAAGCAGTTCCTATCCTGTTCCGTGTTCCTAAGCACTTACTAGTTCCTAAGCATTTACTAGGTTCAGACTTCTAAGCACTTCCTAGTTCATAAGCAGTTCCCAATTCATGTGCACTTCCTAGTTCCTACGCAATTCATAGTTCCTAAGTATCTAGTTCCTAAGCAGTAACTAGTTACTAAATAGTTCCTACTGCATAAGCCCTTCCTAGTTACTAAGCAGTTTCTAGGTCCTAAACACGTCCTTGTTCCTAAGCAGTTCCTAGGTCTTAAGAACTTCCTAGTTCCTAAGCAATTCCTAGGTCCTAAGCATTTCCTAGTTCCTAAACAGTTTCTAGCTCCTCAGCACTTCATAGTTCCTATATAAGCGCTTCCTAGTTCCTAAACAATAAACATTGTCGTGTATTGCAGCTTTCCAAACTGGATGAAGACAACACATGGGTGTAGAGAAAAACCCTGCAAAGAAGCAGATCAGGCTCCGGTAAGAATATTAGAAACTCATGACAACATTTCGATACGTGAACATAAAACTATTGAAGCTATATTTAAATAAAGATGGTTGACTGAGTGGTGTTTTACGTAATTTTCAGCACATTTCAGGCTATGTATGATGGTCGATCATAACTTCAAAAGTACTTGACTGACTTCAATAAACTACCACTCATTTTCTTAGTTATGTTAATTCCAATCCAACGATGTAACTTTCATAGCAACTTTCTGAAAAAAAGTTCACTGCTTCACTGCGTGTCCCGTTTCAGGTATTATACCATTAATTATTTTCCCCATATACACCAATGTTAAAGTGTCACATATTAATGATTTGCTGCAAATGGATAAAGAAGCAGTGTTATGTTCATATAGAAAACTAATTTTCTAAAAAAAACACAAAGAAAAGGTGGGGTCACAAGACATGTAAGAAAGTTCTTGTGTTTACTAAACAGGTCAAGGGTACAGCTGTTTTCATTGATTGACTGTTTTCATTGCTCACAAAGTGTAAGCATAGAGTCGACATTTCGAAAATGTTCATCAGTGATCCAGTAAAACTTAGTAATACGCTTCTTAGACATACAACCACAAAATCGAATAGAAACGGGCAGTTTTCCCCTACTTTCATAAAAAACGGAGGGATTACTTTTTACTATAGGAACTACATTAGATATATAGGAACTACATTCGATACACCTCGGAGGCTTACATGTAAACCTTCACTCAAGCAGTGGAGCAGTCGATCAGGAAAAGTGAAATCTGTACTAAAAATGAATCTTATTTTTGCCCGAGGGGTTTTAGGTATAATAAAAAAATATCACATTCATGAGAGGGTGATATTAAGAATGTTCACCCTTCGGATATTGATGATCACCCTCGGCTTCGCCTCGGTCGATAATCATTAACGGCATAAACCTATCAGTTCAAATATACGATGTTATATAAACCTATCAGTTCCAATGAGAATTACAATACATTTTTCAAAATTAATGAGAATCCTTCAGAACATGACCGATAAAACTATATATATGTTATTATCAGTATTTAATGTCTCTGTTTCTAATATCTCTTCCTTTTTGAGAGTCTCGTCTGGGTTAAATATATCAGTTTCACATGTCGCAGTTATAAAACTAATCGATGAGGTGGATAGCATCAATTTCGACGGAATGGAATTATTCAAAGTTTACAGACGGTGTCGTCTTTAGTAAAACAAACATACAGTTACATGCCTTCATTCTCACGGATGTCGGGATATTAAAAACGTCCATGTTGTTTTCGAGCAGGACGAACAAAAGACTAATAGCCCAAACTCGTGAGATATTTCGCTTTATATACCATCTCACATACAGAAAAAAAAAGGATCATTCATGCCTAGAAAAAGGTTCATACAAGTAGCAAGAGTAAAGGAGATTTGAAATATTGTATACGAAACACCTAGCTGAAAGTGCCCATGAACTTCTTGGAGAGGACCAATATAATTATGATATACATCAGTCATTGAAAACTGCATATGCCTGTGTAGTTGTCATTGGAGATCTTGAATCTAACCATGAGAAAGCTGATACCATCATAATTATTCATTTATTGCTATACAGCCAAGTTCAAAGCCAGACAAGGTGTTGTTGTTCTTCTTCTTAGACCAGACACGGATGTATTTAAATTACTAGTATGCCACTGTGACCATTTTGATGTGGAAAAACTATTATTTGAGATTGGCAAGAAAAGCATTTAGTTTTGCCCAGATTAATCCATATACATGATAGTGTTGATACACGTTAATGCGAATCTTGTCGATGGTTTACACACTCACAGAGTGCGACACCTGTTGCTCTTTCTTCGAAATTGGCAAGAAAATGGCATCTACATTTAAATGTATGTCTCTGAACACGTTGGGAATAAAAATGGTGTTTAAACCCAAGGAAGTTGTTTGCCTTAATTATTATTGGTCCAGGTCATGTCCTTAATCAGGTTCTTCGCAATGAGGGGCATTCACAAAAATGTTTGAATCTTAAATAAATATAATTGATTGCATTGAATTAGCATTGATTGTGAGATGTCACTGGTATTAATCATGAGAAACGTGAAGAAAGATATGTGGGTGGGTTGATGGATGGTAGGGTGGGTAGTGGGATATGCTATAAATTTATAAATCTGAACATATTCAATTGTATTATAATTGTATTATGTCTGTATATTGTTTTAATGGATATTTTTTTTTTATTTAGTGTTATTATGCCAACAACAAAACATGGATATGTTTAAATATATTTAAATGCTATATGTGCTTGTTGCATTAAGTTTTTAAGTTACTTGTCTAGAAATTATATTTGTTTCCATTAATACATGTGATATTTGCTATTTCACTTATGTTTATATCATAAACTGGTTGCATTTTGTCGTCTTAAGACAAAAACCTGTTGTTTCTAAATGACCCTCACAAGGTGTACACTTCCTAACATATTCAGTACAGCTGCGTTGTCCCATGAGACATGTGCTAACCTTAGTGTGAGCCACTGACCATCTAGAAACAACATAACTGACCCTGGAAACGCAGACATTAACCCCAGTGTTGAAGCAATGACCCTTTGGCCAGACCTAAACTAGTCCCAAGGGACCAACTAATCTTAGGCCAGGCCAGGCCAAGCCAGGACAGGCTAGTTAGGCCAAGCCATGTTTCAGTATATGCCATTATATTTCTTCCTTTCTACCGAGGAACAGTGGGTTGTCTGTCTCGACCACAAAAA
Source organism: Cyrtodaria siliqua (assembly GCA_037043455.1). NCBI lineage: Eukaryota > Metazoa > Mollusca > Bivalvia > Adapedonta > Hiatellidae > Cyrtodaria > Cyrtodaria siliqua. The sequence continues at coordinate 383,041 of JAWPHD010000035.1, forward strand.
GACAAAAGACTGTCATATATAACATGTGTTGAACATGACGTAAAATATCATACAAACAAACAAACAAGCAAATCCACCAACTCACCCTTCCAAAAGCATTGTGCCAATATATCATTCCATAACTTATTTTTTGAATCATAATCATCGAATTAATTCATTGTTATGTACTAATTTATCATGTCACTAATTTATCAATCACGCAATCGTTTCAAACATTAATTCACTTTAGTTCTCATATTAATATGAATATATCCTAACTATTATTGTTTTTCCATCTGCACATTGTTATGATTCTTCCCTCTACACGTTTCTCGTGATTAGTATCATAATCTTATAATCAATTCTACTTCAATGCAACCACTTATAGTTATTTAAGATTCAAATATTTTGTGAATGTCCCTCATTTCGTAGAAATTGTCTTGGGACATGACCTGGAACAATAACAATTAAGGTAAACAATTTTAAGATCAGGCCAGGCCAGGCCAGGCCAGTGAGGCCAGGCTAGTTTGGCCAAGCCATGTTTCAGTGTATGCCAATAATTATGCATGATGGAGATCTCTGATTAAGATAAGCCCTGGTGATTTATTTATAATATATTGTAATTATATCACAACGAGATGTTACACCTAGTGATTTCAATCTTAAAACATAAATATAGAATGAATATGTAGTCATATATTTCAGGTAGAGCTCAACAATAATCCTGAGGTATCCATTCATGACGCAGCCAGAAGTGGAAATAAAGATGCGATAAGATACTTTCTGTCATCAGGTAACATGAAGTAATATTGGATTTAACAAATGTTCCATTTGAAATTTTACAAATGAACCTGACGTAATATTGGATTTTACAAAACCTGAAGTAGATTAATATTGGATTTTAGTCTATTTGTTCTGCATTTATTCTGTGTTCTGCATTCATTTATTGTTCTGCATTCATTTATTGTTCTGCGTTCATTCTGTACTTATTTGAATGGTACTAGGTTTGTATAGCCATCTAATTAACCACAAATAATTCATCATAGAAATTTACCATTTGAGGTTATACAAATGTACCTGAAGTAATTTGAGATTTTTCACTACAGTGACGAGATATGCTTAACACCACTAAATAATTTTAATTTGTGTACCCAAAATACTGACTGCTTTGCCTTTAGGTGTTTCGCCAGATGAACTTGACGGGGAAGGCTGTACACCACTAATGGTTGCTACGATTGGAAGAAATACTGACGTTATACAGCTGCTTATACACTTTGGTGCAAACGTGAACTATTGCTCAAGGTAAGGAGAAATTAGTATGGCAATTGACATCTAAGTTACTGTGAATAATTTTTTATACGTGCTCGAAGGATAGTCTCAGATCCATGGGACGACCATTTTCATGTGGTGGCCTCTGTGGTGTTGTGGACAGCATCACTGATCAGGAACCCAGAGACTGAATGTCTAATTCCAGCCAGGACATACGATTGTTGGTTAATTATCGAAACATTTAAGCGTTTCCCACCTAACCAGGCTTTCGTATGAGACTTAAACCGAGGTTTCCACATACAATCAAGGCAACACACATTGTCCGCACTTCTTCTAACGGCATTAAAGGAAATGTTTATGAGTAATCGCACCGTCGGTGCGTGCGTCCGTCCGTCCGTCCGAAATCGTGTCTCAGCCATTCCTCTGAAACTACTGAAGGGAATTTCGTCAACCTTCACACACATGTTCATCGCAATGAAAAGGTGTGTCGCGCGCAATATCTCAAAGGTCAAGGTCACACGTGGAGGTCAAAGGTAAAAAATCGTGAAAAGAATCATGTCTCAGCCATTACTTCGAAACTACTGAAGGGAGTTGCGTCAACCTTCACATAAATGTTCATCACAACGAGAAGGTGTGTCGCGTGCAAGAATCATGTCAGTGTCTCAAAAATTCATGTCTCAGCCATTACTTGGAAACTACTGAAGGGAGTTGCGTCAAATTTCACACAAATGTTCATCACATTTAGAACGTGTGTCATGGGCAAGAATTATGTCAGTGCCTCAAAGGTCAAGGTCACATTTGGAGGTCAAAAGTATTTTTTTGTGTCAGCCATAACAAACTACTGAAGGGAATTGTGTAAAACTTCACACAAATGTTCATCACAATGAGAAGGTGTGTCGCGAGCAAGATTCATGTCAGTGCCTTAAAGGTCAAGGTCACAGTTGGTGATTATCAAAGGTCATTTTTTCATGTCTCAGCAATTAGTCTAAAACTACTGAAGGGAATTGCGTCAAACTTCACACACATGTAAATATTTCTTGGGTGTTTGCATCTTTTCACAGTATTACAGATGGTTTGCAGTGGGGGCATCCGTGTCCCATGGACATATTTATTGTTAACCTTAGTAACAAACGCACGCACGTACGCACGCACGCTCGCTCGCCCGGCCGCCCGCCGACGGACGAGACTTAGGAAAAGTGTCTAGCCCAAGGGAGTATGAAGGATATATATCATGTTCAGTATGTGTTTAACATCTTGTTAATAAACTTCTGCGTATGTACTTATTCAAGCGCAAATAAAATCAGTGATTTGTTCGCTTTGAAGGATGTTTAAGTCGTATGTCGAATGTTTTATGTCGAATGGTGTATGTCACGTTAAACGACATTCATTTTGAAGGATGTTTTTAAATGTCGTATGTCGAATGTTGTATGTCACGTGAAACGACATTCACTTCGAAGACTGTTTTTGATTGTCGTATGTCGAATGTCATATGTCGAAAGTTGTATTTCGCGTGATACGTGTTGAGCCAACTTCACGCAGCTATATTACTCGTCAAGTAATAATTCGTTTCGTATGTACCAATGTATGTTAAACTCTTTGTAAAGGTAAGATGCTAGATTTTTAATATTTGTTTTGCAATCCGATTGCAATAGATTAATCGTTTTATACATGCTAACCCTTTTAGTGAAGTAAGTTTTGAAGTACTCTTTTCTGATATCCGAGTAAAGGCTACATTCAAATAAAAAATAAAACTTAACAACAAGATCTAATTTGTTTTATGTGTACTGTTTCAGCTGTTATTTTATCCTTTACTCTTTTCTTTTTTTTTTCTGTCGAAACTGCATTTTAAGGACTTTAAAATAAAATTAAACTGAATGTGTTTACATGAAATAGTACTATACAAGTCACAAAGACCTTTGAATAATTAAATTCCGTTGCTACTCCATAACTTTTTTTTTTTAAATTTCAATCAACAAATTAATGGTGATCCATTTATTCACGCCGTAATATGTTTCTGAGGGTCGGGGTAGGCCATCCCTCAACAAACCTTACATAAAAAACATGTAATATGCATCTATTAGTTTGTAAAGAAAGTAATAGGAAATACAATCAAGTGAATAAATGCATATATTGAAATAAGACAGAATAAATGGGGAGGTTTTCTTATTCTTTACAATTATAGAAGTATATTATACAATGTACAATTTTAACAGAGTGTAAAAAAAGGCCCCACTGCAATCCAGAGGTATTTCCAAAACAATTTTGGTGGAAAATATAGTATGATTGCTATATAGGGAATATATGGAAGCTATAAGATTGCAGCGAGTCTCTATAAACTCTGGAGAAAAAGACAATAATAAATGTAAAGAATATTTGTTTCAAAACCCAGTGCACAACCCACATTGTCAATACATACATACTTATTTTACACAGATAATTTTAATGTTATAGTATCAAAAATAAACATTATTTTATATTATGAAATCTATGCATTGCCTCTACTCCGAGGCTCACTAAGTTTTTTCTCATATTTTGTTTTTGGAAAGAGAAAAAAAACAATAACCCATCCTGTGTAATAAATATGTATAAAAATCCATTATCAAAGAACAATGTTTCAGGAATGTTTTAAAGGATTAATATACACAACTTCCAAAATTAATTTTTTTTCTAAAAAAAACAAGAAGTTTGATTAGGAAAGACTAAGATATAAGCAAGGGTATGTTATTTCTGATTAGTAAGATAAGCTTTGCATGTCCCAGAATAAAAACATTAAGTTTATTTGCTACAGTTTGATACTGGAAAAATCAACTAAGTAAATTATCTCTGTACTCCAGTTCCACAGAGAGCAAGGTATTGACTCCACATGGTTTCAAACTTATTAATTTTTAAGTTTTTATATGCGATTAATTTCTCAACTTTGTACAAAGATATTATATACGTTTTAAAAAGGTTAAGCTGTGGAATTGACGTTGCATCTTGTTTTGATAAATGTAAAGTTTTGCTTGCATGATGATTTTACTCAAAACTGTATTTCTGTAATATAAGTTTGAAGTTTTGACCAGAATTCTTTTACTGTTCCACAGTTCCAAAACAGATGTTGGATAGTTTCAGGTGCATCATTGCAAAAGCTGCACATGTCGTTATTAATAATATTCATTTTAGATAAAAAGAATTAAAATCAAACTGAATGTGTTTACATGAAATAGTACTATACAAAGTCACTAAGACCTTTGAATAATGAAATTCCGTTGCTACTCCATAACTTGCAAAGGATTTTCCACTGTTATCGAACTTAAAATTGATAACTATGGTAATACAGCAATCAATACACACAGCCACGCATAATAGATAATATCAACATAACTAATTACTCAGTTATCAGATGGCGGCGCTATGTACGTTTTTTGTATATACAGCCGATACACGACAAAAAGTATATCTTGAAAACATATGGTGTTGGATTATAGGTAAGTGTTGGATTATAGGTAAGTGAGACTTCAGTATATTTTATATTTCTTGTTTAGAAATAAGTATAAAAGTCGAACAGGAAATGCAGCTTTCATAGAACACAGTAAACATTGTCAAAGATCAGTTATTAATAATAGACGAACGGTTAATAGGGGTCCAAAACTCAACACAAGTGTCTTATTCAAGATCACAAGGAAAAGTTAAGGAAAATCCTATTAAAATGGACCAAAACATCGGTGAACACAAAACCTTCAACATGGTATAAATACTGAAAAGGTGATTCCTTGGAAGCAACAAATACAGACAAGAGAGAAAAGTAGCAGACTCGGTTTTTATTGAGTCTGTTCATGGGAGGTAACTATAAGATGCAACACCTCTCACGCCTCCTAGCACCGGCTTAAGCGATATACATGCAACTAGATCTATGAAAGTCATACAATCCATGTGGGATGTAAAAATAACAATATTGATTGGATGTACGGGGAGACTTTTTACGGCCGCCACACGGCACAAACTACACTATTGTGCATACAGTTTAGAACTTCTATAAGTTCCTACTCATCTCAAGTTACATGATAATCCGCTTGGTGTCGGCATACCCAGCATGAGGTCAATAAAAAAGCAATAAATTACCTAACATGCCAGCTAAGGAGCTAAAACTTTGTCCATCCAGAATTAAATGTTAGAAGTATATATCACTGCCTTATCTCATTTTGTTACACCAACTTATTTCTAATTTTTAGCTCTACTGGCCAAGGGCCAGCAGAGCTTATGGGATGCTGTGTTGTCCGTCGTCCGTCGTCTGTCTGTCTGTCGTCTGTCTGTCGTCCGTTAACTTTTCTTCAAACGACTTCTTCTCAGAAACCGCTTGGCTAATTTTGACCAAACTTCACGTGGATGATCCTTAGTTAAATGCTTTTTAGATTTGTTAAAATTAGGTCAATGCTACATCCAAGATGGCTGCCATTACCATATATAGTCGAAACCTTAAAAAATCTTCTTCTCCAGAACCGCTGGACAGATTTCAACAGTTTTTCTTTTAAAATGATCGCCAACGCCTAGACTATCAAGTTTGTTCAAATAAAGTCCCCGAGGTCAAAAATGGCCGTGCCCCGGGGGTCCAAAATTTGTATATTGAGGTTTTGCATGTTTTTCATATAGACATATAGGAAAAAACTTTAAAAAATCTTCTTCTCTGAAACCACAAGGCACAGAACTCTCATGTATTACATGTAGCATCAGCTTATGGTCCTCTACTAAGTTTTTTCAAATGGTGACCCTGGGGTCAAATTTGTCCCCGCCCCGGGGGTCACAGTTTTACATTGACTTATATAGGATTTTTTTTTTAAAAATCTTCTTCTCGGAAACTACAAGAGCCAGAGGTTTGATATTTTGCATTTACTATAAGCTTATGGTCCTTTACCAAGTTTGTTCAAATGGTGACCCTCGGGTCACTTTTGGCCCCGCCCCAAGGGTCACATGTTTTACATAGACATGTATAGGGAAAAACTTAAAAAATCTTCTTCTCTGAAACTGCAAGAGCCAGAGGTTTAATATTTTGCATTTGCTATAAGCTTGTGGTCCTCTATCAAGTTTGTTCAAATGGTGACCCAGGGGTCAAATTTGGCCCGACCCCGGGGGTCACAGTTTTACATAGGCTTGTATAGGGAAAAACTGAAAAAAATCTTCTTCTCTGGAACCACATGGCACAGAGCTCTCATGTAATACATGTAGCATCAGCTTATGGTCCTCTACTAAGTTTGTTCAAATGGTGACCCGGGGGTTAAATTTGTCCCCGCCCCGAGGGTCACAGTTTTACATAGACTTATATAGGATTTTTTTTTTAAAAATCTTCTTCTCGCCAACTACAAGAGTCAGAGGTTTGATATGTTACATTTATTATAAGCTTATGGTCCTTTACCAAGTTTGTTCAAATAGTGACAATAGTGACCCTGGGGTCACATTTGGTCCCGCCCCAAGGGTCACATGTTTTACATAGACATGTATAGGGAAAAACTTAAAAAATCTTCTTCTCTGAAACTGCAAGAGCCAGAGGTTTAATATTTTGCTGTTGCTATAAGCTTATGGTCCTTTACCTATTTTGTTCAAATGGGGACCCTGGGATCACATCTGGCCCTGCCCCGGGGATTCACAGTTTTACATAAATGCTTGTAGAGGGAAAAACTGAAGAAAAAAAATCTTCTCTGGAACTGCAAGAGCCAGAGGTTTAATATTTTGCATTTGCTAAAAGCTTATGGTCCTTTACCAAGTTTGTTCAAATGGTGACCCTGGGGTCACATTTGGCCCCGCCCCAAGGGTCACATGTTTTACATAGACATGTATAGGGAAAAACTTAAAAAATCTTCTTCTCTGAAACTGCAAGAGCCAGAGGTTTAATATTTTGCTGTTGCTATAAGCTTATGGTCCTTTACCAATTGTGTTCAAATGGGGACCCTGGGGTCACATCTGGCCCCGCCCCGGGGGTCACAGTTTTACATAAATGCTTGTATAGGGAAAAACTGAAAAAAATCTTCTTCTCTGGAACTGCAAGAGCCAGAGGTTTAATATTTTGCATTTGCTGTAAGTTTATGGTCCTTTACCAAGTTTGTTCAAATGGTAACCCTCGAGTCACATGTTTTACATAGACATGTATAGAGATATTTTTTTTAGAATTTTTTTTTTTTTTTTTTTGAATTTTTTGATTTTTTTTTTTTTAAATATTTTTTTTTAATTTTTTTTTTTTAATATTTTTTTTTTTTAATTTATTTTTTTGAAATATCTTCTCTTTTTTTGAAATGTTTTGCAATTTTATTTTTTTTTTGCAATTTTTTTTTTTTTTTTTTGATTTTTTTTTTTTTTTTGCATTTTTTTTTTTTTTTTTAGCTCTATGTTCGACCAGTCGGACCAGTAACAGAGGTGTTCTTGATTAAGTGAAACATGCTATATGTTGCCTCGTTGATACGGTTGGGCCTTCATTTTTCATCTGATCTTTACCAAACTTTACCAGATTCTATAGTTATGGCCTTTGATTTAGTTAAAAAGCTCTTTTTTGCCCGAAACTTTCAAAAAAACGTAAATGGCAGTCACTCACTTTATTGATGTTATAAGAGCCATGTTAGCCAGTAGAGCGTCCACAGGCACTCTTGGGCCTCTTGTTTAAATTTGCCTATCTGCTTCAGATTAATTGATGCCCTGCTGTGCGAAAATGGGTATTTTATTGCTCTGCGGTCAGTTAATTGAATGGATGAATTATAGAAATTCTCAATAAACAGAAGAATCTCGGGACAGTCTTTAAACTGTATATGTATTGTGAACGTATTTTTACAATTTCTTCACTTCAAAGGTAGAAAGAAATATATAGTCCAATTCTATATTCTATAACTTTATTTCTACATGCTACCAACTATAATGGTGAATTAATATTTACAACAGTTAACTAATAATGATAGTGTCTCTCTCACATAATTACTGATCTCTTGTTAGTCCTGGTAAAAAGCCACGGAAAAAGCCACTAACCAAAAAGCCACGAACAATGAAAACCACGGAAAAAGCCACTAACCAAAAAGCCACGAACAATGAAAACCCTCCCATTTTATAAGGTCCCTTATAAGGTCCCTTCCAAATAAGGGGTTAGCATGGTCGTAAATATTAGCATCATCTTATAGCATCTACAAATAAGGAATGCTAACACATAAATCATGTAGCATTAGCATTAGCCTGGTTCATAGAGCATCTCCCAAATAAGGGATGCTAACCCATAAATTGTGATCATTAGCATTAGCCCGAGTTAGCCCTGCAGAGAGATAAACATCTAGATTTATGGTGATAACCGAAGACAGACATAATGTCCTCAGTAACCAGGCTTGAATACTGGTACCTGTACAAAATTACAACACTCCCCTCTCCCAGGCTTAATGGTCCCCATTAAAACCTTAAATCCCTCTCTTTTAACAAGAAATCAGTACCAACATTCACACTAAATGAAAGAATGTCAAATTACATGTTTAATAAAGTAATAATCAAAGTTGTCTTGTGCAGAATATTTTTACAAAATAAAGCATGCAATATTTAGAGCAAATGAGTAAATGTTTACATTTAACGAACGCAAATTCTTTGTAACATGCATTAAGCTTTACTTGAAATGAATGAACAGATTTGGTGTATGTTTAAAGAATTAGAGCAAGCATCTTAAGAACAATACTAAACAAAATCCATGGTATATGTTGCAATATTTATACGAAATCCTCAAGGCATAAACTTGCCACACTAGTAAATTGAGTCCTAATTCTGCACATTTAGTCCTAGACCTACACATAATTGTTCTCTGTATTTTTAACACAATCAAACAAGTGTTCATTTTTGGTTCCATTCTCACTATGTCCTGGTGCCATTTAAATTGAATGAAATTTGTTTAAGTAAAATAACGTAATTAATACACAATATGACATTAATGATCTTATAAAGATTATATAATTTGGCACAATATTTCGCATATTAAATTATTGTTAATGTTATCATAGTGATATTTGAAAAGGGAAGCTATTAGATAAATTCCGTATTTTGTTTGAATAGCACTATAAATTCCTATTTAGTGAATATGAATTATAAATTCTTTACTTTGCGATCACACTATTAAATTCCCATTTAGTGAATATCACTTGTAATTTCCATACTTTGCGAATACCTTGAGACACAACTTGGTATAGAAATATAAAAATATATTCTAAAACATAACATTCAAGGAATATTGGGTGTACACAATATTCTTAATCCATTTTTTCCTCACATAATTAATAGAATATTTTGGCACTACAAAAATAAAGAATATAATCCAGGCTAACCGTCCACTCTGTTCAAGACTTAATCACAAAATGACCTACACATTTCCTTGTTCATCATGAGTTCTACTAATGAACTTTCTTTGTCTATAAAGGCTTAATGACAGAAGTTTAACAGTATTCCTATCTTAAGTTTGTATTGTCAATATTGAAATGGTTTATGTTGAACTCTGTCTCTGACTTCTGCGTGCCTCAAATGTACTGTTAGTTTTCATCTTCAGGTGTTTGGAACTCAAAGGGGCTGCTAGCGGTGACTTGACATGTTTATGCTTCATAATCATAATGTATCTCTGTATCTCTTAATACACCATACATCAATTCCAACAAGTCCCAATGTAACCACATATTTCGCACACTACTGGGAAATAACCTGCAACTGTGTCCCTTGGGGGTCGTTAACTGTCCGACTTGAGCCACTTAACAACAGGAGCAATATCAGGATCTGCTGAAGTTTTGTCATTCTTTATGGTGAATAGTTAACTGTACAGAAATCTTTTAAGCTGCCTGACACTGTGATGTTTGGGGTGCTGCATTTTCGGACAATGAGCCATCAACTTTGTCAGAATTTATGCCATTTCTATAATCTGCCCATTAACGTTACTTTCACGAGAAATGAAATTGCTGTCATATAATAATCATTTACTATCAGAACACTGTTGGATACGCAATTGGCTCACGCCACAGCGACTAAATTCCTTGATTCTGGGTAATCCATTGTACAATGACACACAGCAATCCTACGTTCTTACAACAAGAAGTTGCAAAATAAGGAATATCCCACTCCATAATTCACCTGACCTTCACTTCACTCTGGAAATCCTTGCAACTGACGATTTGTCCAAACTTTCAGTCCTCTGCACACTATCCTTTTCAAACAAGGGAACAACATCGTCAATTTGCGCAAAGTCTGCACCCATTACACGGCCAAATGAAACAAATCATACATGTGTAGTCCATTGTTCATTTATCGTAAAGTTCGTTTAAATTCAGTTGTTTTACAGGTTTGACATACTTATTCATAAAAACTTTACACTTCCCATTTGTGTCCCTAGTAGTCATATTGAGTGTCATATGACCAAACATAACCATCATCTAAAGTTTCAAGTTCTAAACTCTGACCTGTGTTCTGCAAAAATCCACCTTTAGTACAAACAGAAGTTGCTTTTGTTTCAAATGAACATTCCGAAACTATACACAAACACATCAGAAGTAACATCAGGATTTTCATCATGTTCATGGTGATTGTTACAAGTCCGATTTTCAAATATCTGTTTTAAATACTCCAGAAAAGTTTTGCTAAACTAATTTCCTCTTCAGAAATGTGTTAAAGTTCTTATCGCGACGCTGCCACCAGTTTTACAATTTCTTCACTTCAAAAGGTAGAAAGAAATATATAGTCCAATTCTATATTCTATAACTTTATTTCTACATGCTACCAACTATAATGGTGAATTAATATTTACAACAGTTTACTAATAATGATAGTGTCTCTCTCACATAACTACTGATCTCTTGTTAGTCCAGGTAAAAGCCAGGAAAAAGCCACGAACAATGAAAACCCTCCCTTTTTATAAGGTCCCTTCCAAATAAGGGGTTAGCATGGTCGTAAATATTAGCATGCTAACTCATCATCTTATAGCATCTACAAATAAGGAATGCTAACACATAAATCATGTAGCATTAGCATTAACCTGCCTAGTTCATAGAGCATCTCCCAAATAAGGGATGCTTACCCATAAATTATGATCATTAGCATTAGCCTGAGTCTGCAGAGAGATACACATCTAGATGTATGGTACTAAACGAAGACAGACATAATGTCCTCAGTAACCAGGCTTGAATACTGGTACCTGTACAAAATTACAACAGTATCTAAGCTAAAAGTTATAAGTAATATTGATGCTAAATTATTTTAAAATAAGCCTTATAAAGAATATTAATATGCCTGTATGAATTCCTTAACAATAAAAAATCTGTGGTATTATTGTTTAAACTCTGAATAGTATGCAAATGTAATATTATATGATTTTTAAAAAAATACATATCCTATATGGTGTAGTCCTGGTATAAAATGAGCCAATAAACTACGACTCATAAATCCAGTGTGAAATAATTCTATCACACTCATGATCAAATGGATTCAAACCGAAGTCTCCACATACAAGCAATGCACACCCACACACAAAATAGTCTGCACCTAATGGCCAACCTTAGGAATTCTCCATTGGCTAATATGCTGGAGGGACTATTAACCTTTAAATTACAAACAGTTGATAAATCGTTCAAGATTGATGTGTGTCCCTTTAACGTTGATACATGCTTCGATATTGCCGTGTGTCCCTTTAAGGTTGATACATACTTCAAGATTGGCGGGTCTACCTTTAACGTTGATACATACTTTAAGATTGCTGTGTGTCCCTTTAAGGTTGATACATACTTCAAGATGTGCGGGTTTCCCTTTAACGTTGATACATACTTCAAGATTGGCGGGTTTCCCTTTAACGTTGATACATACTTCAAATTGCTGTGTCTCTTTAATGTTGATACATACTTCAAGATTGACGGGTTTCCCTTTAACGTTGATACATGCTTCAATATTGCTGTGTCCCTTTTACGTTGATACATACTTCAAGATTGCTGTGTGTCCCTTTAACTTTGATACATACTTCAAGATTGCTGTGTGTCCCTTTAACGTTGATACATACTTCACGATTGGCGGGTTTCCCTTTAACGTTGATACATACTTCAAGATTGCTGTGTGTCCCTTTAATGTTGATACATACTTCACGATTGGCGGGTTTCCCTTTAACGTTGATACATACTTCACGATTGGCGGGTTTTCCTTTAACGTTGATACATACTTGAAGATTGCTGTGTCTCTTTAACGTTGATACATGATTCAATATTGGCGGGTTTCCCATTAACGTTGATAAATACAACTATATTGTCATGTGTCCCGTTAACGTTGATACATACAACTAGATTGTCATGTGTCCCGTTAACGTTGACAAATACAACTAGATTGTCATGTGTCCCGTTAACGTTAGATTGTCATGTGTCCCGTTCACGTTAATAAATACAACTAGATTGCCATGTGTCCCGTTAATGTTGATACAATGTTCAAGATTGCCGTGCGTCCCTTTAATGTTGATACATTTTTCGAGATTGCCGTGTGTCCCTTTACTATAATAAACCGTTATTGTGTTCGTTATAATTATTGCTATATACATCAAGCTATATGTTAATCAAGTAACAATCAGTTTTCGATATTAGTACGGGCAGTTTGTAGACTGTCCCGAGATTCCTCTGTTTATTGAGAATCTCTATAATTCATCCATGTAATTAATTGATCCCAGAGCAATTAAAATACCAATTTTCGCACAGCAGGGCATCAATTATCTGACAGCAGATAGGCACATTTAAAAAAAATAGAAATAATTTGTTGTAACAAAATACTATCTGCAAATAGAGATAAGGCAGTGATATATACTTCTAACATTTAATTCTGTATGGACAAAGTTTTAGCTCATTAGCTGGCATGTTAGGTGATTTATTACTATTTTATTGTCCTCATGCTGGGTATGCCGACCACCAAGCTGATTATCATGTAATTTGAGCTGAGTAGAAACTACTGCAGCATTTCTGGAGAGTCTATAAACTGGGGGATGTCTTCTAGCTATTTTCACAGCGTGTACTCAGTATATGTTGTGTTTGACTATGTCACCTGTAAAGTTGTCTTATTTAAAGCAATTTCCATTGGGTCCGTGGTAACACAAAGTTAAACAATTCATAATTTTTCATTGCAGAGATGTTGAAATTGTTATCTTATTTCCAGTAGGTGATAAAATTTGTGTTACTCGGTTTTTATCATTAGGTTTTATAGTAAAATAAAAATCTTTGGCCTAGTAAAAAGGCGATAATTTTCATTGTAGCATGGTCGGTGACATTTCCTTTGATGAATACAGAGCATTAAATCGTTTAATTTAGGGTAACTAAAGGGGCGTGGCTATGCCGTACTACAACTACCGGATATTGGAATTTAGAGTACGGTCACTATGACGTCACAGTGTTACTAAGTACACCATGCTACAAAAAAGATAGAGTCTGTCTCAGCTCGTTGGTTATTTAAACACCTCGATGGGCTACGCCCACCTCGGTGTTTAAATAAGCCAACTCGCTGAGACCAGACTCTATCTATTACATATTTTGATTTTGAAAGATACATATATTAAATAAATGTGCATGAATGTACATGAAATATGCAGGTTTTTAAAAGAATCACACTGCAGATACCTTAATTTTAACAGTAAACTTGGTTGAACATCAAGGATAAAGACCGAGTTTATCACCTACCAGAATGTATCAGGTATGTCTTATTTCTGGTCACTGATTGGTCAGTTATTTTAATGATGCTCTATCAAAATTATGAATAAATAATTAAAAGCCAACATAGAGATTATCGGGGAGGTGGGTGGGAGAGGGGGTGGATTGCAGAAACTCGGTAGTTCTGCACGTGAGAAAGATCTAGGTTTTATGTTGATTGTTCTTTTGTTGGCGCCATATAACCGTTTTGTGTTGGTGCGCAATAAAACCCGATACATCTCTCAATTCATCTTTCAATCAGCTAATTTAGAAACATTCAAGTGTATGGAAAGAATTTGTATAATTATTATATGTGACATTTTTCATGATTATTTGAACAAAATCTCAAATCGTTTTACAAAAAAAGAATATGGAAATTATTTTGCTTTATTTTCAGTGAGTTAGGAACTGCACTTCATATTGCTTGTTTTAATGGTTGTCTGGCCATTGTAAACTGTCTGATGGAAGCAAGCTTGTTGAGAAGTGAAATGCAGCTGGACAGTGGTAATGGTTTAGGTAATGTTAAAGGCTCACGCACGTTTTCCATTTCGTTTACTTTATAAAGACGTTTTTCTCAAAAAGTCAATATAAGGCTTAATTTTAACCAAATTACATATGGATGGTCTTTATTGAAAGCCTTTTGTACACTGTTCAACAATATTAACGAGTCGCTTGTCGATTTTCTACATGGTTACTTATTAAATGCACCATTTTGACGGCCCGGCGTTTTGCCCGGCGTTTTGTAAATTCCATTCTGTACAAACCCGGTTTTTATGCCAGATGCTTATCAAGACTGAACTTTTGTTGCAAATCAGAATTACAGTCCTTCCGATCTTGTGAAGCATCATGGACAGACATTTGTAAAGTTTCATTTTTTTCTCCAAAAAGTCATATCTCTGCAAGCCTGCAGCTAAAACGAAGCATGTGGAGAAAAAAGTCTTTATTTTTGAAGAAACAAAATTACAAATTTTTGGCTATGGTACTTCACAGGATTGGAATGATTTGCAACAAAGTTTAATGCCTTGATAAGCATTTGGCATAAAAACCGTGTTTGTACAGAGAAAGGCATTTAGGAAAGGGTGTGTGTGGGTGCGGGGTGTGGGGTTGGGGGAACATATGCAGTTATTATGTTGCAGTGAATATGTGAACAATGACCACGGGGTCACCATTTGGCCCGCCCAGGAAATCTTTATATTTTATCTATTAGATAAAAATAAACAAAAAAAAACAACTCATTTTATTACATTTCTTTGGGTGAAAGATTGGTATTTCTCAGTGAAAGAATATTCATAATTGCTAAATATTAATAATTAACTCCGAACACAGAACTAACTGTGGCGTTGAGTAACTATTGCTGATGCCGACGTCATCCGTCGATAACGTTCAATAAAGCGAATAATTTCCGTTAAAATCATACATAAACTGATTAAAAAAGTAATACATAGATTTTTTAAATGCTTGTTTCGATTATATGGAAATCTTTCACTCGATGATAGGCGTGTTTTTCACGAACGAGCGGCATACGGCTACCATCTCGTGAAGGATTTCCCTATAATCGATCCAAGCAGTTAAATAATCTCTATATATCTGTAATGTTTACAGTATACTGTGCCTCCACCATGACCCTGGAGTTACTATTGACTCCACTCTGGGGCCACTTTACCCCTTCCAGATCAATATGACAAGGTAATCAGTTGAGCGCAGCTGTGCCAAATATTCAGGTGTATTTTGGCCCCTTATTACTTGTAAATATAGAGCTTTCAACATGCGGGTCCAATACCTCTTTTGAGTGGAAGGCTATCATCTCTGTATATTTGAATTGTTTGAGCATTTTCAGTTGTTATCAACATGCATACGTATTAGCTACACTGAACCACAGCTTTTCACTGTCTTGTTATCAATTTCAGAAAACTGCTCACCCAAACATATTGGGAAAACATGTGTACAGTATATGCAATAGAAATGTACGGTGGCATATTTCTGCCACGAGATAGCTAGATAATAATCATGATTATTTCGAGATAGTAGCATGTATTTTTCGAGATAATAATGAATTTAGCGATTTTCTTATAAAATTTGTAAGATGAAAATATCTCTAATTCTTTAAGTTATCATGTTAAATGCCACGCTAATGCCCACTTCTGCCATCATGGTTCTGGTTTCTATAGAATTATCACGATACTCAGTTATCTTGTTAAATGCCGCGATACTACTGATCATGATAGTTCTGTTTTCGCGATAAATAATGTTATTGAGTTAACTATAAATATTTACGAGATAGTAACGTGAATTTTCATGATAATTAGTCAGAATTATTACGAAAACAAAATTTCAAATGTTAACTATTATGCTAACGTGATGACAGAAGTGGGCAGTATCGCAGCAAATTTTGTTAGATAAAATTGTTGAAAATTAAAGACAAAATGTAACATTATCGGGAAAAATACACGATAAATTATCTAGCTATCTCGTGTCAGAAATATGCCACCATAGACATGTACAATCTTAATGAATGTTTATCGTCTTTAAACCATACTTCAATTTGTTGTAAGCCTCCTGAAACCTCAGTAAAACAATCGTCTACGTGTGTCCATAAAGCAAAGGTAAGTACATATATTAAAGAATAATAGTTTGACCTTACGAATAATTTAAATATATCTAGGTAATTTTGTTTAATTACAGGACTAACTGCGTTACATGCCGCCGTCATAGGGAATTGGACATATACTACGCTGTACATGATTCAACATGGTGCTAATGTGAATAAACAAGATTGCAAAGGCAACCTACCATTACAGTATGCCGTAAAGGAGATGAATGGTTCAATTATAAAGGCCCTTATAAAAGCTGGTGAGTTATTAAGAAACTAGCTATAGTTTTAGGGATATTTTCTCTGAAACAGTTGAGGCACAGGCTTTCATTACGACAGTACAGAGAAAGGAACGTGTGATAGGACATGCATATACTTTGGCCAAGGTCAGAATACAATGCCACTCTCTTTTTTTATACTATTTTACAATTCCGTGCGTAAAATTTGCTCAGCTGTTGGGTCAGTAAATACTGAAAAGTCGATCCATTCGAAGAAACAAACACTCAGTTTTATTGAGTCTGTTCATGGGAAGTACTGGATTGCGGAACGTGAAGTGATTCGTGCACGCCCGTGCACGATAGTTGCCCGGAGGGGTAGCTGGGGTCTACCAATGTAAGATGTAAAAGTCGCCATATGACCTTAGCTGTTTGTGTGACTATAAAATCCAATTCATGCGAAGTAATTTAAAGTACAACACTTCTCACGACCCCTAGTACCGGCGTAAGCCGTATTCTACGTTAAAACCACAAATATTGGGATCGGTGATGCTATTTAGGACCAGTAAATAATAACACTACTGATTGTAGTCGGGAGACTTTTTACAGCTGCCACACAGCACTAAACAAACGCCACTGTGAATGTCAGTAAATACTGAAAAGGTGATCCCCTGGAAACAATAGAGAAAAGTAGCAGACTCGGTTTTATTGAGTCTGTTCATGAGAGGTAATATATGGTGCAACACCTCTCACGCCCCATAGCATCGGCTTTAGTGGTATTATACTTTAAAGGCTTGATGATGCCAAAGGACAGTAAGTAAAACACTAATTTGCAAGAATAATTATTCTTCGTTTCTGCAACATTGAAGAAATTCCAAATCGGAAGAGCATGTTTAAGTAAACGAAGAATAACGTTTACCTGACCCCGATATATATATATGTCTATATACATATAATATAACACTATACTCCTGTCTACCCTTTCTCTATATCATTGTAATATGATACCCTTGAAACAGATATTTAGTTTTCTGGCTATTTACGCAATTGCGGGTTGTCCGTCGTTTTGTTTTGAATTATAATCTGACATGAAAATGGTTTCTGCACGATATAAAAAGGACTTCATAAATTAATATAATTAATTCAAGCTATCCCAATAAAAGTGGAAGAATACATATGAATCCGGGAACAATGTCCTTCTCAGTGGATATACTCCAATACACAGGACTGCCTGAATTATGTCCCTGTTCAACGGACAAGGTATGTCCGGCCTAGGGATACACCGTAGAAACCCAATGTTGTCGGTCAGGCTCGAACTCGCGTTCTCCAGATTCCGAGTCTAATGTGTAATCAACTGACCCATTGGGAAGTATAAAACAGAAGGTGAATGTCGGTATTGTTGAACTTGTATTTGGAGATCCTTTGATCTAGCGAAGATAAATCATGAATTCATATAAAAACGGATTCATATGTATTCTTCCCCTTTTACTGGGGTGGCTTGAATTAACTTATGTGTTGATGAGGCAGCCGTTAGACATTTTATTTCAATTATTTCTGGTTGAGGTGATTGGTTAGCTCTGTTTTTAAGACAACGATAGCATTAGACTTTACAAACCTAGCTAGATAATTGCTGAACATTGATATTAAAAGAAGACAACCATGTTTATACTTTTCATTAATTCGGGTTAATGATAGGTCAAACACCTTGACATTGTTTGCATTTTAGCTTGGCGTTCTGTAAATTTTACGTCATCGTTGTTATCTTAATGTTTTGTCTAGTTTTACTAGACCAAGCTTCATGAACCGTTGTATAAATCTTTATAGGGGGTTGGCTATACCCCTTTTGAGTTTGGAATAAGTAGGTTAAATGTCAAGATACATGTATTTTAATTAACAACCAATGTGTAATCTTGAGTTCTACTGCACCTTGCTTCATGAAGCTTTGTATACGTAGTGATGCACCCATTGCGTTTTGGAGTCAATATAGTTCAATTTAAATCCAATGTTATCATGTCAAGTTCTACTGGACTAGGTTTCGTGCATTGTACATATTTGTATAGATGTTTGTTTTTGGGTTGGATTTAAGGCTCAAGGCTAAATATAACTTAAACTTGACCTTGAAAATGATTAAACGTTAAATGTATTTCTGTGTATACATTTAAAGGACTGGTATGGTCATATACATTTTGAGTTTAGAGTCAGAAGGTTTCAATGTCAGGTCACACAGAACATAAATACAACAATGTTAACATCACTATTTGTATATCTTATGCTTTATATCTGCATACTTGTATTTACTGGTTGTTATGGTTTCAGGTTGTCATAGAAACCACATGAACACGAGCTTCGAAAGTCCTCTGCACATAGCTATTCGTATAGGACACCTACCAACTATTGGCTTGCTTATGAAATTGGGTAAGATATCTAGTTTCCCATTCGTCCGTAATTGTAATAAAATGTTACTGATGGCCTTGGTTGAAGAAAGGAACCATCTGTCGGATGGAGACAAGCATCATGTGTATCGGAAGATCCTTCAAATACGTTAAAGTACCGTCTTATTATATTTGATAATAATAGTAGGGCATGGTTCCGTAATTATAGATGTGTCATTTCCCTCTCTATCGGACGGCTTGAAATAACTTGATGATCAGTTAAACAACTATTCAGGTCAAATATTAGAATCGTTACTTTTAGTACAATAGAAGGTTGACATTATCTGTCAAAACATGCTTGCGTTCTCGATTGTCGTTACTGTTGATGTGTGT
Organism: Cyrtodaria siliqua; assembly: GCA_037043455.1. Taxonomy (NCBI): domain Eukaryota; kingdom Metazoa; phylum Mollusca; class Bivalvia; order Adapedonta; family Hiatellidae; genus Cyrtodaria; species Cyrtodaria siliqua. Next base: position 402,527 of record JAWPHD010000035.1, read on the forward strand.
ATGTGTGAGTGTGTGTGTGTGTGTGTGTATGTGTTTGTGTGCGTGCGTACGTGCGGGCGGGCGTTGTACTATATTAGTAGGGGATTTATCACTGGCGCGAAGCGCCAGGGATGAAAATCCCCTTAACGGTATCAACTTTTCTCCACATACTGTTCGTCTGAAAATAATTATCCCTTTGGTTTCCGATTACGGCCAAGTATATGAGAGTCCAGCTTACGGAATGGGAAACCAGTCTCTACTTCCGCTGATAGGCATGGTAAATTCATTTCGGGCCTCTTCGGCGATGTCCCTTGTCTGGTCGCCATTCGCGACATCTCGCCATAAGCGAAGAATGACGGAATTGGCCGACTATGTACGATCAAAGACATCGGAACTCTTCGTTATTTTCCGCAATTAGAGAGGATGAATCAATAGGCCGAATCAATACTGGCCAGTAGTCTCGCCAGTTACTAATAATCGATAAATACGACTAAACAGAACAATTTTAATTGATTTGGGTCTTAAAAAACTCTATTTACTCTACTACTCAAGTCTTGTATTTACTCTACTACTCAGGTCTTGCTAAGTATCACGAGTCGCGGAAACAGACTAACGCACATTAAAATATATATATACTAGTTAATGATGACGTCATTAAATTGTGACAGTGGCGGAGTGGTAAGCACGGCCGCCTGTCACGCAGGAGATCCGAGTTCGAATCTGCAAATAATGTATTATTTTGTAATTATATTTATTTTTTAAGTAATAAAATGAAAAAGAAAAGAAAATTAATGGAAGGAATCTTCTAAAGTGAATCTTGGTCTTTGATTTAGATTAGTCACGATAAACCGAGAACAAAACCCTAATGGCTTCAGTTTCCAGCATTTCCATGAATAATTTTGACAATACATGTATTACTTTTTTTTTAACTAATAAGAATTTAAAACGCAGTTTATAATTAGAAAATTGGTTAAGAAATACATATTACAACCGAAACACTTTTATGATAAGGCTTTTCACATGCACACCTGGCAAATAAGTTTAATAATATATTATTATTTGTTTCAGTTAAACGTAACATTTGGTAATGAAAACAAACGCACAGTGTTTTAATTCAGATTTATCGAATAAATTACAACACTATTTTTTTATGTCACATTATAATTGTGTGCTTTGGACCACGGGTTTGAGTCATGAACAGTTTAGCATGCATACATTCTATATGTGTGCTTATCTTCTATATTGTTTAAATCTACTAGTTACCTACTTCCCGCGATCAAGATGCAGATTATGCTTTAAATATATTTTTGCATGAAATGAAATATGGATATTTTTAAATTACCTCGATAATACTTACCCGTATAGGAAGTATAGCATGTGTATGCTAATCTGAGTTTTGATGCCATGAAAGTCTGTATTTTATTATAACTGATATAAATGTGTTTATTTGTGTATCATACTCATATTTTACAAGAGTTGTCTCCCGGATAATTATGTTTATTTCTATTTTGAATGTTAATTAAAGTGCACGTTTACATTTAACGATGATCGAATCATTATAGACTTTCATAATCGATCTTCATAATCGGATGCTTAACAAACCGATGATAGGTTTTAAAACAATCGATTAATCGGACATTAAAGGGTTAACATTAAATATTTCAAAAACGTCTTTTGCGAAAGCATTTGTGGTGATGTTTGTGGTGCTAGTAAAATATGATGCCGAAATTATTAAAGTTGGCATATTTTAGAATTAGGAACATCGAAAGCTGCAATAATTCAAAGTACTAACGTACTTAACAAAATCCCAGCGTGTCTTAGACATTCTATCTAATGCATCACTGTATGACGTCAACCAATCTTTCCCAGATCATGCGCATATACTTATTGGAGATAATTACAAACTAGACGTAGGTATGGGTGTAATAGAATTGTTGTTTCGTACACAATAAAGTATAAAAAAAAAGAAAAAGGAAAACTCCTAACCATAAACCTTGGGATTTTCCTTTTGTCTGTATCAATGTTAACACTGTTAATAGGCATTACTTAGTTCACTTTGTATGTTGCGACATCGTTAATAATCTGACAATTGTATCATGCACCTTCGCAAGCATCTCGATTGATTCCGAAATCAGGAATTTTTATTTCAATTTTCATCCCACAACACGTGAATGTGAATCTCTGTCCTTTTGTTTTACATTTAAAGGAAGATGAGTGAAATATCCTCAATTATACAGTTTGATATTTTATATTCGATCTCCATGTCAGCAAAATTGTGTGTACAGTATTTTTACAGCGAAAATGTCAAACTACATGTAACTCCAAAATATGTGTAATTTATAGAAATTATAATAAAAAAATAATTAGAACCTAGATCTATATATATTTACTTGTTTTTGAAAGAAATGTCATAGGATCTTGTCATATATAAGTTTTAACAAAAGTGAGCATTATAACATACGTTTTTTATATATCGAATCTTTTTTTTTTTGTAAAGAAAAAGGTGGGATAAGGTCCATATATATATATGCCTTTAACAGTATTTTTAAAGTAAAAAGACGAATGAGGATTACAATTGTTTGTGTATGTTTTCAAAGATGTGTATGTATATAGGTAATCGAAAAGTAATCTTTGTTTTTCAATAAGTTTAATGTAATGAAAAAAAATGGTGAAAATGTTCAGTGACTCTATTTTTCTTTTTTTAGTGACATTTTGGAGTTAAAATGTCATCTTCAAAGACGTCTAGTACCAAAGACACTTTAAGTATCAATGCAATACAAATCTCAGCACGGCGTCCTTTCCAAGCCAACCCCACAATTGAAAAAAAAAAATCTTATTTTTAAATCAAAAGGATAAATTCTACTCCCAGTGGCAGAGCTACATGGAAACAGAATTGTGGATAACTTCCCGACGCCTTCGCTCAATGCGTTTAAAAGTCGTTTAAACAAACATTGGTTACGACACTCCACTAAATTTTCTCCAAGTTTTATATATATTCTTAAACTTGAAAATGTCAAAACGTGCCAAACCAAACCTTAAGTTAGTTACTCAAACTGGATAAATCCCCATTTAGGCTGTGCCTTTTTCATATTATTTATAGTTGTATATACATATATACATATTTTTGCCATAATTTTCAGGTTGTAATGTGAATGTTAGTAAACCAGATGGCAATGGACCGCTGCATACTCTTGTGTCTAAATATTGTTCAAGGTACCCTGCAAATTTTAGACTGGTTCTTGAAATTCTTCTGTCTGGTGGATGTGACATCAACAAGCAGGCTTTCGGTACTCTCGAGACGCCTCTATACCGAGCAATACACTTTCAAAAACAAGATGTGGCCGCGATATTGTTAGCCTACGGAGCAAATCCGAATTTGTCAAGTCCGTTTGATATAACTGCGCTTCAGTTGGCGACAAGAAATCAGGATTTGCAGACCGTTCTTCTTATGGTGCATTGTGGGATTGATTGGAAACGGGAACGTTGGATTGGTCAACAGTCCTTTTTTGAAAGTCAGGAATCGCAGACTTGTTCAAAACTTTTGTATCAGTGGAAAAATGAAACGATTTCACTTCAGAACTTGTGCAGAATTGCCACAAGGAAGTATCATAAAAACAGCCTGTTTAAAGACTTGAATGGCATGAACCATTTACCTGTTTCCGTTAAAAACTTTATAATGTTGAACGATTTACTCAAGAAGCAATATTGTGGAGAGGTTACGAGCTCAAGCTGGCTGTTAGAGAACGCAGACGAGACCTACGGACCAGCGTTCAGAAGAAAAAACGACAAAGAAGATATCACTGCAATGGAATATGACCAAAGCCAATAAATTTGGGTTGACATAATTTTTAGTAGCTATTCTAGAATATGTATGGTGTGGGTGGTGTTGTGGGTGGGTGGGGGTCCCATAGAGCGTTAATTCCTGGATCAACCACGGTTTGATTTTAGCGGGTTGGGGAGGATGGGCTAGGGAGGAGCAGAGGGTAGGGGTGAACGGTGTATTTGTTTACGCACAGATTTGTTTACGCACAGGGACACGCGTGTCAACATCTGATTGATAATGTTAGTCATCAAATTTGACCTCGTTTACCTTTGCAGAGATTTTTATTTCCACTTAGTCAAAGGCTGAAGTGAGGTTTTTGCTTATATTGCCATATGTTGTTGATACATGTACTATTATATGTAGTTATTCATCAACAGTTATCATTATATGGTTGATATTTATATTGTTACATGCCGTTTATACATATAGTTTATACACGAACTTGTAAATGTTGTTATACGTGTACTGTTATATGTAGTTTATACATGTACAGCTAAACAAACCTTACTGCCGTTTTAAGTAGTCATTAAATTGTTACCATATATCTGATCGCTTGACCAGTGGCGTAGCTACCTATAGGCACTGTAGGCACGTGCCTACACATTGTCCCCAGAAAATAGATAAATGAAAATGCCAAAAATGCAATAAAAACAGAGCGGGGTATGGGGTGGAGGGGTATGGTCAGCTCATACCAATTTTTACTCGTGGTCTTTTCAGAAAATAAACTCGCGGTCTTTCTAAACCAAACACACCATGACTGTGCAAAATTTCGAAAGATTTTCAGAAAGCAAGTATTCATATTCATATATGTTATTTTGTTCTGTTCCGATGTTTTTGTTGCCAAATCGCAGATTACAAAAGCTTGAAATCGCGGGTTAAAAACATACTGTTTGCCGCTTAAAATACCGGCAGAATGCAGGATTTGGTTTCATTCTAAAACAAAATTCCCGTGGGGGCATGCCCCTGGAGCCCCTAGACCTTGTGCCTACACACTGATTTAGACACAGCTACGCCCCTGCTTGTCTTGCCTTTGACAGGAAAACAACAAAATAGGACAAATACTTTGTTGCAAAGAAGTGGAGGGGGAAAGTTATGTGCGTATTCAAACTTGGATTATTGATGAATCATGTGGTATTTTCACCGGGTATTCAATATGCTCAATAAATAGGTTTTTAGATTACTATTATGTATGAATATGTATATATATGATGGGAAGCTTTTGCAAGATATTGAAATTAAAATAAATACATCTTACGCACATCAGTGTCATTGTTCTTTGTATATATTGAAATATATTTTGTTTTTAAATTGTTACACCAGTTAGGTTAAATTGTTACACAAGTTAGGTTAAATTGTTACACAAGTTAGGTTAAATTGTTACACAAGTTAGGTTAATAAGCTACATCAGCTACATCAGAGAGAGAGTGAGAGCCAGGTGTAGGATAGGGCATACACGTTATACTCATTCATACGTATTACAAAGTGAGCAATTACCAGAATGTATACCCTGTTTTGTATCGTTAACGGTCAAACATATCTTGATGGAATGTGTAGACTTTGATCCTAGGCGGCAAAGGTACTACAATGTTAATATTATGAAAGAGTTATTTGATACTATAGATTTTAGTCTTGTTTTAGATTTCTTGAAAGAAATCAGACTTTATAAATCTTTATAACATGTTCTTATATATATTTACTTGTTTATACACCCGTTGATGTAAATTTGTTGATTTGCATATACACATAGTTTATACTACTACCATATCATCCCTTATTTGTAAATATCTTTTATCTTTATATATTTACACTTATTTTTAATTACTACTTCATTTCTTTATCTTTCATCAGTTTTTGCGCACAATATGACTTATTTATGTGTCGACGTGCCGTAAAACACCATTCATTCATTCATTACACCAGAGAGAGAGGTGAGGTGAAGGATGAAATACGTATCAGATATACCACTGATAGGTCTCATAACCAGGCCAGGCTGAGGTCTGCAGATCTAAAGTGCAAGGCCTTGTCCACTGAGCTACTGAGCCACTGTTCGTGGTCAGACTACATGCTTTACTTGAGCAACATTCATTAACAATTATAGATAAGTAGACTTGAATAATTATATCAGAATATTTTATCACTATATTATTATTATGTTAGAACACATTCTAGCTTTGAAAATACAACCATATCACTGTGATGTGCCCTTACGTAATTAAGTCTGCAGTCAGATCACCGTGATGTCACCTTAAGCAATTCAGGCTGCAGCCAAATCACTGTGATGTGCCCTTACGTAATTCAGTCTGCAGTCAGATCACCGTGATGTCACCTTAAGCAATTCAGGCTGCATCAAAATCACTGTGATGTGCCCTTACGTAATGCAGTCTGCAGTCAGATCACCGTGATGTCACCTTAAGCAATTCAGGCTGCAGCCAGATCACTGTGACGTGACTTTAAGCGATTCAGGTTGCGACTACTTCCCTTGGTGTGACCTTGATCAGTTCAGGTGGTTGCCATAACTCTGTAACATTTCTCATATTTGAACATATCCAAAATCTTATTAAAAAAACAACTTCAGAAACAATTTCATTTAAATCAGAAGCAGTTTACTACAGATTGCTCCGTATTACATACATAAATTTTGCTCATTGCTAAACTTCTCCAAGATCTTACTGATAAAAACTTTCAAATACAATTTAGTGAAAATCAGAAACCATTAAAAAAGTGTTCATCGGTGCAAAGTTACATTATCGTAAAATAATCTGTTGCCCCAAGTGAATCAATTTCTATGGAATACCTATGAAGGAATGCATTTAAAAGAAAAAATCCTGAATTTTGCAATACCGTTAAATAGATTTAATATAACATATAAAAATAGGGGTATAACTCCATAAAAAAGGAAAGAAGAAAATGTATTCGGTTGATTTTTCATGGAATTCTAAGGGTAAAAGTAGACATAAAAATCGAACAGAAAAAGTAGCATTCAAGGACAACAGTCAACTACACAAACATAAAGAAACAAAAAACAACTATATATAAAGATGAATAAAAGGCAAGATAAGACATCAAAAACACACAAAGGATGACAATAGGGCTACCACCTTGGAACGGTCAGTGAAAAAAACGGTCGCTGGGTTTAAACCAGGTTCTGGGGTGCACCAAACCTAACTCCTACCCTATTGTTATCCCAATAAACGTGACAGTGTAAATTAAGATATCGCCACCAGGTTTTAATCTCTAACAAACAAGAAAGCATCAAAAGGCAATATAAGTAAAACACATAAATGGTCAGGTATATAGAATATAAAAAACAAAAGCCTAGAAAGCCATGAAGTAAGTACTCAATGACTTGACAGAAGCCAGAGCAGCAAGAGAACAAACTGTTAAGGGTACGACAAGACAAGATTAAAGACAAACACCAAACGCTACCATCCTATAAGGATTTAGGTAGACGTCATCATAAGGTCCACAATCTGTCCAGTCATCGCACAATCAAAGAGGAAAGCATAGTGGCGAACTGTAAATGGGTCAACCGCTAAACATGCAGTACATTGCAAAATGATAGGGTCATAACCTTACATAGGTAAGTTACAGTTACAATACAGAAAAAATATCGACTAACTAGCATTCAAAAATCATAAACTGTTTTCTTCCTTTTAGAAAATGCCCTAATTTGGGCAAAATATTTTCCATTTCATTTTCAATTTTACCAAAAACCCTGTTACTTAGCAACTGGTTTAACTACTTTAATCCAAAACTTATTTAAAATATGATTTAAATATTTTCTCCACACCCTACATAAATAAAGTTTTCACTCTGCAACAAGCCAAAAGGCATATGGAAAACTTCTGGGATGACCGTCTAACTACTCACATGTGTATATTATTCAGTTTATATTTATATTTGATGCAAAAATAAAAACAACTGCGTTTTTATGTTCCCTGAAAGTTTTGGACAAGTATCAGTATGATGTCTATTAGTGCATATTGTCAGGACGTTCTGGTTATATTATTTCCTCAGAGTTATGGGACTTTAGATTTTCAAATGTAAGCATTTCCGCTCAAGCCTTTCTAAATGTTTCTTTGATTTTCATGAAAACTTTGTAGAACATTTAGTATAAGGTCTAGTATCCCATATTGTCATCCATTCTGGTTGGATGATTTTTTGCAGAGTTAAGGCATTTTCAAGTTGTCAAGTGTAAAGTGTTCCTCTCAGCTGATCTTACACTACCACATGAAGGGAACTTGCTCATATTGTGAGAACGTTCAGTTTCAAATAAATCCTCTACTCAGTTTCCGAGTTGTGACCATTTGAATAATTACAAAATCCTATACGAGCAAAATACGAAAATATATAATACGAAAACGAAAATATTATATTTAAGAAGAGTGACAAGTTTATCACTCAACTCCTTCTACAATTTTCAGTGGATTTAGACTAAACGTGCGCCATTGCATCACTATAAAGGGTTATTCTGTATATTATCAGGATTTTTATTTTCAAGGCTCTGCCACAGAGATATGGTCCTTTATTCAATGAGCATCCATCGATTATACCAATTTCTTGTTTGATGCAGCAGCCCAAACAGAAACCACCATGATTTGCCATACCAAGTCACCGCATTCTGCATTTAGCATTTTCTGGTGTAGGAAATAAGAACAATAATACCTGCCTCGATGACATTTTACGTTTATTATAAATAACATGTTCCAAAATATCAATATGGAATCAACATAAATATGTATTAACATACTTAACACATTTTTGGGTCTACTTCTATAGAGTCCATCCCCACTGCAGTAACGTGATTTATGTTTGATATTTTTCAGTCTCAACAAGACGGACCTATTTAACAGTATAAAATAGTCTGCTAATACAAGTAGTTCCAGTTATACACACTGTAAGACACAAAGCAGATCCTACATATTAAACGATTCTACATACCCAGTGTGTAGTTAAGAGATAATGAAATTTTGTCAACTGTTAACAGACAATAAATTGGATTCATTAACAAAAATAGATAAAATCGGAGATCGATTGAAAGATGATCACCTGTTATAAGTCTAAAGTTGTATTGATTTACTGTTGTTAAGCAAATAAATGAATATTTTATGTTTATAAATTATTTTAATATAGTCATAGTTCTACAAACACGAATATATCCAACCAAATTTGGTTTTGATTTGATTGATGACATCAAAGAAATTGTCACGCATATCGGCATATTGTACAATGAAAGAATTGTCATAACCAAAAGAGCCAAAGGAGGTTACACGTCTTTGGACATAACTACACAAACATCGAACAAACCTATTCATCTTTATTCTATCCCATATTATATTAATGTCCATTGTTTAGCAATCATAGTTCTGTCCATGTTATATGGACCACATGTTCAGTTTATATCACAGATATGCCCAGCAGGCCAGCACAGTAGACAGATAAACACCACATTCACAAAACTTATTATTTCTTTGATAGCCTTAGGAAGTCTGCACAAAGTAATGCTCAGTATACAGGAAATCTGATTTCTGTAAACTTTCTCAGCTCAGGTAACTGTTAAAGGAATTTGCAGCTCGATTTCAAAGGAAACCTACTGCTACAAACATTGTCTTCATCTATGATATCTATTCATTATTTTGAAAGTTGGTTTCATTACCTGCAAATGCGAACACACTGACTGCAACAAGTGCCTCTATCATGAATATAAATAGGCTTTCAAGAGAACTGCAGTAGTTTTAAATGCTGGGAAATCCAAGTTTTAAATTTTGGTTTTGGTTTCAAGATAATCGTTGCTGCCTCACTCATAATTTCATTTCCGCCTTATTTTTCATAATTCCATTTCCTCCGCCAAACTCCTTATTCCATTTCCTCCTCCTCTTTTCCGTACAACATCTCGGACAACGTGTCTTTACTACTCCTGAAGTTCTTTAAGCACTTGGGAGAGCAGGCCCTGAACATGAATGGCAAATTTTTGATACCAAACAGCTGTGTTACTGGCCTAATTATCCGCAGTCCAGGGCCAAACATCGCACCATTACAGCACTCACATCGTGACGCACTGTTAAGATAAAATATCACATGATAAATGGTATGTTCTGATTGGATAGTCAAATTTATAAATAAGCGTTAATTATTCTTAAGTCCTGGGCAATTAATACATCATACTTCTAAGTTTGTTTACATGATAACATGACTATTTATAAATGACTTTATCACCTAACTTATGATGTGGGAGTGGAATAACACCATTCTATATTTTCAATATACCACCAGTTATATAACTATGCAAATAAGCCTAGCCACTCCCCTTTTCCATACGTGTATGCAGAAAGAAAGCATAGCTATGCTGTTAGACTTTGTTTCAGGGCATAATTATTGTAATCCCAGCCTATTCTTTTTCTTGATCTTTTAATAAATCGCACGGCAATTTATTTTAATATGGTATGAACCTCAATCCCTTTTGAGCAGAAGATTTATTCAAAACATTGGAATTGGGTACAATAATTTCAGTGTTTACACTTGTTTAGACACGACTGGGCGGCATGCATTTAAACATAGAATGAGTAGTCAAAAGTCGTCCAATAGAATGCGCAATCTTGTCAGCAGTCAACCAGAATTATATATTATATAAGTACTGTAGTGTAATTAAATATTCGCCATCCATGTAAAAGATTATTAAACATATTAAAACCTTAATACATTGATAACATAAAACCAGTATGTGCAACATTGATACAAATTTATGCTAAATGCATCGACATTTCCATGTAATTACCTTGAGAGGATTTTGCGTACAGCTGCTGGCAGTCTTACTGGTGTTGAGCCCTGTGACCTCTCTAAAGTCAACAAAGATTTGTCTACCAGTCGCTGTAACACAAGAAAGGGTAGCTACAATAACATCGGAGTATAGTTACACACAAGACAGGGTAGCCACAATAACTTGAGGTGTAGTTACACACGGGGCGTCCGTGGCCGAGTGGTTAGAGTCTCTGACTTGCAATCACTTGCCCCTCACCGCTGTAGGTTCGATCCCTCAGGGGCCTAGGAATCTTTATGTGAGGAAGCTATCCAGCTGGCTTGCGGAACGTCGGTGGTTCTACCCAGGTGCCCTCCCGTGCACGAAAATTGCCCGGAGGGCCACCTGGGGTCTTCCTCCACCAGTGGCAGCTGGAAAGTCGCCATATGACCTTAGCTGTTGATGAGACTATAAAATCCAATTCAATTCAATCAATGTAGTTACACACAAGACAGGGTAGCCACAATAACATTGGAGTATAGATACACACAAGACAGGGACAGGTTTTTTTCCCTTTATTTGTATCCTCTCCTTTGTGAAAATAACCACATGTATACCATCTAGATCAAGCTTTACCTATGTTATATAGAGATTATTAAACTGCTTGGATCGATTATATGGAAATCCTTCATGAGACGGTAGGCGTACGATTCTTTTCACGAACGAGCTGATGTGAGTAGGTGAATAAACAAAACATGCCTACTAACGAGTGACGGATTTCCCTATAATCGAGCAAAGCAGTTAAATAATCTATTTATTACATTTTAAATCAGAGTAGACCGAAATTATTTGCTTCATCGAACGTTATCGTCGAATGACATAGACGTCATGACCCAACGTCACAGTTAGTTATTTTTGTGTTCGGAGTTAGTTATAAATATTTAGCGATTATGAATATTCCTTCACTGAGAAATCCCAATCTTTCACCCACAGAAATGTAATAAATAATCTTCTATCACCTAAAGACTAGTTATCTCACAACATATTTCTGATTTGTATTTATTATATAACATTTTTTTAATTACCTGTGGTTCATTCTGTGTGTTTTCCAACCAGAAAAGCGGATGCATGAAGTTGTTTTTCACATTCAGACTGTCCATGTCAAGACGGAGAGCTCCCGATGGCATCGCTGCCAACTGGTTACCCTCTAGGTTCAATTCTCTCAACATCCTGATAGGATATAAAAGTAAATAGTTATGTTTTGAGAGCTTGAGTAATTAAAATGTTTTAGTATATCTTAAGTCTTCTTTATTAAAGCATGAAGTAGTAAATATAATAAAAGCTACATGAGGATACTCTGCTCAAACCTATCCTAGTTTGCCCTTATGATCCTCCAAGAAGCAAAATCGGGGTTGGTTGGGGTATGAAATAAAACCTTAATTTGGGCTTAAAAAGTTTGCATATTGTAAAATTAACATATTTAATAGTTAATTTTAAAAAGGTTATCACATATTTTCAGTATTTTTTTTTTTAATTGTGTTTTATTGTCGAAATATCTGTTATACAGTCCTGTTAATATAAGCTTTCCCATCGCTTAATGGAATTAAGGTGGGACCACGTAATGTTTTGAGCAATACTGTGCATACTTACTGAAGCTGGTAAATTTCATTCTGTATAAAAGAGACTCTGTTGTACGATATGTCAAGAAACTCCAAATTCTCCAGTTCAAACAACCTGCAAAATAAGAAACTTTTACAATATGCCATGAATTACTTCAAAATATAACAATGTTTAATACAAATATGAAGATGTAGAAAAAATAGCCTTTTTTTTATTATAGAAAAACAACAACACCTTAATAACTCTGAAATGACCATTACTTCCAAAACAATTTAAAAGTGTGATGTAAATTAGGAACATTTTATATCAACTCTCATTCCTACCAAGGTAATATCAGAGACATTTCTAAAGTATACCTGATTGGCAGTGACTGTATCAAACAGAAAGATACAACGAGGGTGCGCAATTTCTTCAGTCTGTTTATGTCGGCAGGGAGTTCAGTGAGTGGGTTGTTACGCAACTTGAGTATCTCTAACTGTTGTATGTCTAGGACTGCCACCGGAAAGGTCTGTGTGAGACAAATGTATTGTTTGAATGGAGTTAACATCATTTTTAGACATGTTAGGGCATATATGCCGGTCATTTTTTCCTGGGTAGAACCAGTACAGTATACTTCCCGCCATCCTAAGAATCGACACTTTCTCACTCGACACTTTCTCACTCACCCCCGTGTGGTTGCCGGGGTAGAATACAACCACTGCAAACACACCGTCACATGCAGAGGGGTAGGACCCTAGCCTAATAAATTGGCTCCTATGCAGTTTTTTTTTTATTATTCTGACGTTCTATGTAACTGCATATATGTTGATGCTCGCCAATACGAAAAAATTCAAAAGAGCATTAAACGTGTATTTTAACACACTAGGTAGGACACCCCCAATTCATATTCATTTTGTCATTTTTTGTTCATGCTCATTAAAGGTCTTCATCATGACCCCTGCATTGTTTCAGGTGCCATCTCGCTCACATCACTAAGAGCAGTGGCAGAAAAACAATAAACGTGGCTCCAGCGTAAATGGAGTGTCTACAATAGAATTTGCAGCAACTCTGCAGTTCAGGGTGAGAAGGTCCTAGGCCCATTCTCCATATTTTATCTCGATGTACATGGAGGATGAGCCTGGCATGTTCATGCCTTTTAGGCAACATATAACCTTTCATGTGTTGGTGCGAATTAAAACCAAATTCAATTCAATTCTTTCTCACTCGATAAGTCGAGCTCCCAGTAGGACTCAAACCCGCAGCAGTGAGAGGCGAGAAAGCTTTTTCTCCCATTTCTGCTCATGTGAGATAGGCATTTCCCTCATGTGAGATAACTCTATCTTACATGACATGTGACTTATGACGTCATGACGTTACGTCGACTTCGCCTTATTCTGGCGTTAAATCAGCAAAGTCATTGATTTTATGCTTTTAATAAACACATAATGGGAGAAAAATAATCCATCATGAGTGATTAATGTGAGATAGGGAAATCTCACCCTCGGGATCAGAATTGCAACCAGGCACTCGGCAGAGCCTCGTCCCTGGTTACAATTCTGACCCTCGGGTGAGATTTCTCTATCTCACATGGATACTCATGATGGATTCTTATAATCCCGGCAACTATCCCGGTCACGGAGGCATCAAGACAAATATAAACTAACCTAATGATTATCTGTTTTTCACTACAAAAATTATGATGATGTAGTCTGGGATGATGAGGCCAGATCACAATGGTGATAATTAAAGATTATTTGTTTTCATTCAGATCCAATATCTGATTGGTTTAAATTTCTCAGCAATACACAATAAGAACCATAGAGTTAATGTTTTAACAGATACATTAAAGGGACACATGGCAATCTTGAGTTTTATTCAAAATAAAATCTGCTCCTCAATTTAGTTAACCTTTGTCATTCTTACTTTAAAACTGCTTGCATATAATTAAATAAAAAATTAAGATTTCAATTTTCTTCATTATTTTACAATTTTTTTAAAATATATTATTGGTTCAATAGTATAAAAAGTTAGTAATATGTAAAAACAATTTCCTTTGAACTATTCTAACATTTAATATTAATGTTTGAACAAATGCAAGTTAAGAAAAAAACTAGCGGGACGCTGTGGGTTTTTAAAACAAGAGGTCAATGATCTTGAGCTCTACTGATAGGTTTTTGATAGCTAGATCAGCATTCCTGTGAAGTTTCATGAAAATCCGTCAAGTAGTTTCAGAGGAGTAGTCGCTACAAATTTTCATTATATAACTCTATGTAAAAAAAGATGGCCGCTGGCAGCCATGTTTAACGTTGAATCAAAATATTTTTGACAAGGATCAACATCATGTCATACTGATCATTTTAGAAAAAGTCCCATATCAATATCACTTATAGTTTTCAAGAAGTAGTCGCTACAAACTTGTATTTTGATTACCTATTTTTAGCCATGGCAGCCATCTTGAATTTCTGGCCGACCTGAAATTTTCCTAGGATCAATAAGACATCAAGAGCAACATTCCTGTGAAGTTTCATGAAAATCCGTCGAGTAGTTACAGAGGAGTAGTCGCTACAATTTTTTACAAGATAACTCTATGTAAACAAAGATGGCCGCTGACAGCCATGTTTAACATCGAAAGATTTTCGACAAGGACCAACATCATGTCATGTTGATCATTTTAGGAAAAGACGCATATCAATATCACTTATAGTTTTTTAGATTTGTCGGCCATCTTTGATTTCACATCAACATGAATTTTTGCTAGGATCAATTAGATTTCATTGGCAACATTTCTGTAAAGTTTCATGAAAATCCATTCAGTAGTTTCAGAGGAGTAGTCGCTACAATAAAAAGTTTACGGACAGACAGACAGACGGACGGATGCCGCACCACGGCATAAGCTCTGCTGATCTCTGATCAGTAGAGCTAAAAATGAAGATTGCAGTGTGTCCCTTTAAGACTGGGAATATAAACAATTTGATAGCTCAGGTCAGCGCTATATGCCAACTACAGGGATGGGTTACTATTGAAGGGCAAGTGATTTATGCCAGGAACCGAGAGGGGTTACTATCAGACAGTGGTTGAGTAATGCCCTAACCTGCACCCTTATATATCCCTGAATTAAATAGGTTATCGTGTCTGGAAAAAAAACTTCCTGAGGTTAACAGTTAACTCAGACCATTCTCAAATATGTGGATTGTCACAATAATTGTTCATGATCATATATAATGTTACGATTGATACAAAACACGGCAGACCTTTACTGATTATTTCAGTCCAAGTAATCCAGTGTGTCCCATATTATATGGTGATATCTGCTATCATTGTAAATGGACTTAACTAACCCGCCAAATAATGCCAAAACTCTATCCAGGTATTCAGGACATACAATAATGTATATGTGCTGATTAAGAGTATAGGTTTATTCATGCCTGTTTATATTGTGTCTATAGAGTTTGGATTCTCCAACTATGTAAGTTTTATATATACCTCGTCATCAGTAGGTTTGAAACGGTGTACATACATTGTAAAATAATACTGTTGTTGGCATGATAGCTACTTTAAAATACACTATCCCACATCATACTTCAATTTAAGTGTATTAAGATTTGTCCTTGAAAGGAATTATTATAAGTTATATAAAAATCTTGGTTATTACACCAGTTACTTACATATCAGTATTTCTAGAACTTACCGTGAAGTCATTAAAAGATAGGTTCAGGTAGACCAAGTTTCTCACAAGTGGGCTTATGTCCGGCATTTCTGATATAAAGTGTGCCTGAAATTATACAGATTAACAAATATTTAGATAAATAAATCCAACAGGTCTCATAATTCATAAACTTGAGGATTCAACTAGATTTAAAGAACATTGTTTATTCACGAAATCTTAAAATACCCCTCACTGACTCTTTATTCAACACTCCAGTTTTAGGGTTTGGTCTGGCTGGTTTATGTGCCACCCTGTATGAGGGAGTCTCGCTGATAAAGCTTACCTTCAGACAGAGCCTTGCCACCCTGTATGAGGGAGTCTCGGTGATGAAGCTTACCTTCAGACTGAGAGCCTTGCCACCCTGTATGAGGGAGTCTCGGTGATGAAGCTTACCTTCAGACTGAAGGCCTTGCCAGGCTGTATGAGGGAGTCTCGGTGATAAAGCTTACCTTCAGACTGAGAGCCTTGCCACCCTGTATGAGGGAGTCTCAGTGATGAAGCTTACCTTCAGACTGAAGGCCTTGCCACCCTGTATGAGGGAGTCTTGGTGATAAAGCTTACCTTCAGACTGAGGGCCTTGCCACCCTGTATGAGGGAGTCTTGGTGATAAAGCTTACATTCAGACTGAGGGCCTTGCCGCCCTGTAAGAGTGCTTGCCACCCTGTATGAGGGAATCTCGGTGATGAAGCTTACCTTCAGACTGAGAGCCTTGCCACCCTGTATGAGGGATTCTCGGTGATGAAGCTTACCTTCAGACTGAGAGCCTTGCCACCCTGTATGAGGGAGTCTCGGTGATAAAGCTTACCTTCAGACTGAGAGCCTTGCCACCCTGTATGAGGGAGTCTCGGTGATGAAGCTTACCTTCAGACTGAAGGCCTTGCCACCCTGTATGAGGGAGTTTCGGTGATAAAGCTTACCTTCAGACTGAGGTCCTTGCCACCCTGTATGAGGGAGTCTTGGTGATAAAGCTTACCTTCAGACTGAGGGCCTTGCCACCCTGTATGAGGGAGTCTTGGTGATAAAGCTTACATTCAGACTGAGGGCCTTGCCGCCCTGTAAGAGTGCTTGCCACCCTGTATGAGGGAATCTCGGTGATGAAGCTTACCTTCAGACTGAGAGCCTTGCCACCCTGTATGAGGGATTCTCGGTGATGAAGCTTACCTTCAGACTGAAGGCCTTGCCACCCTGTATGAGGGAGTCTCGGTGATGAAGCTTACCTTCAGACTGAAGGCCTTGCCACCCTGTATGAGGGAGTCTCGGTGATAAAGCTTACCTTCAGACTGAGAGCCTTGCCACCCTGTATGAGGGAGTCTCAGTGATGAAGCTTACCTTCAGACTGAAGGCCTTGCCACCCTGTATGAGGGAGTCTCGGTGATAAAGCTTACCTTCAGACTGAGAGCCTTGCCACCCTGTATGAGGGAGTCTCGGTGATGAAGCTTACCTTCAGACTGAGAGCCTTGCCACCCTGTATGAGGGAGTCTCGGTGATAAAGCTTACCTTCAGACTGAGAGCCTTGCCACCCTGTATGAGGGAGTCTCAGTGATAAAGCTTACCTTCAGACTGAGGACCTTGCCACCCAGTATGAGGGAGTCTTGATGATAAAGCTTACCTTCAGACTCAGGGCCTTGCCACCCTGTATGATGGAGTCTCGGTGATAACGCTTACCTTTAGACAGAGGGCTTTGCCACCCTGTATGAGGGAGTCTCGGTGATAAAGCTTACCTTTAGATAGAGGGCCTTGCCACCCTGTATGAGGGAGTCTCGGTGATAAAGCTTACCTTCAGACTGAGGACCTTGCCACCCTCTATGAGGGAGTCTTGGAGATAAAGCTTACCTTCAGACTGAGGGCCTTGCCACCCTGTATGAGGGAGTCTTGGTGATAAAGCTTACATTCAGACTGAGGGCCTTGCCGCCCTGTAAGAGTGCTTGCCATCCTGTATGAGGGAGTCTCGGTGATAAAGCTTACCTTCAGACTGAGGGCCATGCCACCCTGTATGAGGGAGTCTTGTTGATAAAGCTTACCTTCAGACTGAGGGCCATGCCATCCTGTATGAGGGAGTCTTGGTGATAAAGCTTACCTTCAGACTGAGGGCCTTTCCACCCTGTATGAGGGAGTCTTGGTGATAAGGCTTACCTTCAGACAGAGAGACTTGCCACCCTGATGAGGGAGTCTTGATGATAAAGCTTACCTTCAGACTCAGGGCCTTGCCACCCTGTATGACGGAGTCTCGGTGATAACGCTTACCTTTAGACAGAGGGCTTTGCCACCTTGTATGAGGGAGTCTCGGTGATAAAGCTTACCTATAGATAGAGGGCCTTGCCATCCTGTATGAGGAAGTCTCGGTGATAAAGCTTACCTTCAGACTGAGGGCCTTGCCACCCTGTATGAGGGAGTCTTGGTGATAAAGCTTACCTTCAGACTGAGGGCCTTGCCACCCTGTATGAGGGAGTCTTGGTGATAAAGCTTACATTCAGACTCAGGGCCTTGCCACCCTGTATGAGGGCTTGCCACCCTGTATGACGGAGTCTCGGTGATAAAGCTAACCTTCCGACTGAGGGCCATGCCACCCTGTATGAGGGAGTCTTGGTGATAAAGCTTACCTTCAGACTGAGGGCCATGCCACCCTGTATGAGGGAGTCTTGGTGATAAAGCTTACCTTCAGACTGAGGGCCTTTCCACCCTGTACAGGGCCTCCCCTGGGTTTTTTTTTTCTTTCGCAACCACTTTCGCCAAATGAAAAAAACTTTCGCCAAATGAAAAAAAAAGGAGCCAAATTTGAGAAATAAGAGCCAAAGATGGAGCCATTTTTTCATACAATAACGAAGACTTGAAAGCCATTTTCAGAATAAACGGCATATATGCATTGATTCATTTAGGATCTCTTGTTTTTATAAAAGACTTTATTTATACCAACATTAATACAAGTAATACTTTAATAATACTATAAATCAATAGTTTAATGAAAGATGATAACTATAATCATAGCAGTATTATCTTATATTAAGCTATTACAAGTATTATTTGTATTAATGTTTATATAACTAACATCTTTTAACATTCTTGACTACATATAGATTATGATAAATTCAGTATCAAAGTAAAAACAACAATTTTGTTTTATGATATCATTTAATATTATTAACAATGATTTTTTTAATTGCAAGAAAAGAAACAACTATTCTTATAATCTTACAATACACTTGCAATATAGTTCAGGTGACACAGTTGTAGATCATTTCATCTCTGAGTTCATATTATAACACAGTCACTTTCCACCTACAATTGCATGACGTGGTTTAGTTCTGGAACCAACGAACTGGCAAGATTGTGCTGGGCCGCAAAGTACACATTAATTATGGCAGCAGTCACGGCTGCTTCGCTTTTGGAAAGGGCTGCTTGGCGGGCCACATCCATGTTGACACTCATTTTAGCAGCACTGGCTACCTTCATGTGGTCTGAATTTAGAATGAAAAATATATAAGTTTAAAAATATATAAAAAAATAAATAAAAAAATATTTCACTTTAGACTATATTTATCATCATGTGGTCTGAATTTAGAATAAGTAATATAATTTAATTACAGACATACTTAAAATATAAAATATTTTTTTTTATTAAAATTGTTAAGATATTATTTTAAACATTAAAAATAAAATTACCAGTTTTATTAGACTTGTACAAAGTACATCATCATTCAGAACATATATATACAATATACGAATATAACAAAGTCATGTAAACAGAGTATATAAATCAACTGTCAGTATAGTTTACATCATCATAGTTAGAGGATGAACAATATTATATTTATACTCAGCATTCAAAATAGAAAGTCGTAACATTTAATAAAATTAGCATTAAAACAAGACTTCACTCTATGTACCTTTACTTGTTGCATGCTTTGACACATTTTCTTTTTTAATGAGTGTACACCCAGAAGTGAAAACGTTAGAAAGTTGTGCTTTAATACAAAAGTCAGTTTTGGATCATAGCGTAGCCAAGAATTTCCATTTTTCCCACGAATCCTTAAAATTTCTAACAGGTGAGTTCTGAATTTTGGCAAATTTAGAAGGTGGAGTCAAACAAGAATCTAAATCTAGCGTACGTTTACAAGCCATTTTTGCAATTGTCAACGTTTAACATCTTGGCATAGCTTATATAGGAAACATACGTCGAGGGTAATTAAATTAATTATGGCCATTGTTCTGATCATCTTTGTTACAATATTATATATTTCTAAAAATAACAAGTAATAACTTACGATTTCTTTAATTTTCAACACCCGACGAAGTTTGCCACACACAAAAACAAACATCAACCATAGTTTCATTTTCGTTGTTTGATCGTCCGCCGATGTTTGTATAAGTGCTTAAAACCCGATATCAAGCTGTGTTGTCTTAATCCTATTATTTCTTATTTGCATCAATTATCTTCTCGGAGAGTGTCAGAAAGTTTGTTTACAACATGTTATTTTCAAGCATCAGTGATTCACAATGTACACGCGTGATCAATCGACTGGTTGTGATAATTTTATCGGTTTTTGTATGAAGCCAGCGAACGTTATTCTTGTAGTTTAGTGAACCAGTCCATTTTCAATTACTATTTCGCTCGTATCCGCTTACAGCATTGACAATATGTAAATATCGGCTTTTATTTTTTTTCGCAAATAATTTTCGCAAAAGCTTAAAAAAGATCGCAACTTTTGCTGTTCTTTCGCCATTTGCGACATTAGCGAATCACAGCGGAGGCCCAGCTGTATGAGGGAGTCTTGGTGATAAGGCTTACCTTCAGACCGAGGGCCTTGCCACCCTGTATGAGGGAGTCTTGGTGATAAAGCTTACCTTTAGACTGAGGGCCTTGCCACCCTGTATGAGGGAGTCTTGGTGATAAATCTTACCTTCAGACCGAGGGCCTTGCCACCCTGTATGAGGGAGTCTTGGTGCTAAAGCTTACCTTCAGACTGAGGGCCTTGCCACCCTGTATGAGGGAGTCGAGTATTGCCAACTCTGATGGTGTGATCATCCCATCTTCCTGCATAGCTGGGCAAGAGAAACAAACATAATTAGTTACTAATCATATATTGTATGTAGCTCATATGATACAATTTTGAACTAATATTTACAGAAATCGACTTTAAAGGGACACACAGCAATATTACACTTAACCAAATGATTCAAGCATCTCTCAGTGCTATTATAAAGTTCTCCACGGGTCAAATATCAGCACTTTTCCATTTTACAAAATCATAATCTATGTTTTTTTATTCTCATTTAATGTACCATTTCTGAAATATTATTATAGTCAATCATTTTTATTAGGGCAATATCTATACTAGGGCAATTTACTTTAAGACCAAACATTATTATGCAATTAATATCACTTGTTAGGTTTCATCAAACTGTAGTGTAACATCGCTAGTTTTGAAAGATAATTTAAAAAAATATAATTTCCGCTGATTAAATTGTATGTGTTGATTTTCTTGGAATCTAAGACATCAGATCATTATGGTAATTAGCCTTGATAAATACTTGGTAAACCTTTAAAGGGACAATGTCCAAAAAAACACAAACTAATTACGTAAAAAACATTATTGAATATTTACTAAATAAAACCAAGATTTTTGTCGGAATTCAAATAGCGGTACAAAAAAAGAAGCTCGACATCGTGGGGTTGAACTAGTAACCCACACTAAAATTACACTCGCGGGTAATAATAATCGGAACCGCAATAGTAGAGCTCGCTCTCAACTGAGATAAATGGGCAAGATGTATTGAGAAAGACATACTATACAGAAAACCTAATGAGCTAGTAGATGTCACGTGATCAGAAGAAAATGTAAATAGTGTGGGTCCCACATTATTTACAAATAATAAATAAAACATTTTTTTCTCTCAAACTCATGAATGTATTACTACAGACTTATCTGGGTCTATGCTAAAGTTTTCATATATATACATTTCACTAAATAAAAATCAGACAGTTATTTGGCTATGCTTAATATCGGCATATTTATGGACAGTGTCCCTTTAATAACAATGCATCAGTTCCTACTGATTGAAATGACAGTTTAATAAGGATACGTCAGCGTAAACAGTACTTTGATTGGCTAAAATTTAGTCTACAAATACTGATTTAAAAGGCACTGCCACATCTTTAAAGGTATAACAGCTATTTACCTTCTGAAACGAGGGAATAGCAATCATGCAACACCTTACATGACTGAATCGAATTGAATTAAGATTTTATAGTCGCATCAACAGCTAAGGTCATATGGCGACTTTTCCAGCTTCCATTGGTGAAGGAAGACCCCGGTTTCCCCTCCGGGCAATTTGCGTGCACGGGCGGGCATCTCATTAGAACCACCGACGTTCTGCAAGCAAGCTGGACAGCTTCCTCACATAAAGATTCTAGGCCCGTAAGGGATCGAACCCACAACTCTGAGGGGCATGTGATTTCAACTCGAACAACTTGGCCACGGATGCCCCCTTTACATGACTTGGCAAAGCTCTATATGTAATGTTTATAATACAATATCGTTCAGGGCCATTGTTTGACCGTTTTTCCCCTCCCCTAAATGTATATATTTTTCCCCCTTTTCCTGTGAAAAATTCCCTCTTAAAAAAAAAATAAAAAAATTATTAGATATTTTTTAACTCCAAAACAGAAAAACAGCATACAATTAGCAATTTGGAATGGTAAATTCTTGGTACCACTTAAATTACCACACTAATTTGTGTTTCTTAGAAATTCCCCTTTGATATGAAAACAATGCAAAATTCCCCTTCCTGAGGGCCCTGGCCCCATTCCCCCAAAGTGAAGGGAGGGCCCTGTCGTTGGCCCTCCCAGAAATAGCTGTGATTAATGAGTTTCTAGGAATATAATGACTTTTATACTAATTGGGCTACCTTCTATAGTCTAGATAAATATCATCATTCTTTCGTTTATTTATATGAGTCTAGCATGTTTTTAAATACAGCTTAAAATGACACATGGGCATCTTGAAGTAGTTTATGAAGCACCCGTGTGGTTCTCGGGCAAAGAACAGGGCCACTGCACATTCCGTTAGAGGGGTAGAACCCCTCACCCCAATTCATGTTAATTTTATCATTTTTTGTTCATGCTCTTTAAAAGTCTTCATCATGACCTCTGCATTGTTTCAGGTGCCATCTCACTCGAATCACTAGAGCAGTGGCAGAAAAACAATAAACATGGCTCCAGCATAAATGGAGTGTCTACAATAGAATTGGCAGCAACTCTGCAGTTCTACCGGTGAGAAGGTTCTAGGCCCTTTCTCCATATTTTATCTCGATGTAAATGGAGGATGAGCCTGGCATGGCCATTCCTGTTAGGCACCATATAACCTTTCATGTGTTGGTGCGCCTTAAAACCCAATAATTAAATACAAAGTGGAGTTTTCAATTTTTCTTTGTTCTTCTACTTTAGCTTTAAATATATGACTTGTGCAATAGGATTAAAAATTAGTTTATATATGTAAACAAATTTCGCTATGATTTTTTTGAAATAATTATTAATAATGATTGTCAAATATATGCATGTGTATACAAAGTAACGGGATCAAGGGAGGTTTTCAAACAATAGACCCAATAGGGCTTGTGGACGCTCTACAGGCTAAAGATAAAGTTTATGGATAACGGGTCATAACTCTGCCAAAATGCATTCAATTAGAACACAGGCAATGATAGGTGCAACTAGGCTTGGTACTGATCATCCCCACCAAGATTCGTTGAAATCCGGCACGGAGTTCGGAAGAGACTAATCTGGACAAACGTTGTCTATTAAAACCTTTAAAGGGCCATAACTCTGCCAACAATCATTCAACTGGAATATGGTGGTGTTATACACAACTAGGCTTGATACTGATCATCCTTGTCAAGTTTCGTCGAAATCTAGCCAGTGGTTCAGGAGAACTAGCCCGGAAAATGTTTGTGTATCGAAAACCTTTAAAGGGCCATAACTCCGCAAAAAATCCTTGAACTGGAATGAGACGACTAAATGCACAAGAAAGCTTGGTGCTGATCATCCCTGTAAAGTTTCGTTGAAATCTGGCTAGTTGTTCAGGAGAACTAGTCCAGACAAAGTTTGTGTATTAAAACCTTTAAAGGGCCATAACTCTGCCAATAATCATTCAACTGAAACACGGCGATGATTTGCACAACTAGAGCTGAAACTGATCATCCCTAAAAAGTCTCGTTTAAATCTGGCCAGGTGTTCGGGAGAACTAGTGTATTAAAATCTTTAAAGGGACATAACTCCACCAAAATCATTCAACCAGAACACAGTGACGATATGTACAACTAGGCTTGGTACTGATCAGCCCTGAACAGTTTCACCGAAATACGGCCAAATGAAGGTAATTTCATCTTAATGAGGCCAAAATATAGCATATTTCAGAAATCATGGGCCATAACTCCGCTGTTACTGGTCTGATCTGGCTGGTTTTCGAACCTGTCCGAGATTCATTGATATTAACAATCTGGTAAATTTTGGTTAAGATCGGAAGAAAAATGAAGGCACTATCATCTTAAGGATCAAAATATAGCCTTTTTAACTAAATCAACTCCGCTGTTATTGGACCATTCTGGGGTTTTCTAATTTGTCCGAGCTTTCATTGATATTAACAATCTGTTAAAGTTTGGTAAAGATCAGATGAAACATGAAGGCCCTATTGTCTAAACGAGGTAAAAGTTAACAGACTGACAACGGACAACACACCATCCCATAATCTCTGCTGGCCCTTGGCAAGTAGAGCTTAAAACAACAAGATTGCCATGTGTTCCTTTAAATATGTTACTTACTAAATGGTGACTGACTCCTGCCTGACCCTTGGAAATATTTTGAACGCGCCGAGTGGAACATGGCATCCTTGGCTGGTAATTCACTCTCCCTGTTAACAGATAGAAAAATGAAAAAATGCGAAAAATGCATACATAAATTTTAAAATGTAACCTGTTAAACATGACCAAAGTTTAAACCAGAATATATCTAGAGTATATTATGTCAGTGCCTTTTACTATCGAGTTTATTAGGGGAGGCTCAGAAATCAAAGAATAGCTAGTCTCTGCCTCGCTATTCTGCATTTTCGTGCTGAGCCTAATAACTTAATAATAAAGGGGACTGACATAATATTCTTTTTATCCTGTAGTACCACATTTTCTGTACAGTTTACTACATGTAGTTTTATTTGTTTTTAAAAACTTAACATTTAACATGGATGCAACCATATTATTTTTTCCTTCATGATTTTAAATTATGACGTCAGATAACGTTACATACTATAAATGCCATGGAATTCTGCAGATAAAGCAAAGTTTATTAAGTCACTCCTTTATTACTGGCAGAAAAGAGAATATCTGCACAATAAAAAGATCTTCAAAGGCAAAAGTCTTTTACATTTCTATATTTCCTATTTTTACTGAGATTGTACATATATCTGGCTGAGTTCAAGATGTGACATATATAAGATGCTTCAGAAATATGGGTCTGCCATGACAGGTGGAATCTCATGGAAGTGCTCACTATGACATGTATCAGTGCTCAAGTATTAGCTATCAAATACTAGTACACAGATTCAACATACGTTACATTATAGTTAACACAAATAACGGCAAAGTTACACTACAAAACCGAATATCAAAACTGTCCAGGTGTTCAGTTCATATAATAATGTATATGTGGTGATTAAAAGTTATTTATTCACGGGTTCTTAATATACTCGTGATTGAATATGCGTAAAATGAGTTATGAGTTGGTAACTCTTAATTCAACACTCCAGTTTTGGGGTTTGGTCTGGCTTGTTAAAGCTGTAAGTGTTTATAGTTTGGATTCCCGAAATGTGTAAGTTATATATATATATAAATCATCATGAGTCAGTTAAAATTGTGTACATATGTTATAACAATGAATTGTAGCATGGTCACAGACAATTCTCTTTGTTCAGACACAGGTATAAATCGTTTAATTGAAAATAAGACCTGTCAGAATAACTGTGAGAATAACAGTGAGAATAACAGTTAGAATAACTGAAATAGAGCTGAAATGGACATGCTACAAAACAAATAGAGTATGGTTTCATCTCGTTGGTTAATTTAAACACCTCGATGGGCTATGCCCAGCTCGATGTTTAAATGAACCAACTCAATGAAACCATACTCTATCTATTACATAATTATCAAAATCGGATGATAAACAAAGAAGATATGATCATATGAAGGTTTTGTTGGAACGGATATGGAAGCCGCCATTTTGAGAGCTATGACATCACAGTTCTAAATGACCATATATGGAATATTTATAAATATGAAAGTTTACTGATTTATAGGAAAACAATAAAAGTAACTATGTGAAAAATATTTATATACTTACTGGCAATAATGCTTTATATGACCAGTAGAGGATTTTGCATTTACTTGCAGTGAATTTCTTTGCTTTAAATTATATTTTTTAAAATTCCATATATGGTAATTTAGAACTATGATGTCATAGTTCTCAAAATGGTGGCTCCCATATCCGATTTAGAACAACTTTCAAATGGTAATATCTTTTCTGTTTATCATCCTATTTTAATAATCTCTTTCCAAGTTTTTCAGAAATCTCAATAACAGAGCGTATTTGGCTGTGTCGCTACATTCCCTTTAATGATACCAGAGGTCTATTCTAAAAATTTAGTTTATATTTATTATTCTAAGAGTGATCACATTTATTAAGAACACATTTTGGTGAACATGCTTTTTTGCGGCCAACTATACAGTATATTATGGGAATTGGGAGTGAGTGGAAACACAATAAACACATGTGAAGTTACAATTAACAGGGTACGATTATAAGTACTTATTTGCAGGAATCTTTAAAAGGTGCCTATTTGCCAATAATTTACTTTCAAGTTAGGATGCATATATGGGTACATATATGAATGCTGTTATTGGTATAATAAACCATGTGCTTTATTTGTGTCAATCTTGAGTTAGTAACAAGCTTTTTGAAAATAATAAAAAGTTTTAAAAAACATACCAGTGTTTGGCATTAAATTGAAAGATTAAATGCAAATTTGTAAGGCATTTGCTAGGCATTGTTCAAACGTTTAAAATCAAACGTCGGACTTTACAGCTCTCAAATGAAAAATATATTTTCAGTAATGATAAACTATCAATAAACAGTTGAGCCTTGTTAAGACTTTTAACAGCAGTGAGTACATAGAAGCATGTGTACAGCTGGTGCATTATACTAGAATGTAACGGAACATGACTGTTAGAATCGTCATGGGCACAAGCAAATGTGCCTAGCTTGTTACTAACATTCAGAAGGAGATAATACAGGCAAGAATTGTTGTTTTGTCTGTTATATATACTTACTAGAACCCTTGTTATGAGGTGCATGGGGGTGGGGGGGGGTAAATACAAAACTAACTTACTGTATATACTCTTTCACTTTATCTTTTTTAGATCTTAAAATTGATATTGTTTGTTTAGAATAAATAAGAATTGAGAATCATGCTCTTGTAACAACAGATTAAGCCAAATAAGCCTTAGAAGAATATCCCAGATTCTTGACCATGTTCAATATATATCACAGATTCTTGACCATGTTCAATATCAAACATTATTAATTAACTAAACTACATTATCCGTGTTTTACTAGAAACTCTACATAATATGATATAACCTCGGCCAATACAAACCGGAAATCGGCCAAAATGAAAAAACAAGGTCAATATGAACTCGCCAATACTAGCTTTAAGTGACACCGATCACGTTAAGTGACGTCATTCAAGCTCGCTTATCAATCTATAATTTAAATAAACACTGCTCTTAACAAATGCAATTCATGTCAAAATCATGTTATTAAAATACCCTCTACTACAGTGGAAGTTAATCAATAAAGTTGTCATTAATTATGTTTTTTCATATTGTCCAAGTTATTGGTCCTGAGACAGACTCACATGGCCCCCGGCCTTCGGCCAATATAACAGTCCTTGGACCAATAACTAGGCCAATATAAAATCACTTAATAACTTCATATTTTGACAATGTACAGTGAGTATAAGTTTCTGATTCTCTTGATTTTAACATACTAGTTATAAACCGAAACAAATATATAAAAAATAACATATTGCCAATTAATACAATATTCACAGTTGTTTTCATTAAAGTTTCATCTTATTTATGGATCATTCTAAAGATATCATATGGTATCATTGTAAGGCACTAAACTTTTGTAATATGCAGTGTTACCGATATCAGTACTCCTGAAAACACGTGAAGTTCTTGTCAAGAACCATTAATGTCAGCATACATCCATGTCAGCTAGATAAATATAGTACATTAGCATACAGTAATATATATATATATATATGCGTAATGCGTAATAACAACACCCGTGTACCAGTAATACATATGTATATATCGGTAAATACAGGTAAATACAAAACACTCACCGACGAATCTGCTGATTTTGAGTGGTGACTTCTGCACTGTCATCCTCCACTAGAATTATTTCTGTATGGGGAGCTGTGCCAACCTGTAGTTAATTATGTTCACAAAGATTAACCCAACCTGAATGGAAAACAGACACAACCACGAGAAGCAACATCTGAACCTGATTCCAATAATGGTTACCAGCGCTATCTCAGGTGAGCCATAGCATACCCTTATCTGAGACTCTGGTATACAACTCCTTTTTATTATATTTTTGAAGATGAAATATCAACATCACTTACACGGCTAAATCACTACAATTACTAAACACGTCAAATAAGGCTCCGATTAAAGGGACAATGTCCATTACGTTTAGCTTATAAACCACACACTTATTACGTTCACAAACATTACACACTAAACGTTACTGAATATTTACTGATTAAATGCAAAATTGTTACGGAATTCAATCGCTGTACAAAAAAAGTGCCACTTTCTGCGTTTGAACTCGCAGATCAAACTAAATTATACCCTCGTGTAATGATAGTGAGCGCGGGATAGCTGACCTTGCTCCTGACTGAGCTAAGCCGGCTATACATATTATGCAATACATACTATATAGAAAACCTAATGCGCTAATTAATAGAAGTCATGTGATCAGCAGAAAAGAAAAAAAATGTGGGTCCCACATTATTTACAAATAGTAATATATTTTTTTTCTTTCAAAATCACGAATGTATTACTACAGACTTCTTTGGGTCTATGCTCAAGTTTTCATGTATACATTTTACTGAATAAAAGTCAGACAGTTATTTGGTTATGCTCAATATCTGCTTACTTACGGACAATGTCCCTTTAAGCATTTATATCAATAACATGTATACTTTGGTAAAAAGTAAAATATACACTTGTAAACTTATAAAAATACAACATTCAAACATCTGAGTCTTGAATGGGATGAAAATGATGTGAGACCAAGCTTCCTAATTAAAAAATAACAATTAATCTTAATCAAGTTTAGAACATTATTTAGTGAGATTATCAACTAATTAGGGCATGTAACATTGGATAGCGATAATTAATATGCTGGTGTCCCTGTCAATTTACCATAAATTTGGAAGTTAAATAGAGAATATTATGTCAGTGCCTTTTACTATCAAGTTTATTAGGCGAGGCTTAGAAACGAGCCTAATAAACGTGATAGTAAAAGGCACTGACATAATATTCTATTTATCATGTAGATTATCCATATTTTCTGCATGAATTACTGTTATTACCTATTTCTCAGAATGGTACGCTTATCGAGGACGTCGCCATGTTGTTGTTTTTTGTTTGTTTTATGACGTCAGGCAAAGTTACGTGCATGATGTCAGATAACGTTACGTACAATAAACGCCGAGGGATTCCGCATTGATTTGCTTTATTGGCCAGTGCCTAATTAAAGCAAAGTTTAATAAGCAGAAAAGTGCATATCTGCATGATAAATCCATATACATAAATGACACGTGTGATAAACAGGGTATGAAACTTTGCACAAATATTAAGCATAAGCACAAAGTTCCATTACTGAACTACTTAATGCATTCATTACTGATCTACTTAATGCATTCATTACTGAACTACTTAATGCATTCATTACTGATCTACTTAATGCATTCATTACTGAACTACTTAATGCATTCATTACTGAACTACTTAATGCATTCATTACTGAACTACTTAATGCATTCATTACTGAACTACTTAATGCATTCATTACTGAACTACTTAATGCATTTGAACTACTTAATGCATTCATTACTGAACTACTTAATGCATTCATTACTGAACTACTTAATGCATTTGAGCTACTTAATGCATTCATTACTGAACTACTTAATGCATTCATTACTGAACTACTTAATGCATTCATTACTGAACTACTTAATGCATTCATTTTAATTGTGTATTGAACTACGGAAACGCAAGGCAAGTGCTAGACAAGGAACTCCTGCTTTCCTAAATTATTTGTAAACTGTTCTTTATAGATCGTTTGATGATTAAATAAGTTAAACCATAATGTATACCTCATGACTGGGACTGTACTTGGGCAGTGGTCGGATGACTGACTTCACTTCAGTGTTCATCAAACTTCGGACATGCTGTTTAATCATGGATGCCATCTCAATCAACAATTGCTTCTGTGGTATACGTGGTTCTGCCGCAGGTATGGCCTGACCTACAACGTTCAGGAAATTCATAGAAAATATATGCATTTGACAGTATCCATGTAATATCTTTTAATTACTACATATATTGTAATACATGTAAAAATTAAAGTATTCATTTGAAAGAAATTATCAATTTTAAAATGCGTTATATACAGTTGAATTGGGTTTAATTAGATATCATATTAGTGCAACCCTGGGGGACTTGAAATAATGTTAGTTATTCTCGTGAAACGTATTAACTGCCCAATTCAGATTTGATAAATTTAATTAAATATTATTACAAAAAGATAAAATACGCTGTAACATTGTTTTTGTGTGCAAAATAAAATCTTTATTTCCAGAATGTAAACATACATTCTAAAGATTTTCATTCATGAACATACAAAGTTTTCTCATTTCTATGTAAACTTTTACTTTAAACTTATTTATTTTACATTGATTGTAACGAAAGCTCTATGAACTTATTTGAATCACTCTCAATGTCTTCCTGGGTAGAACCAGTACTAAACAATGCAGATAAAGTGTCTTGCTCAGGGACACAACGCATATGGCAATGGCGAGAATCGAACCCACGACTTTTGGATCATGGGTCCAACGCTTTACCACTAGACCACAGTGCTCCATGTATGTAAACTTTTACTGGTATTCTCTGCAAATCAAGATAATGTATAAATAATCCCCAAATTTTCTCCCAATAATTGTTAGTTATACCAAAACCATAATGCTAAAATAAAACTATATACTTTTTTCTGTCACAATTTAGACAGGTATAATATATGTTATGCACAAAATGAGAATATGGTCAATTCCAGAATTGCTCTGCGCGGCATTATCGGAATTCTCAATATACGCGGTTCAATTCCGGAATTGAGTGGGAATTTGGACAAAGTAGGAATATTTTGCCTCTAGATGTTAATTGTAATACTGAGGGCAAAGGCCTTCATTAATATTTCTGAAGAACTTGTGGCTCAAACATTTTGCTTGTATATATATATACACTTAAAGCAATAAGGTATGTTTAAATTGCAAGTATAAGCCTGATGCAATGCGAGTTTATCTCCTCATTGTCTATAAAAAGAATATTAATATCCACTATTTATTAAGTATCATTCAAATATTTAAATGTCATTACTAGCAATACCATAAACTGGTAATTTGTTCTCAAACGGTCTGTGTAAATGATTGTTTTTAGTACATTTGGCAGATGACAGATGTTCTGGACAATATGACAACATGCAAATGCAATTAGTAGTAGTAGTTGCATCTAATGAAGTTAACACCTGATGCATTTATTGAGCAACTGGCGTGTTTGTTATTTGACAGATGTTCAATATTTGACTTCTTTTTGTATATGCAAGTATATACGAAGGTATATCATACTTTATTATATAACCTATAAATAGACGCGTTTTCATTGGCTAAAAAGTAATTTTTTAGAAAAAATATTATACAATTATGGACTTTTCAGCTGTTATACATGATGTGATATGCACCAAAAAA
Source organism: Cyrtodaria siliqua (assembly GCA_037043455.1). Lineage (NCBI taxonomy): Eukaryota > Metazoa > Mollusca > Bivalvia > Adapedonta > Hiatellidae > Cyrtodaria > Cyrtodaria siliqua. Next base: position 434,512 of record JAWPHD010000035.1, read on the forward strand.
ATCATTATTGACCGAGGCGATAGCCGAGTTCAATAATGATTTTTTGGTGCATATCAACATCATGTATAACAGCTGAAAAGTCCATAACTGTTTTATTATATAACCCTCAATTTACAATTATATAAAACAGGTCAATATCAAAAAAACAATTATATAAAACAGGTCAATATCAAAAAAACAGGTCAATATCAAAAAAACAGGTCAATATCGCTAGATATTTTTTCTGAAAAATTACTTTTTAGCCAATGAAAACGCGTCTATTTATAGGTTATATAATAACTAGCGATATTGACCTGTTTTTTTGATATTGACCTGTTTTATATAATTGTTTTTTTGATATTGACCTGTTTTATATAATTGTAAATTGAGGGTTATATAATAAAACAGTTATGGACTTTTCAGCTGTTATACATGATGTTGATATGTACCAAAAAATCATTATTGACCTCGGCTATCGCCTCGGTCAATAATGATTTTTTTGGTGCATATCACATCATGTATAACAGCTGAAAAGTCCATAATTGTATAATATGGCACCAAACCAGGGTCCCATGTTTGTATAAAGAGATCATAGGAAAATCTCTAAAATATATTATATATGGAATGCCAAATTTGACCCGTTATTAGAAATAGTATTGTCTGTGTCGCATTTTCTTTTGTGAGGGTGTCTGGTGAGTAAATTTGAATTATCAGTATTCAGTGAAATGTTGAAATTGTGCTATTTTATCAATCCTCCTTTTTCGTGATGACGATATAAGTCATAATAAAGTCATCTACAAGGTGATGTTATAAGATGTAGTATACAGGCGGCAGTCAATTGATACAGCATGTACATGGAAGAGTAGTGATGATAAAATTGATATCAGTGACATAGTAGTGATATAGATTGATGCAGACAGTAGATAGTCTGTACAGTGATGTGGTGTAACATATAGAAGAGTTGATAGAATCATTGTGATATAGTGTTGATATAGATTGATGTAGTCAGTCGATAGTCTGTATAGTGATGTGATATACCATATGCATATTTGATCTGTAATACAATGCATATTTAATGTATTATATACTAGTGATGTGGAGTTATGCTGCAAGGTGTACAGTCAATGATGTTATATATATATTCATGTTACATAGAGATAGATTGTGCGACATGTAACTTGCAGATAGCGGTTAGCCAACTGAACTGTATTTGTTAATAAAGCATATAGTAACATCTACAACAATTAAACATTACATAGACGGACTAAACAAAAGAAAGGACATTGTGACGATATTGAAAATATCGATCGATTTGTTTATCGGACCAGTAAGGTACAAACAGACAAGTTATGTTTTAATAAATAAATTATATGTAATAATAATATAAAAATGAAGATAGTTAGAAAGAAAAGAAATATCACGGAGCTCTAAGACAATAGTATACTAATTTCAACTAGGAATTATCAACTCATATGTCAAACACTGTATAATGCAATGTCCTTAGGTGGATTGCGTAGCAAATCCAGGCTTATGGATTATGGTTTGACGATTTCCGTCTATCTGTCTGTCCGTCCGTCCGTATGTCCATCTATGCGTTTTGGTAAAGGTTTTTTGGTAAAAGTTTTTATTTTTCCTCAAAAATGAATTGCCGAAAAACTTTGAAACTTGGCACACATGTTCATTTAAAATGGTGAATTCGCATAATGTATCTCCTTATTTCAGTAATATAAATCCGCGCTTTATTGTTTAAGGGCTTCAACTTATATTCTCAATAGTTAAGTTCATGTTAATTATTAAACAAACCAAACTATGATTTTTTTATATTTGATCTATTTATAACAGACGGATGAAACAATTAAGCATATTTAAATAGAAATAAACAGGTTCAAAACACTATATTCCTTTCCAAATCCCAACACAAATTCATACTTTGCGCAAAACAATCTCAAATTGCGCAGAAACTTGGTGCATATTTTATATTGATTAACCCATTGCGCAATTCTGGCATAGTCCTGCACAATTCCGGAATCGTCGGTCATTTTAAGAATTCTTACTTTACGCGGAGCAGTTCCGGAATCGTCCATATTCTCATATTGCGTATAACATATATATAGGTTCAAAAACGGTGATTGACATTTCTTTAAAACTTTAAAGGCACAATATGCTATTTAAGAATTAAAATGAAACAGAACTTTAACAAAGTTTTCAAAATTTGATTTTGAAAACTCATATATGAACTGATAAACTATTACATTGTTTCCCATTAACACTGCACTTACGCATAAAATGGGAAGCCTGCAGGGCCAAATGGTTTATTTTAATTACAGGTATTGTGTATACAACAATCAGATGTCAACAATGGCTAAAGGAATGCATACCTTTCTACCACAGAGCGAATTTAAATTGAGTTGTTTCAAGTAATGCCTGAGACATAGGATGTATGATTTAATTTGACAGAAATATTATACACTTATACTCAAAAAAAAAGTGTGTATCCTCTCCCTTTAGGCTGAAAATAAATAAATTGGGAATTCAAACCTACACTAGAAGTTAAATAAATAATGTGTGTCTTTAATAGTAAGGATGAAAACTCGTTTTGTATATTTTTATCTGACCAATGCCATTTTCATGATACTCAGATTTAAAAAACAGTTATGTTTCTTCAAAATGTTCTGATCTATTAATAAAATATTGGATAACAATTAATTACAAACAATTAATTACAGTTTTGTTTTGTCAGAATCAATAAAATGTGTAACACATCAAATTATAAATACCTTCAGGTGTTAAAAACTGCAGATGTAGGTCCCCTGTACATGGTGGATAAATGAAATCTTCAGCTATCAGTCTTGTCAGTTTCTTATAATTATGCCTTGAATATATGGACTCTCTAACTTTCCTAAGTGGAATCCTACGGACCTCTGACATTTCGATCATGAAGTTTTCAAGAGTAAATGCTGGAGGTTGGTAAAACCTAATATCATCGACAATGTCAATAGCGTGCATTATTTCTGGATTTTTTCTGGGGTTCCTGGCTGGAAGTCCATCTGGCCCTCGTGGTTTATATGGCTTCACCAAAGACTTTCCATCCACATATGTACCCAAACTTGTTTGATCTCTAAATAAAGGATCAAGCATATACTTTTTTTCGTCTTTGCTAATGAAAGACACTCGACTCTGAGGAGAGTGGTAAGTTGCAGTTCTAAAGCATGACCTGCGCGGGTTGGATTCTGATGGTGGAGGTGAAACTAGGCTAGGATGAACACTTGGCGTAGGTGATTGACGCATGGTAGTCTCCCTTGATTGTATCTGAAGAAATTCATCCTCAATTCCAAAGTCAACGGATTCAAAGTAATCAGTCATTTTTGAATTGGCTGGTAGAGCTATTGGAATGGGTGTCACTGGTAGGGGAGGCAGGGGCTTTGGTGCCCGAGGTTTTCTAAGTAGTTTACCCATCTCTGCAGATTTTCCTAGTAGATTTTATGCTGTTTTATCAATGAGACATTCTGAAAGTAAACATTCAGCATTATGTTATATTTATATGTAAACATGATCGACTTAGCCACATATGTAAGACAAATAAAATCTGTGTACATCAGTAGAATACAGTATGGCATCACTGTTTGATACACATAGGCCCTGCACCTAAAATGATATATAGGTGAGGACAAAGTACAGAAAAGGGCTGCTAGACATGCCAGTGATGTCACACATATACATACAGACTCGCTCTGGACAGCATAGGGGATACACTTAGTACAACCCTCGGTATAAGTGTTTGAGGCAGAGCCTCAGTTCCGATAAAAACACTTATACCGAGGGTTGGAATTCCCTATCTTTAACGGATACCCATGAAAGACTCTTATAGTCTTTTACAGACAAGAGATCGATGCACAACTTGCAATTTACTACAAAACAGATATATAGCAAGCTGGTTGCAATTGAGAAGAAGGACATACACTACAAGCATTAAGAAGAAAAGGTCTTCACCGACCATGCATCACAAGTGAAGATACTTACTGCATCTGTGCCATGACCTCAATTGTAGGAAGTATGCATCCTTTTTTAGGACAACACCAGTGGCCAAAGTTTTTATGTTGTTGATATTTATTTTTAACCCCTTCCTGTTCCAATTTAGTCAAATATTTTAGACTCTACTAGCGTTTGATTTCATTTTTTTTTAAAAAAATTCTTCATTTTTTAATTTATGTACAAATTAGTAAATAGTAAATATAGTGAATAGTGAATTTCGTTACAGGACGAGTGAAGATAATTGTGATTCAGCCGGCCAAGAGGACAAGTAACTTTTTCCAGGCAAAAAAATTTATCAAAAACAGATCAATCAGGTACTCATTTCTATGGATGCATTTTCATAATCAGGACATGCTAAAATGTGGCTCCTGCTGTTTTTAGTTGGCCGAGTCCATGGATGGCATAATATTTTTTTTTACGGTATTTGAGATGATTCAAGTAACAGTTTAAGGAAAAAATATACATTTATTTATGATATTTAAAGTTTAATTTTATTATTTTATAATAAAATAATTTTTCTATTCAAAAAAAAAGTCAACTGCAAAAATGATCATGTTGTCCATTAGAAATGTGTGTATATTTTATTATAATGCATACATTTGTTTTCTTGTCTGGCATAATTGCTTTATTTAACTTTACAATTTATTACATTAAACAAAAAGAAAATATCACATGATAATGATTTGCTTTGTTAATAATAATTAAGAAATAGAACATCGTTTACTGTGAATTATCGTTTAATATATCACGGTTTGGAGTTCAATTGTAAACAATAATTTCACGAGCCCGAAGGGCGAGTGAAATTATTGTTTACAATTGAACGACAAACCGTGATATATTATAGATAATTCACCGTAAACGATGTTCTATTTCTATTCTAATACCCCTAAAATGTGAAAATAACGCACACATCTGAAATATTTCGCATTGCTCTCCTAACGTTGCATACGTTACAATGCGGAATGCGCAATGCGCAATGCTTATTCTCCTAACGTTGCAAAAATTACAGTGATATATCGTTCAATATAACGAGATATTTTAAACTAGGCTATATAGTGCGGGTGTATTAGAATTCATAATATTATTAGCTATACATGATATCGGAATAATTTGATTCACAAATTTTATAAATACGGCGGGATGAGTAAAAATCCTATGAGGATGAGTAACATTTCCAGGACACAAGTCTCACGTTTTGTTGCCTGTGAAATTTTCATAAAACAGTTCTAAATGAAATAAGTATCATCAAGTATCCTGTTCTCGAGGTACATGTACCTATAATCTTCCGAGACTATGAAGCGCAATGACAGACGATCACCCGGTGTTTACAGTCAAAAGGTTGATTAACTATTTGACAAGCTGAAAACATAATAAGAATAAAGCTAAGTTATTATTTATTGAAGTCATACCGACCAATTTTATCAAATTATCACTTAAAGTCAACTTTTCAATCTCTGTTTAAAATGTTATAAATCGAGTTATAATCGTCCAACTTGTGGATGGTCTGTGTCAACTGAAAGTGTATCATGTCACTAAAAATAGAATAGTCAGTTCTCGCTGTAGAGCTTGTTTGAGAAAAAATTCTATGGAAGTCAGTTTGGGACATGTTACCTAAAGTTACTTGAAATTAATTATACCAAATAAAAAACGAAAATGTATTGTTTAAAAACATCACTGAATGTAAAAAATATATCACGGAATATTTTTGTTGGGACATGTTACCTAAAATTACTTAAAATACCAAATAAAAACGAAAATATATTGTTTAAAAACATCACTGAATGTAAAAAATATATCATGGAATATTTGTGTACACCATCATATAATTCATGGTTTATAGGCAAAACAAACTTTTACTTGGTAAGTATTGCCTGGATTTTTCATATTTAATATACAAGTATATATGTTTGTGTCAGAAACTTTTATAGAATGAGATATTTTGACATATATCAAACATTTGATTCACCCTCACTGTACAGAAAACAGTTTCGTTTTGACAAACAAAAAAATAGTGACGAGACAGTATAATTATATGACATAATGTGTGTTCCGTATTAGACACCTTACTGGGGAAAAATGCAGTTGTAACATCATTAGCCTCTTTTTCAAATTTACCTGGAGTACTGGAGTCATTTTTCAAATTTTGACATATTACATTTCGATTTTTTAAATTGAATTAAATGATAAAAACTTTATTGGAAACTTTGCTGTTTTGATGCAACTGAATTTGATTATTGCTGGAGGAAAATTGAGATAGGTTAGACACATGTTTGTGTTCATTTTATATCGGCGATCGCTCAGACTATCGAGAACTGGTAACGCCATGATATGTGACTATATTTGCCCGGCCCAGTGCTAATTAAAGCATCCAACTTGCATGTGGAAAGTTCTAGTTCAATCCCTGGCTCGTCGATCCAGTGTAAGTATTATTTCACTGGGAGGGGTATCATGCCATACTTCTACTTACTGGTATTCTAGTGTGGCAACTCTATAAATATGAGCATAATTTCAGTTCAGTGGCGTTACATTGAAGTAAACCGAGTCATGATAGGAATAAAATTATTTAACATTTAACCCCATTTTTGGCATACATACATAGAAACGGCAAGGAATATCAATGAAATGGGTTATGCCAGTTTGTTTTTAGTTTCATTGGAATGATAGAAACCAATGTCAAAAATAACTTTCTAAAAACGATTATTTTTCACATCTAAATGTCATGTTCTTGCGCACACCTCAAACGTCAGTTTTTTCAGAGATAAAATATCGAAGGATATGCATATACCAAAATACATTTTGAAATTCGTAAACATCTATATAAACGTTACCATAAATTCTACGCTTTAAAAAAGTTGAAAGTCAACCATTTTGACTCGGTCACCATAACAAACGAGTCCATGTCGCCAGACGAATTGTGATAATCGACATTTTCTTTTATTATTTTTAGAAATCGCCTTCCTACCTTGAGCAAATTCAGACTGGTAAACCAAAAATCATGTTGTCAAAAACTAGAATGCTTCTGACAAGTTTGTCAAAATCGAGTAATATAAGTTTATTTTCCACCGCTTCTCAACACAAACAGAAGTACAATGAACCATTGTCTGGACATAGCATGCCAAGAGCGGGTGGCATCGCCTCCATGATGAGATTACCTGTGCAAGACACAGTCGAAGGTAAGTTTCGTGTCACAGGTGCGTGCTGGTATCAATAAACCAGTCAAAACTGTTTCAAAGGATAGTGGTTCAAAGATCAAAGCCTAAGGACAGTATTAACTTACAAAAAAAAAAAATTGCAAAATTTGTAAACACTGCCCACATGTGCAGTATTAGTGACCGGAATGACATTAGTAATCACCCTGTCAGTCTGTCCCTAATCGCCCCTCAGCACCCGGTGCACGCCTCTCAATAAAAAAAGTTGTTTTCTTTTTTTTTTTTTGGTTGTCACACATTTATTATCAGTTAATTGCCCACTCCCCCGCACCACCACTCTAAACTGAAAAAACGTGTTTGTGTGCATGTATTTTGGTTATTGTTTTTAGCTTAACTTTTTATACATGGAATATTTGGTTTAAGTTTGAATGTAAGCTTGTAAGTTGTATCTCCGAAATTGGATTGAAATTCACACATGTATTCTCAGGCCTGCCAAATCTCTGGATAAAATCTGGATTCTCCGGGTTTTTAAGTCACTCTGAGGAACTCCGGATTTAAGTGTACAATCTCCGGATTTTCCATCAAAAAATGTTCATGATTTAACAGCTATATTTTCACAGTTTATCCATCAGTTATCATGGTTATCTATCAAATTGGTCCAGTTATGCTCCTCGGCCTTACGTACTCCCTAGTCAGAGGAGTATTTACAATTGTCATGTCAATGGGGGTCGTCCTAGTAAGGCCATAATAAATAAATTGCTAGATTTTCATCCCCGCCCGCCCCCGTTTTTTTTATGCCGCCCTGGTAATTTTTATTGCTTCAAAAAATAAAATTAAAATTAAAATTCGTTTTTAGAATAAATTTCTAAAAGTATAAAACACTATTAAAAATGTGTTTCCAATCTTGCAAGTACTCAGAAGTATGTTTTACTATTTTTGCCTTGTGCCGGGGCCATTTTCCATTTGTCGTATAAAATAAAAAATAGAAATAAAATTTCACCCCACGCCCCTATTTTGAAATTAACTTGGATGAGAAACTAGCAATTAATTTATTATGGCCTAATGCACTGCATGAATATACAATTAACACCTAAGGACATAATTAGTTCCTTCAGTGACATAACGACATTTGCAATAGCAGCAATATATTTGTGCATATATTTGTACCTTCTTTAATTGGTCAAGCTAATTGAAATAACAAGTGTGAGGAACTAGCAACTCCTTGCATGTGGTATCACTATAACAGCTGCTGCCGTGTACGATGATAATAAAGATTAAAATTTGTGTTAGAGTTATGAAGATTGTATTTGGCACTGTATTACTTTTCTTATTAAACAGATGAGTGCTAAATGAAATTCATCTGTTTAATAAGGTAGGTGCACTTCCATGAAACAACAGTTGTGGTAGAATTAAACCAAGTCTTTCTAATCAAATTACGAATTCTTCTCTAAAAGAAACTATTTTTGTGCGTGTTGAAGTATGCTAATCTACTGATTATTTTCTATCAAACAATGCATCAACTTGCATTAATTGCATAAATTAATTTAAATTTGCGCTTTAAAACAAATAACTGCGAAACTAAAGTTGCGCGCTCCAAATTTTCTTTCGAAAATGTTCTTGGCACGCTTTAAATCTTAAATTTTAAAAATCTCAGGATATTCTGTTTATAAAGTTTTGGCAGGCCTGTATTCTGGATCATTTTTACAACATCATAGAGCCAGAATCTGTAACTCATGCTTTTATTTTGACAAAACTATGGCCCTTTTAGGCCTAAATTAAAATATTGTTTGTTTGCCCTTTACCTACCCAGCAAAAAATCACTGGGTAGGTAGGTAAATTATTTTATTTGATAAAATTATGGTTACATTTGTTTTTCAAAATGATATATTTTAACATGTATAACTATTCTACAATGTATATTGTGTGTTTGTAATTAATATTTAATGTGTGCTATTACAATACATAACACTTTATGGCTGACTGCCTTTACATGTACCAACTTATTACACTTTTGAATCATCGAAGAAAAAAAAGAAAGAAAAAAAAAAGTTTTTTGAAAACGCAATAAAATATTTTGGGTCGGGCTAATAATTTGGGTCGGTAGGTAAAGGGCAAACAAACAATATTTTAATGTTGGCCTTATACTTAAAAACAGTTGGTTAAAGTTTTTATGTAAGCTTGTATCTCCGAAACTACTTTACATAATGGATTAAAGCTTAAATTACACATGTTCAGTGCTCAAGAAATAGGATAGCCCGATGCCCGGGGCTCCTCGTATATATCCTGGCTGTATGATGTTGTCTTACGATGTCGAAAACATTGTTTTCGACATCGTAAGACAACATCATACAGCCAGGATCTATAACTCATGCTTTTATTTTAACAAAATTATGGCCCCTTTTATGCTTAGCATATTTGGGTAAAAGTTTGTATGTAATCTTGTATCTAAATAATGGATTGAAATTTCACACATATTTTCCGCATCATTAGACACCATCACAGAGCCAGGTTTGATAACTCATGCTTTTATTTTAGCAAATTTATGGCCCCTTTTATTATTCGGTGGAAGGGGGATATAGTAATGTCTTCCGTCCGTCCGTCCGTCCCATGAATAACTAAAAAACTACTAGAGGGACTGCAACGAATTTTAAACATTGATAGAGGGCAATGAGAGAAAGTGAAGAGCACAAGAACCATAACTCTGCCTTGATTTTAATTATAGTTATTGCCCTTTATATTTTAAACTTATAATTTATGTCCGCTCTATAACTTGAAAACAATTTGTGGGACAGCAATGGAATTTCACAAAATGGTAGAGGGCAATGAGCGGAAGTGCAGAATGGAAGAACCATAACTCTGCCTTCATTTAAATTAGATTTATTGCCCTTTGTAATTTTATACTTGTAATTCATGTCCACACCATAAAATAAAAACTACTGATAGGACTGCAATAAAATTTCACACAATGATAGAGGGCAAGTAGATGAAGTAAAGATTGAATAACCATAACTCTATCTTCATGGACAATAGAGTAGTTGGCCTTTATACTTCTGCACTTAAAATTCTTGTCCAAAGCATAGCTCCTAAACTACTAATGGATCTGCAATGAAATACAATGACAGAGAGCAATAAGAGGATGTGGAGAATGCAAGAACTATAACTGTATGTTCATTTAAATTAGAGTTATTGCCCTTTATTATTTTATACTTATAATTCTTATCTGGTGCATTGCTTAAAAACTACTAATGGGACTTGAATGAAACATTACACAGTGATAGAGGGCAATGAGAGGAAGTGCTGGAGTGCAGTAACAATAAATCTGTTGGACTGAAATTAGAGTTACTGCCTTTTGTAGTGTTATACTTATATTTTTTGTTCATTTTACTTCACGCTTCATGTGCACTGATACAATTTCCTTTAAACAAAGCACCAAATCCTGTGTTCTACAGCTACATAGGAAAAAAACTGCTGCGGGGGATATGGCTGTCTCTCACACTGGTTCTTGTACTTACATAATTTGGGTTAACAAGTGCAATAATTCTGTTATGCAATTAACAAAATTATGCCCTTCAACATAAGTTACCCAATAAATAAACAAGGCCTTAAAAGTCAAGCATCTGGATGATAGGCAGCACTTCTTGTTTAAAAGTTGAGCGTCTGGCTGATAGGCAGCACTTCTTGTTTAAAAGTTGAGCGTCTGGCTGATAGGCAACACTTCTTGTTTAAAAGATGAGCGTCAGCTAGCTGGCTGATAGGCAGCACTTCTTGTTTAAAAGTTGCGCCCCCTTGCAGTTGAACTCCTTTTTTTTGCTCAAAATGTTAAAAGGTACACGGTAATCTTGATGTTTGTGTTTGTATCAAGATTAAAATTGGTACCTCGATTTAGTAATCTGGTATCATTGTTACTTTAAACATGCTTTCATATATATTAAATAAAATACCCAACTTGCAGTTTTGTTCGTTATGATATTGTACCATATGTTTAAATATATTATTGGTGCAATACATTCCGCAGTCAGTAATATGTAGACATGAGAATCATGGCTCTTGTGGTGGTATGTACTGGTAGGTACGGTACATACCACCATAAGAGGCATGATTCTCACGTTTAGTAATATGTAAAAACAATTTTTTGACTTATTGCAATAATTAATATTAATGATTGCAAATATGCAAGTCCTGTAGAAAAACTAAGGGGACCCTGTGTGTTTTAAAGAAATCAAGATTGCCGTGTGTCCCTTTAAGTTTAAGGAAAATACCATGACTGGAAAAGTTATACATTTGTGGTAGGTTTTATGGGTTTTAAGGCAATATTTCATGAAATCTCCCCAATGTCTCTCGTGAAATTTGAGATAAATTTCAGTTTCCTACCCATTTGTTATTCATGTCTGTGGTGTATGGAAGCCTCCTAAGCAATTCATAATTTTGATAGAGCATCATCAAAAAAACTGACCAATCAGTGACCAGGAATAAGACATAACTAATACATTCTGGTAGGTGATAAACTCGGTCTTTATCCTTGATGTTCAACCAAGTTTACTGTTAAAATTAAGGTATCTACAGTGTGATTCTTTTAAAACCCAGCCTATTTCATACACATTCATGCAAATTGATTCAATATATGTATCTTTTAAGATCAAGATCTTGAAAATTATCGTCTTTTTACTCTGCCAAAGATTTTTATTTTACTATAGAACCTAAGGATAAAAACCGAGTAACACAAATTTTATCACCTACTGAAAATAAAATAAAATCTCAACATCTCAGTAATGCAAAATTATGAATAGTGTAATTAAAGTGTCATGCATTTTAATAAAGAAAATAAAACTGATGTTTGTATTTAACCCCTCCACTTCTTTGTTAAAAATGGTGTATGTTTCTTGAACTGAATGACAGACTTACATAAATATATTGCATTGTCTAGCTGCCTAGCTGCACAAGTTTCTGACAGTTCTTGTTTTGCAATTGCAGGGTTGGACGCATGTTTTGTTGGTATTCCTTTGGATATTGGTACTTCCAACAGGTCAGGCACCAGGTACGGACCACGACAGATACGCACAGAGTCATCACTTCTGAGGAAAGTCAATATTGCAACTGGTAGGTAAGATTATTAGCTCTCCATCTATAAAAAACACATGTCATTGTTCAGTTAAAGATCCATTAGTAATTCTTTTAAGTTTATTTTTGAACATCATGTTTTCCGTCAACAAGCAAATTATACACTTGCCCGCTTTTCTTATTCTCTCTACTTTTTTCTGTTCAGGAGCATGCCCTTTTGACTCGATGCAAGTTGCTGATGTTGGAGATGTGAACCTGAACCTGTATAATCTGCCCAAGGCATGTGACAACATCAGAGATCATTTCAGGAAACTTGTAGCCAATGGTTGTGTCCCCTTGACCCTGGGTGGTGATCATACGCTCACGTATCCAATACTGCAGGCCATCAAGGTAAAGATTCATGATCTCAAATACATGTACAGTTAAATTACACTAATAAATATAGATTAAATTGACTTTAGATCAACAGGTCTTAACTTCTTTAAAATATTCATATTATTAAATTGTCTATATATGTTGTGAACAAAAAGTTATTTTAAAAAGACATCTTCGAAACATATTTTCACCTTTGCATGAACTCCAAACATAGACCTGTGCTAATCATGACATTGCAGCTATATAAATAAAAGAAAATCTTTTTCAATATTCAATTTGTAAGATATCCAACTTTACTACTTGTTGTTATTAAAATTTTATCATCACTGGTATTATCATTATATATTATTAAGAGATACTTGAACAGGACAGGAAAATCTGTGTCCGAGTTTTCTACTCATCCTGCATCAATGAGCACTCGTCATGGCAAGCAGACGAGTGGAAATTTTTCGCCAAATTGAGTATCTTAACTGAGCCGCAGTGTGTTCATTATGATTAGTGCAATGTTCAGAGTATAAAGACGCTGTAGTTTAATAGTACATCACTTTATACACTGTTTATTTGGAGTAGTTTATACATTTAAATTCTATTCTATTGATTGTTTTGCATAATTTCCTAAGTTGTAAGGCTTTGCTTTGTTTGTTTGTTTGTATAGTGTTTTACATCATTTTCAACACATATAAGGTTATATATATATATGACGGTCGATTTTTTGTGGTGGAGGCAGACCACCTACTTTTCCTGGGTAGAACCAGTACTGTACACCTCCCGCCATCCGTAAGAATTGACACTTTCTCACAAGTCCTGCTCCCAGTGGGATTCGAACCCGCAGCGGTGAGAGGCGAAGGTTTTCAACGCAACGTTGTTAACCATTCGGCCACGGAGACAATAATTCGTCAACTTTTTCATTTTGCGTTTCACTAAGCATACTCTGCCTTTAATAACTTATTACCATGACAACAGGAGAAGTATGGTCCAGTAGGCCTAGTGCACGTGGATGCCCACTCCGACACCAATGACACGATGCTGGGTGAGAAGATAGCCCACGGTACCCCGTTCAGACGGGCTATGGAGGAGGGGTGTCTGGTAGGGAATAAGGTGATACAGATAGGGCTGCGGGGATCCAACTATCACCTGGACGATTATGAGTGGGGGAAACAGCAGGTGAGAGTGACAGAAACAAGTTAATTTTTCAAACGTTATTTATTCTGTACCGTACGTAGTTGCATGGTGTTCTATGGTATCACGGTACTTAAATGGTTTGACGAAAAATATAAAATGTAAACAATATTTAAAGAAAAATTAAACTCAAATGCTTTCTGTGACCCTTCTACTAAATTGTTATAATATAAAATGTAATCAATTTTACGTAAAAATGTCAGAATTAGATTTGAAAAGAAGGGTACCCTCATTGAGCTTATTATTTTTAAAGTTCTATGGTATCAAGGTATGCACATATTGTGTATCCTGTTTTTGTTAGTAACTGGTATAAGATTCAATGAGTGACTATTTCTAGAAAATATAATGTACAACCGACTCATCAGACTAAACATTTATACATTTTATAACCTTCGAGGTAATGGAAACAGCATTTATGGAGACTAGAGGTGATGAATTTTAAAGATCATAAGAAAGTTGTCAACATTTTTGTATTATTTTGAAATATCCTTTTATTAATGATAAATATACTTATTTTTTTCTATTATTTTATTATTTGTATCTAAAGTCATCACATCTATAAAATGATTATCATATTTTAGCAGAGATGCATACTGTTTTATAGATTGGACACTACCGTGATACCATAAAACCCTTGATATCATAGAAGCTAGCATACAAGCTATAAGTTATGGGTTAATTTTTTACCAATGGTCCCATGAAATTAGATGGGGGAAATAAATGGGTCACCGTTATTTTTAAAGTTGGCTAGTATTGTATGCATTTTATAGGTTACATTTAATAAGAACTCTATAAGCAAATGCTTTCATTCCAGTCCCTTTTCACATTTTGTATGATGTACATTTGTTTTAAATGTTCGTATAATTACTGGAAATAAAATATTAATTAAAGTTGAAACCAAAGTAGGGTGGGCTGAAAAAATAAATCAATCAGTAAATCTCCAATATATATGTCATCATCTCCGGAGAACGGTTTAGGGTTGTATACCGATGTTAATCTGGCTGATTATGCCATGTGTACACATATTCGTTGATTTTTTATAACTTACCGGAAAATATCATACCTCGCATCTAGTTACTGGAAAATATCATACCTCGCATCTAGTTACTGGAAAATATCATACCTCGCATCTAGTTACCGGAAAATATCATACCTCACATCTAGTTACCGGAAAATATCATACCTCGCATCTAGTACTGGAAAATATCATACCTCGCATCTAGTTACCGGAAAATATCATACCTCGCATCTAGTTACTGGAAAATATCATACCTCGCATCTAGTTACCAGAAAATATCATACCTTGCATCTAGTTACCGGAAAATATCATACCTCGCATCTAGTTTATCATATACTTGTCCTAGCTTGTCATACTGACTTTGAAAATTGGTTTCATATTATCGAAAAGACTAGAAGCATGCCATAAGGCATTTATTTACAAATTGATCAGTATCAATCAGTCCGACTGACCAATCATTTACATTCTCCCATTATAGCTTGCAATCAACCGAGCATTTTAAACAATAATTTCAAATATAAGTGGCAATAAACTGCACCATAGTTGTGAAATATTAGTAATAATTCAAATAGATGTAGAGATTATTTAACTGCTGGGATCGATTATAGGGAAATCCTTCACGAGATGGTAGGCGTGTGGTTCTTTTCACGAAGGAGCGTATGTAAGTGAGTGAAAAAGCAAAACACATCTACCATCGAGTGAAGGATTTCCCTATAATCGAACACAGCAGTTAAATAATCTATATTTTACATGTTAAATAAGTTTATGTATGATTTTAACTGATATTATTCTCTTTATTGAACGTTATCGGCGGATGACGTCGACGTCAGCACCACTTTATTGACGTCATAACTCAGCGTCACAGTTAGTTATTTTTGTGTTTGGAGTTGGTTAATAATATTTAGTGATAATGAATATTCTTTCACTGTGAAATCCCAATCTTTCACCGATGAAAATGTAATAATATAAGTAATGCTTCACGTTCATGAACCTATCCAAAAGCAGCTTACATTGCTTATTTGTTACAAGAAGTTTGCAGTTTCTCTAAATCCTCACATGATATATTTTTCCGTTTTAACATATTTCTGTTTTCATTAAATTGGTACCTTTGAAAAGCCTGTTGTTGATAATTTTGTTCGCATTTTTTTCAGGGTTTTAGAGTTGTGCAGGCTCATGAATGCTGGCATAAATCTCTTACGCCTTTGATGGAAGAAGTAAGGCAGATGATGGGGAACCATCCTGTGTATATATCATTTGATATTGATGCTCTGGATCCCTGCTTTGCCCCAGGAACTGGTATGTTTAACAAAATATTTTCACAATAAGAGTGTTGAATAACAAGGGTTTATGTGATTGTTTCACGCAATCATTTAAGTATGTTGGGAACCATATTTTAGTTGTGACTTTATCAATGGATTTCTGCTTGGTGAAGGAAGGTTGGGATTACTTTTCAGGTCACAGTCTAAGGTCAAGGTTACTGTAACTATAAACAGAAAAATGGTTTCTGCTCATTAACTCTAGTTCTGCATGGTGTAATTTGTTGAAAATGTATTGGAATAGAAGAAAACTCTTATTCAGGTATGTCTGTATTGAATTGAATTAGGGTTTTAAGGCGCACCAACACATGAAAGGTTATATGGCACCTAACAGGAATGAACATGCCAGGCTCATCCTCATCCTCCAGGTACATCGAGATAAAATATGGAGAACGGGCCTAGAACCTTCTCACCCTGAACTGCAGAGTTGCTGCAAATTCTATTGTAGACACTCAATTTACGCTGGAGCCACGTTATAGTTTTTCCGCCACTGCTCTAGTGATATGAGTGAGAAGGCACCTGAAACAATGCAGGGGTCATGATGAAGACTTTATGTCTGTATTATCCACACAACTCTTGGCTTTTCATAGCATATCCCTGGATGAGGGGTTAACAGCATTGCGTTGTAAACCTCGCCCCTCACTGCTGCGGGTTTGTATCCCACTGGTATAAACCTCGCCTCTCACTGCTGCGGGTTTGAATCCCACTGGGAGCTCGACTAGTAAGTGAGAATGTGTTGATTCATATGGATGGCGGAAGGTGTACAGTACAGGTTCTACCCAGGAAAAATGGGATGGTCTGCCTCCACCACAACAAAATCGACCGTCATATATGGCCTACAATGTGCTAAAAATGACGTAAAACACCATTCAAACAAACAAACTGTCTTTTTACAGACTGCATATCAGCACTTCCTGTGAGTTTACCTGTCTGAAAATAACATTAAAACAGGGCTGGATAAAGCATTACCCTTTTATTGTATTATGTGTATGTTGCAGGTACTCCAGAGATAGGGGGTCTAACTTCCATCCAAGGACTGGAGATTGTCAGGGGATGTAGGGGGCTCAACATTATTGGTGGTGATTTGGTCGAGGTAGGTACCAGATTATTGTAAAGATTCCAGTAAAAATGTTTTCAAAATTATTTGCACGGGCAGTAACGTGTTATTTGCTAGAGACTTGTGAAAGGGAAGACTGATAAAGGACTAAGAAGTGATTTAGAAGAGACCTTTAAATACTGGTAGTATGGTTTAGTAAAGTGATCAGTTTATTAGCTCACCTGAGCCTAAGGGTCATAGGTGAGCTATTAAGCGTGCGCCTCCTCCGTTGTTGTTAACTTTTGCTTTAAACAACATCTGGTTTAAAGAAACTATCCCGTGAAATAACGACAAAATTTCACTACAAAACCATTTATCAAAACTCCAGGTGTTCAGTGTTGTGTTTCGTGTTAGGATGCTATCAAAGAGGAACACACGTCTTACTCTGCTGGTTATTTTAATAAGACTCAACAATATACACAGTATATACAGGCATGCATATCTACCATCATATATCAAGTTACAACAGTGAGAGCAATGCTCTGCAGTCCTCTACGAGTACACACAATATCATAACATCTCTCTTCTTAATGCAGCGCTATGTCCAATTGTTTATTGGTGTGAATGTCCTCTGGTACGATCACAGATGATGTTGGTAAAATTCCTGGTGAATCACACGTGAATATTAACTGTTAGTCCAAGATAAGTGTTGATAACTCTAATTGTCAATGTAAACACCAGGCAGTATGAACGTCCAATTTATGGTTAATGTCACAATAATTTCCTAATAATTGTCTATTGTTTATCATCATATAATTGCTAGACAATGGTTTCAGATAAATACATAAGATAATCTCGCATTTCACATGAACTCTATATTGTAAATGTATTCTTACATAGATTCTATGACCTTAGGTTTAACTATACGCCCATAGCGTGTTTTGTAGACATTTTGTGTCTGTTGTACATCAACTGACTCAGGTTGTTTCGCTGGGGAGGTTATTGATACACTGGCTTGAGGTTCTGGAATAGGATCCGGGAGGGTTCCTGCAATTTCATTGTAATTCAATGGCTGATCTATACTTAGTAAATCAGTGTCTGGAAATGATGGATGTTTTTCATTTGTTTTCATCAGGTGAATACGATTTCTGCGATAATTTGCGCCATCATTTGTTTCTACAGAATATGATCTCTCATTGTGTTTTTCAGTGACAATTGCAGGTTTCCATAACTTATTTTGAATAAGTCTGACTGACTCGCCTATTTCAAGAGGTGTAAGGGGTTTTGAGTTACTATCATAATAGCCTTCCCTTTATTTTTTGAGAAAGCATAGTTTCCTTAACTTTCTTGCGATCGGGTGTTTCAGGGATCAGATGTTGATGCATTGTGGGAATGACAGAACGCAATTGTTTACCCATGAGTAATTGCGCTGGTGAATAACCACAAACTAAAGGAGTTGCACGATACTCAAGCATACCAATAAGTGGATCATTTCTATCGGCTTTTGACTTAGACAAGATTCGTTCGACCGTCTGTACAGTTTTCTCTGCAAGGCCATTACTTTGACTGTGATATGGACTTGAATTAACGTGCTTGAAATCCCAATCTTTAGCAAATGTGTCAAACTCGTGCGATGAATAACACCGGCCTCCATCACTAACTACAGTGTATGGAATTCCAAATCTTGCAAATATGCCTTTCATTCTGTCAATAACAGTGCGACTTTTGGCATTGGGAAGCTGTTTAAGCTCAAAATAGCGACTGTAATAGTCAACGGCTATAAGATAATCGTTACCGTCTAAGGTAAACAAATCTGTTGCTACTATTTGCCATGGATATGAAGGTATATCGTGTGGCATTAGCGGCTCTTTGGTATTTGCATTTCTACGTTCAAGGCAGATTGAACATTTTGATACCATTTCTTTGATTTCTGACGTAACTCTTGGCCAAAATAGCAAACTGCGTGCTCTCTGTAGACTTTTGTCAATACCCATATGTCCTGAATGTATAGTTTCGAGCATTTGAGACCTGAGTGCTCGAGGAATTACAATTCGGTCACCTTTCATAATCAGTCCGTCTATACAAGTCATTTCGTCCCTGTAATTCCAGTACTCTGTAATTTGAGAGGGACACTGTTTTCTTGTGTCGGGCCAACCTTGTAGAATGACATGTTTGAGTAAGCGCAGTTGCGGATCTTGCTCCGTCTGAGTTTTGATTTGGTCTAGTTTACGGTCAGTTATGGGAAGATTAGAGAGTACAGTATGAACTTGTACCTCCATGCCATCAGACAGTCCAGAGTATGTGTCGGGGAGAAATTTCCTAGACAACGTGTCAGCTACGGGTATGTTCTTACCACTAACGTGTGTAACATTAAGATTACAGCGCTGTAACTGTAACCTTGCGGGAGCTTGATAAAGAGGCTTCTTCATGATAGACTCTATTGGCAAATGGTCACTTTCTACTGTCACGTCTCTACCATAGACAAATTGGTGAAATCGCTTGCATCCGAAGAGAATAGCAAACATTTCTTTTTCAATTTGCGCGTAATTTACTTCTGTGGGGGTAAAAACTTAGAAGCAAAAGCAATAGGTTTTTCTCTTTGTAATAGTGTCGCTCCAAGCCCGAACTTGGAACTGTCAGCCTGAAGTGTCAGCGGTATTTTGGGGTCATAATACGCTAATACAGGTGCGTCCGTGATAATTTGTTTGACTTTCAAAAACGCGGCGTCATGCTGCGAGACCCATACAAATTCTACATTCTTGGATAACAGTTGTCTTAGAGGACTTGTAGCTGTTGATAGGTTTGGTGCAAATTTTGATAAGAAATTGACCATACCAAGAATGGTTTCTAATTCTGAACGGTTTTTGGGAGGATCCATGTCATTAATGGCAGACACTTTTGATGGATCTGGTTTAAGACCTTCTGCAGTCAAAATGTGCCTGAAGTATGGTACCTCTGTAGCACCTTCTTCAAGTTTTTCCTCATTAAACCTGATGCCCATTTCTCGAGTTCGTTTCATTACATTACATAAGTTTGTGTCATGCTCCTTCTGTGTTTGACCAGTTACTAGGATGTCGTCAACTATTGAGACTATCCCATCTAACCCTTCAAAACATTCGTCAATTTTCCTTTGGAACTCATCTTGACTTGAGTCCAAATGGAAGTCTTAAATACCTATACCGTCCAAACGGGGTATTAAAGGTAGTAAGGAATGATGACTGGTGTGAAAGTTTTATATTCCAGTAGCCAGACCTAGCGTCAAGCTTCGAAAAATATCTTGCACCAGACATCTTGGGCAATATATCCTCTAGTGTTCTTAAAGGATAGTGTGGTCCAGATATAGCCTTGTTTAGATCCTTTTGATCGAGGCATATACGGAGTTTGCCAAACTGTGGCTTCTCCACGATTACCATGGAATTAACCCAGTCGGTAGGCGTCGTGACCTTGGTAATGACACCATCCGATTCCATACAGTCTAATTGTTGCTTAACTTTGTCATGTAGGGAAACGGGTTCACGTCTGGGTGGATGTACAACAGAGGTAGCCTGTTTGTCAATGTGAATGTTGCATTCACCAGGGAGTAGACCTATGCCTTGAAACACATCAGCATATTCCTTAAGTACAGTTGTCTTAGTCATAGGAAAGCTGTCAGTATTTTGTGGCTTTATAGGGTCTAGGGAGTACACTAACTTTATGAGACCTAACTCATCACATGATTTGAGTCCTATTATTGCAGGAGAGCGCGTCTTGACAATGTAAATAATGTATATGTGGAGATTAAAAGTATTGGTTTATTAACAGGTTTTAAAAATACCCGTGATTGAATATGTGTAAAATGAATTATGAGTTGGTAACTTTAGACAAGTGAAATGTATTGGAATAAAAGCAGAGTTGTTGAGCAATTTTAGAATCTTTGCAGGCTCAGTCTTTTCTTCAGCTCTGTGTAGCTTTGCCCCCAGAAGGAACTTTGGATGCTCCAGTTTTGGCCTGGCTCCAGTTTTGGCCTGGCTGTTTAAAGCCATGTATACTGTGTCTATAGAGTTTGGATTCTCAATATATGCAAATTATATATATACCTCTTCATCAGTAGGTTTAGAAACGGTGTACAGATGTTGTAAAATTTGACAGGTGTTGGCGGGTTAGCTACTTTAACATGGATGATCCTTAGGTCTATGGTTTTCAAGTTGTATAAATACTGAGGAATTCTGACATTTTGGGACTTTACGGTCTTGACCCCTACGCTCATTTATTCGTTAAGTCATTAAGATGTTCGACTGTTATTGATGTGTGTTTAATAAAATATTGTGTCTATGGCAGTAGTTTCTGGATTTTACAACCAAAAACGTATTATATCCAGGGTGCAACAAAAACTTGCAAGAGGATCTTACGTGAGTACTCATTTATTATTGAATTTATTAAACGAGTTGGCAAAATGATATAATGATATCAATTTTCTTAACGAGTTCAATGAATTCAATAATGAATGAGAACGAATGTTAGATTATATTTATCACATAACTCAAATCTCGACTTTTATTGCATTTTGTCTGTCGCTTTAACAGGCGAAACCGACATAAACCTGGGAATTGGATCATAGTCATTATCAATTTTTTTGACAGCGCGTACTGTGCTTATTTGCATAGTTATATAACTAGTGGTATATCGAAAATATAGAATGGTGTTATACCACTCCCACACCGTGTGATAAATATATATATAAGGAACAGGCATTAGTGGACACATTTTGCCCATATTTTATATGCACACTTCTGTAATGACGAGTAACTTACATAAGGAAAAAATATGTCAGTCAGACACAAAATGGCCACCATTACTAAAAATAGTCAAAACCATAAACAGTCTTCTTCTCTAGAGCCGCACCTACAAGTATTAATAAAATCGAAACATCAGGGTAACCTTGATTTTAAGGATTGTTCTTAATGATCAGTCAGTCACCTTGGGGTTGGAGTGCATCCAGATTTTTTTTTATTGATGTCAAAGGCTTATGTGTACCAAGTATGGTCCATAGTAGCAATAACCAAAATGTGCTAAATTGGATGTAAAAATATTAACAGGTAGACATACTTCTAAGGCAATGAAATCCATCCATTTTATTTAAAAAAACTGCATAAAGTATCCGCCAAGAAAGTGCCCATTTTTCCACTGATAATGGCCCTGAGTGTTATAAACATGTAAGCCTGTCTTTGTTTAATATATTGAATTTTATGGAACTCCATTTTGCGTCGCTTGCATAAAGTTCCATAAAATATAAAGGATATTAAACATTTGCGAAATGCAGCTTCTTTTGTGTTATAGTAATCTCCCTTTATCATTACGTGGTCCGAGTATTAACTTTCATACCCCGTCCAACCCCTTCTCCAAGAAGCGAAAACGGGGTTGGCTGGGGTATGAAATAAAACATTAATTTAGGCTTAAAAAGTTTTCATATTGTAAACTTAAAACATTTCATAGGTCATTTTGAACAGGTTATTGCATTTTTTCAGTAAAAAATGTTTTTAAAAGTGTTTTATTGTCAAATTATCCATTATAAAATCCTGCTAGTATAAGCTTTAAAATCGCTTAATATAATTAAGGCATGACCAAGTAATGTTTCTGTTATTACCTTAGATGTGATGACAGTCAGAGTCAGTGTATGTAGTTAAAATAATTGTTTACTGTTTATTCTTTTATTGACTATATCTATATAGATAACCTGTTTTCCATTAGAACTTCATATTTTATGGTTTGACTTTAATAGAAACTTTGTTTACCAGTAGAACATTTATTTAATATGGAAAAATGAAGAATATCTACTATGTAAGATGTGTTTGTATTCGATAAAAAGAAATTCTCCAATATTTCAGGTTTCACCTCCATACGACTTCCAGGGAACCACTGCACTGACGGGCGCCAATCTTCTGTTTGAGATGTTGTGTGTCCTACCGAAGACCAAGTATGGCATCAGATAGACAAGGTCAATGCGGTGTCTTATCCAGCCTGACTTTACAATATATTTAAAACAGAAGCAGTAATAAATATTTTAACGCTTTGTATTGTATACAGTGTTATTTGACTGTAATTTGATAAAATGATGTATGAAAACATACTTGCTTGACACCTTTTGTGAACAGTGCAAAGAAATAACTAATAAATTTTCATTAAAAAAATGGCATTTTCTTTTAATACTTCAATACTTCTTTTTTTTCTTTAAGGCTTACGGCAAAATTATACTCTAAAAGATACTAATATCAAATATACAATTAATTGTAAAGAAGGAAAGTTGAGTTGAATTTGGGATTCACAGCACACCAGCACAAAAAGGTTATATGGTGCCAACAGGAATGAAACTTTGCAGGCCCACTCTCCGTTTACATCTAGGTAAAAATATGCAAAATGGGCCGAGAACCTTCTCACCTGCAGAACTGCAGAGTTGCTGCAAATTTTATTGTAAGCACTCCATTTTTAGTTAACATGTTGTCTGTTCTTAGTAATCAGATATAGTATGGTAGTTGTTACTATACATTTACTCAGAAACTGGTATTTCATGGTTGTTACATGGTGATTCAAGATTATATGGTTGTGTTTCTATAACTGTAGAAAATTTTCAAATGCTTCGTGGATTTTGAAAGCAGTTTGAACTTGTGGTGCTGTTTTGAAAACAACTTGAAGTTGTGGTGCTATTTTGAAAGTTGTGGTGCTATATTGAAAGTTGTGGTGCTATTTTGAAAGAAACTGAAGTTGTCATGCTATTTTTAGCTCTACTGGCCGAAGGCCAGCAGAGCTTATGGGATGGCGAGTTGTCCGTCGTCCGTCCGGCCGTCCGGCCATCCGGCCATCCGTCGTTAACTTTTGTCTTGTTACCACAATAGGGCCTTCATTTTTCATTCGATCTTTACCAAACTTTAACAGGTTGTTAATATCAATGAAAGCTCGGACAAGTTCGAAAACCAGCCAGATCGGAATAATTTCACCGGAGTTATGGCCCTTGTTTTGCTGAAAAATGCCATATTAAGCCTTGTGAACACTCTAGCACCTTCATTTATTATTTGATCTTTACCAAACTTGCACAGGTTGTTAATATCAATGAAAGCTCGGACAAGTTCGAAAACCAGCCAAATCAGATCAGTAACACCTGAGTTATGGCCCTTGTTTTTTTCTGAAAATTGCTATTTTCTGCCTTGTGAACGCTCTAGCACCTTCATTTATTATTTGATCTTTACCAAACTTGCACAGATTGTTAATACCAATTATAGCTTGAACAAGTTTGAAAATCAGCTGAATTGGGTCAGTAACACCAGAGTTATGGCCCTTTTTTCCCCTGAAAAATGGCATTTTCTGCCTTGTGAACACGCTAGCACCTTCATTTATTATTTGATCTTTACTAAACTTGCATAGATTGTTAATATCAATGAAAGCTCGGACAAGTTCGAAAACCAGCCAAATCGGATTAGTAACACCAGAGTTATGGCCCTTGTTTTTTCTGAAAATTACTATTTTCTGCCTTCTGAATGCTCTAGCACCTTCATTTATTATTTGATCGTTACCAAACTTGCACAGATTGTTAATACCAATTATAGCTTGAACAAGTTCGAAAATCAGCTGAATTGGGTAAGTAACACCAGAGTTATGGCCCTTTTTTTCCCTGAAAAATGGCATTTTCTGCCTTGTGAACACGCTAGCACCTTCATTAATTATTTGATCTTTACTAAACTTGCATAGATTGTTAATATCAATGAAAGCTCGGACAAGTTCGAAAACCAGCCAGATCGGAATAATTTCACCGGAGTTATGGCCCTTGTTTTTTCTGAAAATTTCTGTTTTCTGCCTTGTGAATGCTCTAGCACCTTCATTTATTATTTGATCGTTACCAAACTTGCACAGATTGTTAATACCAATTATAGCTTGAACAAGTTCGAAAATCAGCTGAATTGGGTCAGTAACACCAGAGTTATGGCCCTTGTTTTTTCTGAAAAATTGCATTTTCTGCCTTGTAAACACTCGAGCACCTTCATTTATTATTTGATCTTTACCAAACTTGCACAGATTGTTAATTTCAATGAAAGCTCGAACAAGTTTGAAAACCAGCTAAATCGGATCATTAACACCGGAGTTATGGCCCTTGTTTTTTCTGAAAAATGCTATTTTCTGCCTTGTGAACAATCTAGGGCCTTCAATATTAATCAAATCTTTACTTAACTTTGCCAGTGTCTTTATATCAATGAAAGCTCGAACAAGTTCAAAAACCGGCAAGATCGAAATAATTTCAACGGAGTTATGGCCCTTGTTTTGCTGAAAAATGCCATATTAAGCCTTGTGAACACTCTAGGACCTTCATTTATTATTTGATCTTTACCAAACTTGCACAGATTGTTAATATCAATGAAAGCTCGGACAAGTTCGAAAACCAGTCACAGAGGAGTTATGGCTCTAGATTTAGTTAAAAATGCTATATTTTGCCTCGTTAATATGGTAGGGCCTTCATTTTTCATCTGATCGTTACCAAACTTTACCAGATTCTTTAGTTATGGCCCTTGATTTAGTTAAAAAGCTGTTTTTTGCTCGAAACTTTTAAGAAAACATAAATAGCAGTCACTCGCTTCATTGATATTATAAGAGCCATGTTAGCCAGTAGAGCGGCCACAGGCCCTCTTGGGCCTCTTGTTTAAATGTTCATACAGTTGTGTGTATATTATTATATTATTAGATCTACTGTTTTTACATTTATAAGCATACGTATGTATTGCATACTGTTCTATTGGAGCTTGTGATAGTTGATATGGAAATAATTCACTCGATGAAATTCACTTGATGCATTTCTGTCCATAGCAGTTATTTATGTAGAATACCCACAAGTCTGACCTGTAGTTAATGTTTCCAAATTGACAACCAAATTATCCAATTTAACAATTTAGTATACTGAAAAGAAAAAGAAACGCATAATGGGTATTTCCCCTATATATTGCATGACTAACATGCTACTGGTAATCGAATGGTACAGGGCGACATTAGGCCTGCCTTTTGGAAAGAAGATTTAAACAGCACTGAACACACCAATGGTTACCCTTTTAATGTTTCATTATCGACAGAATGCACATTTGGCTCAAGCAGGTGAGCAAACTTAGGCTTTAAACGTTGCAATCTCTTAACATTAAACACAATACCTAAATGGCTTAACTTTTTCAAGCAAAACTTCAACATTTATGATTTTCGTGTAACAAAGTATACTTTGATTAAAAGGTCTACTTAGTAACTACACGACGGAGTTGTTCTTTCTGTAATTAGATGTAGCCCCTTTTTGTCCGAAACACATCGAGATATATCTGGAATATTACGTGGAATTAGGTGTATATAATAGTGTAGTATAGGCAATCTTCTGATTATGCGTTTCTTTTTGTTTTCAATATACATTAATATTGTTTTCTCCCCGTGTGGTTGCCGGGGTAGAATACAACCACTGCAAACACACCGTCACATGCAGAGGGGTAGGACCCCCCCATTCATATTCATTTTGTCATTTTTTGTTCATGCTCATTAAAGGTCTTCATCATGACCCCTGCATTGTTTCAGGTGCCATCTCGCTCACATCACTAAGAGCAGTGGCAGAAAAACAATAAACGTGGCTCCAGCGTAAATGCCTAAAATGGAGTTTTTACGATAGAATTTGCAGCAACTCTGCAGTTCAGGGTGAGAAGGTTCTAGGCCCATTTTCCATATTTTATCTCGATGTACATGGAAGATGAGCCTGGCATGTTCGTGCCTGTTAGGCGCCATATAACCTGTAATGTGTTGGTGCGCCTTAAAACCCCAATTCAATCAATTCAATTAATTTTGTTTTCATTAAAATACTTAATATGCATTTTAGCTTTGAATAAAATTAATTTATACGAGAGGTGTTCAACTTATAACGTAACACTTTTGTTTAAGATGTTATTTTTCAGCGGAAATGGTTATCATAAAACATGCGTGATTTAATGTTGTGAAACTGTTATTTAGAACATATGTATTTAAAAATAATCTACAAGTTAACGGGGTTCGCTTTAAATTACATTTTGAATTAGGTACCCACTAGTTTCCAATTTTAAACCTATATGTTTCTATTGCCGTAGAGTTTTACCTTAAACCAATTAATGCATATCGTAATTGTTTAAAACTGTGTTTGAAATTTAAATATGATCGTATGTTTTATTTTAAGTCAAAAATATTAATGAATCAAAAGTTCGAATTTTATCGAAATTTTAAGAAATTGACAAATTATAGGACAGTTTGCTAGTATGTTACCGATGATTTTATAAATTTACCAATATAAGCATTTTATTAATATTTTATGAGACAAAAAATGAATAGTTATTGTTGCTGTATTATCACATACCATATAAAGTATATTTTGGTAAAAGTTTATATTTTTTTCATTATTATTTGCAAATGTGTGTGTTTTGCCCCTAAATATATTTTTTTCATTTTCTTTCTTATAAGAAAGTAACGAAACTTATTTTTTATAGAGGAGGACATCATAACAATGCCTGCAGTTGATGTTTCGAACTAAAAGTTTTTATAGATTTAATAATTTTCAAAGTTTTAGTTCAGGTTAATTTTCACTGAAATCGTGAAAACCGACAAATAGCAAAAAAAATGCATATTCCATTTTTAGCTCTACTGGCCGTCGTTGTCGCTAACTTTTGTCTTGTTACCACAATAGGGCCTTCATTTTTCATCCGATATTTACCAAACTTTAACAGGTTGTTAATATCAATGAAAGCTCGGACAAGTTCGGAATAATTTCACCAGAGTTATGGCCCTTGTTTTGCTGAAAAATGACATATTAAGCCTTGTGAACACTCGAGCACCTTCATTTATTATTTGATCTTTACCAAACTTGCACAGATTGTTAATATCAATGAAAGCTCGGACAAGTTCGAAAACCAGCCAAATCGGATCAGTAACACCGGAGATATGGCCCTTGTTTTTTCTGAAAATTGCTATTTTCTGCCTTGTGAACGCTCTAGCAACTTCATTTATTATTTGATCTTTACCAAACTTGCACAGATTGTTAATATCAATGAAAGCTCGGACAAGTTCGAAAACCAGTCAAATCGGATCAGTAACACCGGAGTTATGGCCCTTGTTTTTTCTGAAAATTGCTATTTTCTGCCTTGTGAACGCTCTAGCACCTTCATTTATTATTTGATCATTACCAAACTTGCACAGATTGTTAATACCAATTATAGCTTGAACAAGTTCGAAAATCAGCTGTATTGGGTCAGTAACACCAGAGTTATGGCCCTTGTTTTTTCTGGAAAATGGCATTTTCTGCCTTGTGAACACTAGCACCTTCATTTATTATTTGATCTTTACCAAACTTGCACAGATTGTTAATATCAATGAAAGCTCGGACAAGTTCGAAAACCAGCCAGATCGGAATAATTTCACCGGAGTTATGGCCCTTGTTTTGCTGAAAAATGCCATATTAAGCCTTGTGAACACTCTAGCACCTTTGTTTATTATTTGATCTTTACCAAACTTGCATAGATTGTTAATATCAATGAAAGCTCGGACAAGTTCGAAAACCAGCCAAATCGGATCAGTAACACCGGAGTTATGGCCCTTTTTTTTTCTGAAAATTGCTATTTTCTGCCTTGTGAACGCTCTAGCACCTTCATTTATTATTTGATCGTTACCAAACTTGCACAGATTGTTAATTTCAATGAAAGCTCGAACAAATTTGAAAACCAGCTAAATCGGAACATTAACACCGGAGTTATGGTCCTTTTTTTCTCTGAAAAATGCTATTTTCTGCCTTGTGAACACTCTAGGACCTTCATTTATTATTTGATCTTTACCAAACTTGCACAGATTGTTAATATCAATGAAAACTCGGACAAGTTCGAAAACCAGTTACTGAGGAGTTATGGCTCTTGATTTAGTTAAAAATGCTATATTTTGCCTCGTTTATACGGTAGGGCTTTCATTTTTCATCTGATGGTTACCAAACTTTACCAGATTCTTTAGTTATGGCCCTTGATTTAGTTAAAAAGCTGTTTTTTTGCTCGAAACTTTTAAGACAACATAAATAGCAGTCACTCGCTTCATTGATGTTTTAAGAGCCATGTTAGCCAGTAGAGCGTCCACAGGCCCTCTTGGGCCTCTTGTTTTTTACGTTCACGGCGTAACTTTCTATAATTGAAGATTTTTGCTTCAAAATGTCATTCTTTACCATTTTACAAAAATACGGATGCAGCAAAATTAGGAATCACATAATAGTTCATGTCATAATGTTTTATATCGACAGAAACATTAGACTTGACATTAAAATGAACATATTCGGCGAGAATGTCAAGATGTTTGAATCAGGTACAAAATGAAAGTGTTACGTTATAAGTTGAACACTCTCGCATGTATACCTTATTTAAATTTGTGCTTAATAATAGCATCACATTACATGTAATTGTGCAATATGAATTGTTCCAGCTAGTGTGTAATACTTGTGTGTGAGAAATCCTTGGTATTGACCAGTTCAGTCTAGAATGAATATTACCGTACAGGGTATTTAGGTACTGTTTTAATTACGTTTCCTACTTTATTGGAAAACAAGATATAGATATTAATTTATACTCTCTTCCATATTTGATTTGCCATATTTTATGTTAAAATGTCTATTATATAAATATATAATAATATAAAATTGTTTTAAAATTGAAACTTTGTATACATTATCAAAATGAAGTGTATATGTGCTCGACACAATCTTTCTTTGGCTCAGCCATTGCCATGCAGAGTTTTTGCTCTTGAACTTTGTCAAAATTGTTATTCAGCATATGCAATACTGTGGATGTGGAGCGAACTACTTCAACAGTTATTAAGATATTGAATTGAAACTTTGTGTACATGATCATCATGAAGTGTAGATGTGCGCGACAAGATGTTGGTGTGGCTCAGTAAATTCCATGCAGAGTTATTGCCCTTGCACATAGTAAACATTGCTTTATTATGCAATTATGGAGTGAACTACTTTTACAGTTTGGAAGATATTGAATTATAACTTTGTGTACATGATAAACATGAAATGTTCATTTATGTGACACAATTTTGGTGTGGCTCAGTCAATGCCGTGCAAAGTTATTGCCCTTGATCTTACTAAATAATTGTTGGCGGGAGTATTTATCACCTTCAGTGATAGTTCTAGTTTATTTCTTTTCTGACCGAGTTTGATCAGGCCTGCCAAAACTTCTTAACACAAAATCTTGAGATTTTTAAAATTTGAGATTTAAAACGCGCAAAGAACATTTTAAGTGGATATTTGGAGCGTGCGACTTGATTTTCGCACTATTTTTTTAAAGCATAAATTTAAATTATTAATGCAATTAATACAAGTTGATGCATTGTTTGATAGTTATAGAAAATAATAAATTAGCATAGTAATTCAGTCAGAAAGACATGCTTTAGTTTCTACCACAACCATTTTTTTTTATGAAATGTGTGGTTCCCGGGGGACCCTGTTTGGTCACGGGGCAAAGAATAGGGCCACTGCAGATCCCTTTGGAGGGGTAGGCAGAGGGGTAGAATCCCCCAAAATTCATGTTCATTTTATCATTTTTTGTTCATGTTCATTAAAGGTCTTCATCATGATCCCTGCATTGTTTCAGGTGCTATCTCGCTCGCATCAAAAGAGAAGTGGCAGAAAAACAATAATGTGGCTCCAGCGTAAATGGAGTTTCTGCGATAGAATTTGCAGCAACTCTGCAGTTCAGGGTGAGAAGATTCTAGGCCCATTTTCCATATTTTATCTCGATGTACATGGAAGATGAGCCTGGCATGTTCATGCCTGTTAGGCGCTGTATAACCTTTTCATATGTTGGTGCGCCTTAAAACCCCAATTCAATTTATGAAAGTGCACTTTTCCACACAGATGCGCTTTAAATGCAAATACAAAGTCAACTGTTATACAAATTATAATCATCGTACACAGCAGCAGCTGTTATGGTGGTACCACACACAAGGAGTCGCTAGTTCCTCACACTTGCTATTTCAGTTAGGTTGAACAATTAAAAAAATCAAAGATATTGCTGCATTACAAGTGTTGTTATGCCACTGCAGAAACTAATTATGTCCTCAGGTGTTAATTGTATATTCAGTCAGTGCATTACACGGATGACCCCCACTGATGCGACACTTTTATATATTTCTCTGTTTAGGGAGTGTAACAGGACCAATTCATGAAATAGCTGATAAACTGTGAAACTATAGCTGTTAAATCTTGAACATTTTGTTTTGATGGAAAATTTGGGGATTGTGCACTTAAATCCGGAGAGCGACTGAAAAAATTCGGAGAATCCGGTAAAGTTTGATATAGATCGGATGAAAAATGAAGACCCTATCGTCTTTACCGAGGCAAAATACAGGAATTTTAACTAAATCAAGGGCCATAACTCCGGTGTTAGTGGCTGTTTTTCAAAATCGTCCGGGCTTTCTTCGACATCAACAATCGGGTAAAGTTTGGAAAAGCTCAGATGAAAAATGAAGGCCCTATCATGTTACCGAGGCCAAATTAAAGCATATTTCAGAAACACAAGGGCCATCAACTCTGGTGTAAATGGTCCAATCTGGCTGGTTTTCGTACTTATCCGAGATTTCATTGATATCAACAATCTGGTAAAGTTAGAAAAAGATCGGATGAAAAATGAAGCCCTGTCGTCTTAACGAGGCAAAATATAACTTGTTTAACTAAATCAAGGGCCATACCTCCGCTGTTACTAGTCCGATCTGGCTGTTTTTAGCTCGACTGATCAGAGATCAGCAGAGCTTATGCCGTGGTGCGGCATCCATCGTCCGTCTGTCTGTCCGTAAACTTTTATTTGTAGTGACTACTCCTCTGAAACTACTGGATGGATATCATGAAACTTTACAGAAATGTTGCCCATGAAGTCTAGTTGATCCTAGCAAAAATTCATGTTGATGTGAAATCCAAGATGGCCACCAAAGCTAAAAATAGATTTTTAGAATACAAGTTTGTAGCGACTACTTCTTTAAAACTATAAGTGATATTGATATGGGACTTTTTCTAAAATGATCAGCATGACATGATGTTGATCCTAGTCGAACATTATTTTGATTCGACGTTAAACATGGCTATCAGTGGCCATCTTTGTTTACACAGAGTTATATAGTAAAAACTTGTAGCGACTACTCCTCTGAAACTACTTGACGGATGTTCATGAAACTTCACAGGAATGTTGTTCATGATGTCTAGTTGGTCCTAGAAAAATTTCAGGCTGGCCGGAAATTCAGTATGGCCGCCACGGCTAAAAATAGACAAAATAAATAAATTTGTAGCCACTACTGCTCTGAAACTACTTGACGGATTTTCATGAAACTTCACACGAATGTTGCTCTTGATGTCCAATTGATCCTAGCAAAACTTCAGGTCGGCCTGAAATTCAAGATGGCTGCCATGGCTAAAAATAGATTTTCAAAAAACAAGTTTGTAGCGACTAATTCTTGAAAACTATAAGTGATATTGATATGGGACTTTTTCTAAAATGATCAGCATGACATGGTGTTGGTCCTTGTCAAAAATCGTTTTGATTCGATGTTTAACATAGCTGTCAGAGGCCATCTTTGTTTACATAGAGTTATATTATGAAAGCTTGTAGCGACTACTTCTCTAAAACTACTTGACGGATTTTCATGAAACTTCACAGGAATGTTGCTCTTGATGTCTAATTGATCCTAGTAAAATTTCAGGTCGGCCGGAAATTCAAGAATTTCAGGTCGGCCGGAAATTCAAGATGGCTGCCACGGCTAAAAATAAATTTTCAAAAAACAATTTTGTAGTGACTACTTCCTGAAATCGAAATCAATCATAGAGCTTCAAGGTCATTGACCTCTTGTTTTAACTTGTCCGAGCTTTCATTGATATTAACAATCTGATAAAGTGTGATAAAGATCGGATGAAAAATGGATGCCCTGTTTTCTTAACGAGACAAAAGTTAACGACATGAACAACTCGGCATCCAGCATCGCGAAGGCCAGCATTGGCAGTTGAGAGGGGCATGTTTTACAAACATTTCGTATTTAAATTTTTGACTGTTCTAGAAAATTTGCCCAGTCATTGAATGAATGAATGCCGTTTCTCAACCATTTACAGCTAGGATCATTTGTGTTCTATATATAGTAACAAAAATGGCTTGTTTTTCGTGTAATACAGGCATCGTCTCTGCGGTCATATATAGACAAGCGCATAAAATAGCGGGCCAAAAATCCATAGGAAGGGCCAAAAATGGCGGGCCGACAATCACTATGAAATCTAGAGACTGCGTCACATACATTTAGCATTAAATTATTGATATTGTTTTTAATAATCCACCATGAACCAGTCATTTCATTCATTCGCACGTGCATCCAACGATAGACTGCTTCACTGCGCATGTCCCGTTTTACTCAAACAAGCGGCAATTTAAATTGACCACTGTGTAGCAGTCTAATCCACGGTTGTGATGGTCGAAAATGGCAGCCAGAATGCTCTCTACCCTGTCATGATTACCATAGTGCACGCAGGAGATCGTTAGAAGGCGATATAAAGATGAGGACGGACATTCATTATTCCACAATTTCATTAATTAATGTGGAATAATGAAATTTTGGAATAATGAAAAACAAGAACAGTTCAGTCTTAGATCTAAATCAAAATATTACTTGAACAATTTGTGTTACTGGCTCAGGGAGGATGAACGACTCGAGGAAATCCAACCTGAAGAACTAAATATGCATTAATAACTGTTTTCTTGACCATTACAAAAAAGGTGGATCGAAGATAGTGCTGACCCATTTACCGACGAAAAGACGACCATACTAGATCTACGTAATGTTTTTGGAGATGGTGCGATAAATTTAACATAGATTTATGAAATTATACATGTACATTATCAACTGTGTCGTTGTTTTTGATCGAACTGTCTTCAACAACCTACTATAATATGTACTGCCGTTCGTGTCACTGTATTCAACAACCTACTATAATATGTACTGCCGTTCGTGTCTCCAACTACATTTCAAATAAAAGTCATCTGAAGCAATAAATGTATGTGAATATTTGTTTTCCTACCATTTTTATAGATTGGCGTAAACGGGGCGGGCGGCCACATTCTGGTTTTCTATACTGTATATCTAAGCAGTACCATGTCCGATCTTCATCAGATTTTAACAGCACCTTCCCCTCATCAAGCACTGACCATACCTTGAAAACTAGGTCGCTGTGACCTACTTTCTCCAAAATATGCATTTACGTTGACCTTTTTGTTTTAATTTGGGTGGAGCGGGGGTGGAATTATTTTTTTGTTATATCTCAGCATTACCATGTCTTTCTCCAAAATATGCATTTACGTTAACCTTTTTGTTAAATTTGGGTTGGGGTGGTGGGTTGGAGGGTGTTGGGGTGGGTGGGGATTTAGTTTGTGTTATATCTCCGCATTACCATGTCCAATCTTCATTAGATTTTAACAGCACCTTCCCCTCATCAAGCACTGACGATACCCTGAAAACTAGGTCACTGACCTACTTTCTCCAAAATACAAAAAAAGCATTCATTTTAACCTGTTTGTTTAAATTTGGGGGTGGGGGAGGGGTGGGGATGGGGGGATTAAGTTTTTGTATATCTCAGCATTATCATGTCCGATATTCATCACCTTCCTCTCAGCAATCACTGACCATACCCTGAAAACTAGGTCACTATGACCTACTTTCTCTAAAATGTATGTTATGTTAACCTTTTAAACTTTGTTAATACTTCGGCATCAACATTTTTTTTATATCTCGGTATTACCGTGTCCAATTAATTTTTATATCTCAGCATTGCCATGTGCAATAATTATAAAATTTGGACTGTAAGTTGCTGACATGTACCAAACATCATGCGCTGAAAATGAAAACTAGCATTAAAGCTTCCTCCGTGACTCCCAAAAAAACAATCGTTCTAGAAAAGCTCTATTAAATAGTTTCACCAAACAGGCACTCATCTTTCACATTTGGAAAACCCGGCTTTAACGCGACCAGGTAACAGGTACCAAATAATATTGCACAAATACAAGTTGTGAAGAATAACCAACGCAAGTTTATAAATGAGAGCACCGCCTAGCGGAGCATTTGTGCCCGTTGTTGGTAATGTTGTTTTAGGTTAAACCTTTTCAAGAGGAAATAATTTTAAACAAGAAAATCGGTAGAACCGATGGATGCTCCCTAATTATCAATGTTGGCAATCTAGAAAAATCAGATGATGCAGCAACAAAGCAATTTACTGTAAGAAGAGTAGCAAAGATCGTACGATCTTTACTTTTGTAGCTAATCCACTTATAAAAAGTGAGGACTATTAGGAAATACAACTGGAAGATGATTTGACTACATTTACAACTTTTAAAGAATGTCGTTATGTATTTGTAATGGATTTTACTTATAAAGAAGCAGATGTAAAACGTTTTATTATTTTTTCATCGTTAGCAAAAAGGTATTAAGGAGTTTTATCCGATAATAGAAAATGACAAACGAATATTAAAAGAATTTTTTGAAGTATATGCTAAGTCATCTAGTACAATTTTGTTCAGATCAAACAGAGAAGAAAATACTACCGAATTTTATAATTTTGAGAAATTAAGTTTTAAACTGTTTTATTTAGGTGACTAATTTTGACAATCACTATTGTCTACTAGTATATATAATGGAACAACGAATTGTACTATTATCAGAAAATGCTTCAGTAATTAATAGCTCAAATACACAGAGTAATTTTACAACCGTATTTGACAGACCATTGATATTAGACAAGAACAAACAATATGGCATTGGACTTGACAAGATTAATTCTATGACTTACTCGTGGTATAATATTAGTGAGGATATTAATAACAAGAAATATAAAAAGATCGGACAGGGAAAGTAGCATTCAAGGAGGACAGTCAACCACAAAACACAGAAACAAGTGATAAGGTATCACAATGGAAAAGATAAAGATCCAAAAGCAATTATTGTTACAAATGGAAATTATAGTTATGCCGATATTGATAATTATATAAAAGAAACACTGGCTATAAAGGGTGATTTAACTGCTGACTCACCTGTTCCAATAAAAATTGAATTTGATTTATCAAGTTTCAAATGTTTAGTTACCATTCATAATAATTTCACGCTTTATTTAAGACAAATCAAACTTTCACACTTTAATCGTCTTTGATAAAGATGCAGTTATTAGAGAAACTAAATTTGGAACTAACACCAAATATAACAAATTCTATCGATACTTTACATATTCACTGTGATTTGTATGTAATTCTATT
Organism: Cyrtodaria siliqua; assembly: GCA_037043455.1. Taxonomy (NCBI): domain Eukaryota; kingdom Metazoa; phylum Mollusca; class Bivalvia; order Adapedonta; family Hiatellidae; genus Cyrtodaria; species Cyrtodaria siliqua. The sequence goes on from JAWPHD010000035.1 coordinate 470,973, forward strand.
GTTGATGGATCATACGGAGATGTTATTTATGAAATAAGTACAGCTGATCTTGCGAGGTCATATCCTTTTAAAGATGAACCGACAAGGGTTGGGTAATGCGAAGTAAACAAAACGATCATTAACAGTATTAATATTTACATAACCGACTTCTCCGGTAAAATCATTAATCTTAATGAAATTCATACGTCATTTCGATTTGTTTTAAAATAATTAATGTAATATAAGTTATATGACACGTTTAAAAACGTTTAAGACACTAGTACAGGAACATATACTCAAGCTGACCGATTAACTGGAGCTGGTATATTCGACATTTTTTCAAAGGTTGGATCAAAAATATTTAGCGAGTCTGTGAAAACAGCAGGTAAAAAGGCATTAGAAACTGCTGGTAAACAAATCATAGAGAGTGGTTCTAAGAAACTTAGGGATGATATAGGTAAAATGGCTTCTGATAAATTAGTTTCAGTTATAAAACCCAAACCAAAAGGTAAAATAATTTTAAAAGAACACGAGATGCAAAAGAAGATGTAACTAAAGTTGTAGCTGATAATATAACCGAAGAAGATGTAAATACGAGAATTAATAGATTACTTTCCGGAAGGGGAATCAAAAGTACAAATGTTCATACAAGACTTAAACGATTAATTAATAAAAAAAAATCTAATTAATATAAACCCGATATGAATATGTATCTATTCAATTAGATACTCCTATAGTAATACCTGGAAATGCTACCAGACAAATGAAAAGTTGTTATCAATTTACAATAAATGACAGAAGTTCTCACTTTAATTGGTATAACGCATATTTTGAAATTAGTTTTCAAGTAAACAAGCTTGCTGATGGAGATGCTTTTGCAGACGCTGATAGAATTGCTTTAATTAATGATGCAGCTTCATTGATTGATCAAATTCAAGTAAAGCAAAACGGAAAAATAGTTTACGATGGCAATAATCTTCATAGATTTGTTAACGTTAACAGTTTGCTTGAAATGTCTGACGATTATGCAAAAACAACCGGAACAAACGAATACTTTTATGCAGACTGTTGCGGAATCTCGAGATGATCAAGCTGGTTATAACCTAGGGTTTACTGCTCGTCATGCTTTAATCCTAACTAATAAAAAATGTTGACTATAATTCCATTAAACAAATATTCATTTTTCGAAGGTTTAGAAACAAACCCGCTTCATCCCAGCCAAATTCAAATTAGCTTGCAACTGACAGATGATAATGTGCTAATTTTCAAATCAAGTGATGATGGCCAAGTAGTTCTTAATGAATTAGTTTTATGGATACCTAAATGATATTTAATTCTAATGGTTTAAGTTACGTAATGACGAATCACATGACATCAACAAGATGGACTTACCTTCGTGAATTGATACAAGAAAGCGGAAGTAGCCAAGCAACCGAATCCGTATTTAGAATAACAGCTGGTGTTAAAAATCCGAAACCTGTTTTTGTGTATTTACAAAGGGCAGACTAGAGTTATTCTCAAACACAAAACCCTAATCTTTTAGATACTTTTAAACTGAATGACTCGCTATTTGCAATCAGTTAGATTGGAAGTTGGGAATGGAGTTTATTATCCAGAAACTGAATACATTTATGATAATATTATAAGAATATTCAGAGATTTTATTTATTTTTTTACAAACGAATTGATAATAAACACTGGAACTTTACTTAACGTAGGTAATTTTAAAAATCTTTTTGGTATGGTATATTTTGATTTAAGTTATAAAAGTGATGAAGTCGGCATTGATCCAAAACAACTCAATTTAAGATATAAAGTAAATAACCTTCCTACTGTTCGATATAAAGTGTATGCTCTGGTTCTCTACAAAGAAAATGTTGTTACTGATACTATCGGAATTAGTTATAGTCTAAGCTAAAGCTTATCGGCTGTAGTTTTATATAACTTACAATATATATGAATTACACAGCTTACAGTAAATTTAACAGAAGGGCAAAAGAGTAGTTTAGCAAAAGCATATGAAAATAAAAGTGAACTAACGCTCAGGTTAAAAGATAACCAATTAATTGGAAACTTTCCTTTGCTACTGACAGTTACTCAAATTAAGAACATTATTAAAGCTATAAACAACGGTCATGGCTTAGACATAAATATATCAAAATCGCTAATGAGGTCTAAAAATGGAGGCTTTTTAGGGGCATTACCTGGTTTGTTAACTACAACAATCTTACCAACAGTTGCTAGACTCGCTCCAAAAGTATTAGCACCTCTTGCAACAGGAGCACTTAGCGGTTTGGCAAGTACTGGAATAGGTAAACTATTTGGAAATGGAATGGTGATTATCCCTAATAATAAAAAAAACAAGAACTTCTTGGATCAAATAAATTAACACTTGCACACAGAAAAAAGATAATAAAGTCTAAAGGTTGTTGTCCTATTACGCTAACAAAGCAACAACAACAAGACGGTGGATTTCTTGGATTACTTGCGTCGTTAGGAATTTCTTTAATTGGATCTCTTATTAGTGGTTTAACATGTAAAGGTTTACAAGTAGGCAGAATAGGGAAAGGTCTAAGAGTTGAACGCCGTGGACATGGCTTACAATTAGACCATATAGAAAAATAAACGAACCTATCTGTTACTTAGATATAATGAAATGGGTCAAGCAGTTAGGTATTAAAGATTTCAGTGGAGTTTTTAGCAAGAACAAATTACCGATAAAACAAAATAAACAAGAATGTTGTATTATCAATCTTGACGATGTTACTGGACCTGTTACACACTGGACTTGTTACCGTAATGAGTATTATTTTGATCGGTCTGGCTTACGTCCACCAAAAGAAGTTTTAACTTACATACCTAATATAAAATACAACACCATTCAATACCAAAATAAAACAAGTGTATTGTGTGAATATTTCTGTCTATTCTTCATTAAAAAGTTGCAAGAAGGAAATAAGATTTATGATATTATTTGTAAAATATTAAAACCTTATAAGGCATAGAAAATGAAAACATCATAAAATCATATTTTGAAAAACAGAGTTTATACTAATCATATTTAAATATGAGTTACTGCGTTAAAGAAAATATGATTACAGAAAATGTTAATCCTCAGTATATGTTAGCAAAGAATGGTAGAAAAATGTTAAAAGCAACTTGTGCATCTTGTGGTATAACTAAAACACAGTTTGTTAAAAGTACACAAGGTGGAAACATTGTTATTCATAAAGCTTTACTCCCATTGTTACCTAAAAAAGGATTAACAATTCCTGGTTATAAATATGGTGGTTCTGGTAACCCACTTGATAGCGGAGAACCGGTAAATGAATTAGATGCTGTTTGCAAAGATCACGATTATTGTTATGACGAAAATCCTAGTGATAAATCTGCGTGTGATAAAAACATGCTGGCCGGTTTGAAAACTAGTAAGTCTAATTCACTTGGAGAAAAAATCACGTAGAAATTGATAGTCAGGCCGATTATTAGTACTAAATACAAACTTGGTCTTGGAGAATCAAAAAAACAAGAAAAGGCGTTGAAATGGACTGATTAGCTAGCCGATGAACTTCATAAACCTATACGAAGAAAGTTCACTCAAACTTCATAAACCTATACGAAGAAAGTTCACTCAACGCCGCGTGATTGTTAATGAAATTGATAAAATATGGTCGGCTGATTTGGTTGATATGCAATTGTTTTCAAAATATAATAAAGGTGTAAAATACCTGCTTACTGTTATTGATGTATTTAGTAAATTTGCTTGGGTTGTACCTGTTTTAAATACAACTGGTTTAGAAATTACTAAAGCTTTCCAAAAGATTATAAGTACTGGGAGACAGTGTAAATTTCTTTGGGTTGACCAGGGTGTAGAATTTGATAATAATACGTTTAAGCAATTTTTTGATGATAATGATATTAAAATGTACCACACGTTTAATTTCGGAAAAGCTGTAGTAATTGAACGGTTTAATAGAACATTAAAAGAAGAAAAAATGTGGAAATATTTTACAGCAAACAATAAAAAAACATATTTAGATGTGCTACAGGCGATGGTTGATAAGAACAATAACACAAAACATCGCAGTATTAAAATGACACCGACTGAAGCAAGTGATAAAAAGAATAAAGGAATGGTGAATTTCAACTTGTATGGAAAAATGAGAAGTAATCAAATGAAGCCAAATTTCAAAATTGGAGACAAAGTTAGAATCAGTAAATATAAAAGAACGTTTGAGAAAGGTGATACTCCTAATTGGACTGAAGAAATATTTGTTATTGATGAAATTCAAAACACAAATCCTGTGACGTACAAAATAAAAGACTAAAACAATCAAAATATTGACGGAAGCTTCTGACAATTGGAAATGATAAAAGCTGGCCAAGTGAAAAAGTAATACGGCGTGATTATAAAAATAAACAAGCACTAGTTAAATGGAAAGGTTACAATGATGATTTTAATAGTTGGGTACCGTTTAAGGATATTCAAAACATATAAGTGCGTTCACAACTTAAAAATAAAATATATTACTATAGTATTAATGGAACAAAACGGTATAGAATATATTTGCAAAACACTTAAACATTTAAAAGGTAAATATAGAAAAATTATAATGGAAAGCAAGCAGGGTCAAGTAGAATATGCAGTAGTCCGTGATGATTGTATGGACACCAAAGAAAACCAAGTAAATAAACGAAAAAGATTGCTGCTGAAATGGATTATTATCAACAAAAAAAAAGCTGGATAAAAACAGTGAAGAGCTACTTGAACTAAAATACAAGATAACAAAATGTAGAAAAGCAAAATATACTATGATAGAGTATGATATGTATAGTGATGATGAAGACTACTGTCCGGTTCCGTCTGACATTGTTTAATGATTTTACAATAGGAGACGTTGCATTAAAATAATATAGCCTATAGTACGGACATTATGTCTGTGCTGATAAGCCAGATTGATGAGTAGTATAGAAAGGGGCGGATTCCGACGCAGTTTTCCCGAGCGGGTTTGCTTAAGCAATTTAAAACGTGCTAAAAGGCTTTTAACAGCAAGCACAACATCTTTATTTATGAGTTTTTGTTAACGATGTTGTGCTTGGGTTGAGAGCCGTTGCTAGCACATTTTGAATTGCTTGGGTGTTAGAGGCCCGCGAGAGGAAAACTGCGCCGGAACTGCCCCTTTCTATACTACTCATATTGCCTGTATTGAGTATATTACCTGTAAAGAGTATATTACCTGTAATGAGCATATTTCCTGTAATGACTATATTGGCTGTACTGAGTATATTGCCTGTACTGAGTATATTGCCTGTAATGAGTATATTACATGTCATGAGTATATTGCCTGTAATGAGTATATTGCCTGTAATGAACATATTGCCTGTAATGAGTATATTACATGTAATGAGTATATTGCCTGTAATGAACATATTGCCTGTAATGAGTATATTACATGTAATTAGCATATTGCCTGTAATGAGTATATTGCCTGTACTGAGTATATTGCCTGTAATGAGTATATTACATGTAATGAGTATATTGCCTGTAATGAACATATTGCCTGTAATGAGTATATTGACTGTAATGAACATATTGCCTGTAATGACTATATTGCACGTAATGAGTATATTACCTGTAATGAGTATATAGCATTGTTGTGATTCTAGTATAGAATAGAGGATCTTACGTGAGTACTCATTCTTTATTGAATTTATTAAACGAGTTGGCAAAATTATATAATGCGAGGCTCTTGCCGATTATTATATACTTTTTGCTAACGAGTGAATGAGAACGAATGTTAGATTGTACTTATCATCGACTTTTATCGCATTTTGCCTGTTGCTTTAACATGCGAAACCGACATAAACCGTGGGAATTGGATCATAGTCATTACGAATTTGTTCTGACAGCTCATACTAGGCTTATTTGCATACGTATATAACTAGTGGTATATCGAAAATATAGAATCGTGTTATTCCACTCCCACATCGTAAGTTATGTCTTAAAGCCTTTTATTTCATAAGTCCGATAGAGCAGTTGCAAAAGCAAGGGTTTAGGCCTTTTTTGGGAAGTAAATAATTCTGTGATTACCCCTTGATTTTAGTAAAATTAAGATATAACCTCTCAAGTTTAAATTCGAGGATTGATCACTTCTGGGGTTTAAACAGTTATCTAGGGCTATGTATGTCTATATACCTTTATATGTCCAGGTTATAGATATGTCCAGGTTATAGACACGTCCAAAGGATCCCTTGTTTTAATATCAAGATAAACAGTGAATATCTAAAACATCTACTAGGAAACTGCTGGGTCAATGGTATTTGCATTTTGCTTAAAGCTTGTTGTGGATATGAAAAATCAACTTTGTACAAATGGAGAGAAAATATCGCACTGCCCAGAGAGTCAGCTGATTTTATGCTAACTTTATATATACATCCACTGATACATCCTATACAACTTCGCATATTGCGACATTCCATATTGTTTACAGCACGCACTTTCTCGTATGTTGTCTTCAAATCCGTTAAGTACACAAATAATCATTTCAAAACATTCTCAATAACCACTGGACAGATTTTAACAGGTTTCCAAAGCCAGTAACATTTTAGTTTTGTCTTTAAGCATGCATATTTTTGGATAAATGAAGCCACATGGCTGTGAAAAATTGCACCGTGAAATTGCAGGTGAAAATGAAGCCATGCAGCCAAACAATCTTTATTAAACCTTGGGAACGGATGAAATAATTATAACTAGAAATGTGTCCATAGGACACGGATGCCCCCGATATAAGTTACTAGAACTATAAATTCGCTAAAAAAAAAAATGAATTCAAAACATAGACCCTTTCAAAAGTTATTGAGCGGAAACCAATTTGTTGCAGAAAATTAAGTCGAAAAGGGGCCACAACTCCTTCATAAAATGAGCATCGTTGACCGAAATCGAACTTGACCTGTATTTTATAATTACACAGCTACACATCAAATATTAATAACAAACATGGACCCTTTCAAAAGTTATTGAGCGGAAACCAATTTGTGGCAGAAAATTAAGTCGAAAAGGGGCCACAACTCCTGCATAAAATGAGCAACGTTGACCGAAATCGAACTTGATCTGTATTTTATAATTGCACAACAACACACCAAATATTAATTACCAACATGGACCCTTTCAAAAGTAATTGAGCGGAAACCAATTCGGATGGGACGGACGGAAGGGACGGACGGACGGACGGACGGACAGGGGTAACACTTAATGCCCTTTCGGCATTCTGGAATGCCGGGGGCATAAAACGAAGAAGATATGACCATCTGAAGGTGAATGTTAGCCATATAGTAATTCTACTGATGTGAACATATATCAGAACAGTATCAGAACGAATTCCTTACATGGCAGAAATTGTGCACCATATTTATCGAACAGTTTTGTACGACTTTATTTAAAGTTTTTTTTTTCATGAATTCCATATAATGGTCCATTCGAAGTCTTTGTAAAAGCAATATTATCGTTTTAATAAACAGTCACATTTCAAAGTTGCGTGAAAGTTACGGACATATAGTCCGACAGAAATTACCGTGCATGTGCGTCCCGGCAATTGGACAGATACCGTCATTCAGTACTTACCGTTGTATATATTATATCAATTTTTAATCATAATTGTCTTAAAAGTTGTTGGGATTATCTCTTATTTGATATTAAACCGTAAAGTATTAAACGGATTTTCTTTTGCCATATCTCCCAATACGCATTTTCTATGAGACAGCTCTTTAAACAATGAAGTGTGTCAAAGGCTGTAGAAAGTCAAATCAGTTCTCAAAAATACGAGATTCAATAACACTGACTTTGGATAGGGTCTGTTTTTGTTGGGAAGTACTTAATCATCACGTTCGTAGTAATGTTCCGTTATTAGCCTTCTTTTCCTTTGGCCTATATTTAATTACGTGTGTGATTTATATAGGGCCAAGTTTAGCCTTTAAAGTACACCTGTAAATGGTTAAAAAATATATTTTCGCGATTTTAATCGATGGACCTTTCCTACTTCTCTGCAGTTTTTCCAAGAATACACGTATTAAATCAATATATTTTTAAGGGACGTTTTATAATACGATGTTAATTCTAAATTCTAAATGATTAATTGATGTTCTCATCGATATTTATTTGATTTGACATTTACTTATACAAATGCATAACCCCTCTAAGTTTATTATATTAACACGGTTTTGTTGGATGGGAATAGTGCGCAAAAGGTAAGATATTGTGTCAACGACCTTGAAATCTGTTTATAGATATATATATACTATATTGATCAGATATCGATTGGTATAGTCAATATGCAAATATCAGTATATCCTATAATGATTTAAATGTGTCGTCTGTCATTTTAAATGTAGACGATCAATATTGTTTAAATTTTACAACCGGCCTTCATCTTAAAATACACAAAAAGATGTATCTCCTCTTGAATCACTCGATGCGCGTGACCTTTTCTGTTGTTATATGTTTATATTGAAGGAATTATTCATACACTCTCAATAAAACTTACATAGTTAACAACTACTTTCTGCAGTGACATTTTCCGTTTTATTTGAATTACCTAATTATGAGGAAACCCTTGTCCGTTGTCCGTCGGCGTCGGTCGTCCATCCGTTAACCGTTGCATTTTTTCATGCGGACATATTCGAAAACCAGCCAGATCGGACTAGTAACACCGGAGTTTTTGTTCTTGATTTAGTTAAATATGCTGTACCTTCATTTTTCATCTGATCTTTACTAGACTTGTCTTGATTGTTATTTTAATAAAAAAAATCGGACAGGTTCGAAAACCAGCCAGATCGTATTAGTTAGACTGCTACACAGCCGTTAATCAAATTAACGCCTGTTTGAGTTTGTAAAACGTGACATGCGCAGTGAAGCAGCCTATGACTATCAAATCGGAGTTATGGTCCTTGGTTTAGTTAAATATGCTAAAGGGAAAGTGTCTTGCCCAAGACCACGCCAATAACATACCGACGAAACTCCACAACATTTACAGGTTGACATACTTCTATAAGTCAGTGAAATCCGCCTGTTGTAAACATGTCCGTTTGAATTGTATGAATCTTAATGTTTCACTCCTCTGTGCGTCTCTTGCATTAAATTCCATAAAATTACAAATATATTGAAAACATAGATTCAGTTGTTTTGTGGTATTTTACCTTCTTTAGATTTTATTACCTTAATATGTGATGCAGCTTTATTAAATTAGATGTGATGCAGCTTTATTACCTTAGATGTGATAAAGCTTTATTAAATTAGATTTGATGCAGCTTAAGTTTATTACCTTAGATGTGATGCAGCTTTATTGCCTTAGATGTGATGCAGCTTTATTAAATTAGATTTAATGCAGCTTTATTGCCTTAGATGTGATGCAGCTTTATTAAATTAGATTTAATGCAGCTTTATAACCTTAGATGTGATGCAGCCTAATTGTCTTTGATTTGATGCAGCTTTATTGCCTTAGATATGATGCAGCTTTATTGCCTTAGATTTGATCAAGCTTTATTACCTTAGATGTGATGCAGCCTTATTACCTTATATGTGATGCAGCCTTATTACCTTAGATGTGATGCAGCTTTATTACCTTAGATGTGATGCAGCCTTATTGCCTTAGATGTGATGCAGTTTTATTGCCTTAGATGTGATGCAGCTTTATTACCTTAGATGTGATGCAGCCTTATTACCTTAGATGTGATGCAGCTTTATTACCTTAGATGTGAGGCAGCTTTATTACCTTAGATGTGATGCAGCCTTATTACCTTAGATGTGAGACAGCTTTATTACCTTAAATGTGATGCAGCTTTATTACCTTAGATGTGATGCAGCCTTATTACCTTAGATATGATGCAGCTTTATTACCTTAGATGTGATGCAGCTTTATTATCTTAGAGGTGATGCAGCCTAATATTGTTTTAGATTTGATGCAGCTTTTTTGCCTTAGATGTGATGCAGCTTTAATACCTTATAATTGATGCAGTTTTATTGCCTTTGATTTGTTGCAGCTTTATTGCCTTAGATTTGATGCAGCTTTATTACCTTAGATGTGAGGCAGCTTTATTACCTTGGATGTGAGGCAGCTTTATTGCCTTAGATTTGAGAACAGTTACCTTTATTTAACAAAATATAAATTGTTACTATTTCTTCCTCATTGAGTCAGTAAAAAGGAAATATTTTCCATTAGAACAATATTTTCTGCTTTGCTTAAATACAAAATTTGTAACGAAGACTATATATTTTGGAAGACAATTTTTTGTATTTATGCTTCATAAAATAACACTCCTATATTCTAGATTTCACCTCCATACAACTTCCAGGGAACCACTGCTCTGACGGGCGCCAATCTTTTTAATAGTGAGATGTTGTATGGTCTACCAAAAAAAAAGGATAGACAAGGTCAACCAGACTGACTTCACGATATTCCTAACAAGGAAGCAGTAATACATTCTCAACTATATATTCGTGACACATGACTTGAACATTTCACACAGAAGGGATAACTTTCCATTTTCTTTCTTGAAATACTTCCTTTTCATCAATGCACCCGCCAGAAATATTCCCTTTAAAAGAAACTAATATCAAATATACAATAGGGACTTTATATTACTTGTAATATATTTGTACTGTACGCAATGTACTGTGTTGTGTGTTTATGCGTATTTTATCCAGAGCAGAGCAGGTAAACATTTACTACTGTCCCTGACCTCACAGGTAAACATGTACTTTTGTCCCTGACCTCACATTATGCTAGATAAGCAGTTATAAATAGATCCACTACGCTGGTGTTTTCTTTTTTTGGGGTGATTTTTTTGGTAAGGAACATAATTTATAGAGAATATTTTCTGTAATTTTCGTAGAATTAATTTGTTTTTGTTGCCAAAGGAAAAGGGGGCTAACTCCATTGTGTACTGAACGTTTCAAAAACATCTTTGTTTAGACTATTGTTGGCGGTCTTTCTAATTATTTCTAAAAGATCATTCATTTTTTCCTGTTTTGCTGTCTAGACAATCAGCATCAACATCAGCGGAAGTTTCTTTTTTTGTTCAGTATACATACCTAATATTACAGGGATAGGAAACGAACCAATGAATAGCTAAATATCATGAGGGTCCTATACTTTCCCATCAAACTCCTCTCTCAATTTTAAACTCTGTCGGCCAGGTGAGCTTATCGGATGACGTGTTGTGCGTCGTCTGTCCGTCTGTTAACCGTTGCCTTGTGAACACTATAGCACTTCCATTTTTAATTCGATTCTTATCAAATTGTGTCTTTACATCAATGAAAGCTCGGACAAGTTCGAAAACCAGCTAGATCGGATAAGTTACACCAGAGTTATGTCCCTTGTTTACTGAATTTGCCATACTCTGCCCTGTGAACAACTCTTAATTGTCTAACTGATCTTTAAAATCACCTGGGCACATTTTTTATATTGATATCTGACAAGTTTGGACACCAGCTAGGTCTTAGATTTTATGTAAAATAGGGAAATAAATATATTTTTAAAAAACATTCTCAAGAACCACTGGACATATTTTATGGCAATTCAAGTTTGAACAAATGAAGCCCCTGGGTGTGAACAACGGTGGCAAATGATTTTATTTTGGAAAAACATAAACCAATCTTCTCTTCGGTAGAAGCTAAATGTTTGACAGTAGTTTTCGTCATACCCTCGATTTCAAGTGTTTTCAAATAAATTTAATTTGAGTCACTGGGGTCTGCCTCAGGGGTCCCATGTTTGTATTGTAGTTTACAGGTATCTCAGTAAATGTTAAGCCAATAAAGCATTTATATATGTCAGCAGAAACACACACAAATAGAGTTTGAACGACTACTAGTATCTGTGGAGAATCGTGGTAAGTGTTTACAATTAATTCCACAGAGTCGAACACATTAAGGCTATCGACCTCTATTTTTCAATTTTACATGTCATTAAGAGTAACAAGAAATAGCTAACATTCATGTGAGTATCTAGTCCATTTGGGCCTCTTGTTTTAAATCACCATGTACCTTTTGAGAATCACCGGTAATTCTGCTGATATTCACCGACCCTTCAAGTCAGCAGGATTCTATAAGTTTGGCCGTTTCTCATGCGAATACTAGTTTGACAATCTATTATGCCAATACAACACCGTGAGTATGCCGGGGTAGAATACAATCACTGTAAAAAAACCTAGAGGCAGAGGGATAGGACCACCCAACCTTTCATGTTCATTTTGCCATTTTTTTATCATGCTCATTCAAGGTCTTCATGATGACACCGCGTATGCAAACGTGGAAACGTGACTCCATCGTAAATGGAGTGTCTACTTTAGCATTTGCAGAAACTCTGAAGTTCTGCAGGTTAGAAGGTTCTAGGCCCATTATCCATATTTTATCTTGATGTAAAGGTAGATAAGCCTGGCATTTCATTCATTTGAATACTGAATAAGCTACTCTTTTAACACATATTGCAGATTATTTACTTCAAATTTCCAAAATATTAAAACATGGATCTGATTTCCATTTTCATGAATAACCTGTGCCACTACATTAAAATAGTACGAGATGAAGGCACTGTAAATATACAGGACAATCGGCGTGCTATTCTATGTGGATACATATTACTGACTTACAGTACTTCTATACCTTTTGTAAGCTATTCGCTTCTAAGGTACTTCTTGATTGACTTCCTGGGCAAAACCAGTACTAAGCAATGCAAATAAAGTGTCTTGCTCAGGGACACGTTTGGATCATGGGTCCAACGCTCTACCACTAGACTACTGAACGAACTATTTATTTTCTGAAATTTACAGTTGAGCCAGTACTGTAGTTTTACATCACACGGCGACTTTATGCATGTTTTACTGTGGTCCATGGATGCTAAATCTCATGTTCGACTGTTACATCTAATTATGTAATAAATGCAATATACTGGAAAATAACAGGCATTATATTACACGTATATTTTCGCGATTTTAAACGGTTACCCTTTCCTATTTTTCGGGAACGATTTGCTACAGTTTTTCCAAGAAAACATGTACTTCAGAATGATTAATGATGTTCTCAGTGACATTTATATGATTTGACATTTACCTTATACTGCGCAATTGATATTCATAAAGGTAGCCTCCATGAACTTATTATATTAAGTGTTTTGTTTGCCAGAAATTGGACGCAAAAAGTACAGTACCGTGTCAACTACCTTGAAATCGTTTCAACTCCACTTAATTAAGTAGTGATTTTGATCAAATATAGGTTAACCTGTCGTCTGTCGTTAGACGACACATTAACACACAAGAACATCAATATTTCGATTAATTTCAAAATTATTCACTGGCAGGATTATGTTTTACAAAAAACACGATTTGAGTTGACCCGCTGCCCTCTTCTGTTGCTATATGTTGAACGAATTCTGACTACAACTATTTCCTGCAATAACATTTTCCGTCTTTTTTGCAGTTATCTAATTATGATGAAACTATATTTGAATTTACTCTTTTGAACAGGCTACATTATACCGAATCTTGTTATTGTTCTTTTTGTTCTTCTTGTTCTTGTTCTTTTTGTTCTTGTTGTTCTATTTGTTCTTGTTCTTGTTGTTCTTGTTCTTCTGGTTCTTGTTCTTATTCTTGTTCTTCTTGTTCTGCTTGTTCTTGTTCTTGTTCTTGTTGTTCTTGTTGTTCTTGTTCTTGTTCTTGTTGTTCTTGTTCTTCTTGTTCTTGTTATTGTTGTTCTTCTTGTTCTTGTTCTTGTTGTTATTGTTCTTCTTGTTCTTGTTCTTGTTGTTCTTGTTCTTCTGGTTCTTGTTCTTGTTCTTGTTGTTCTTGGTCTTTTTGTTCTTCTTGTTTTTGTTATTGTTCTTCTTGTTCTTGTTGTTCTTGTTCTTGTTCTTCTTCTTGTTCTTGTTCTTGTTCTTGTTCTTGTTCTACTTGTTTTGTTCTTCTTCTTGTTCTTGTTGTTGTTGTTGTTGTTGTTGTTGTTGTTCTTCTTCTTCTTCTTCTTCTTCTTCTTCTTCTTCTTCTTCTTCTTCTTCTTCTTCTTCTTCTTCTTCTTCTTCTTCTTCTTCTTCTTCTTCTTCTTCTTTTTCTTCTTCTTCTTCTTCTTGCATTCCCAATCACCCTTTTTCTAATAACGTATATTAGAATGCAGGCATCAATTATATACCCTTGACTCGACCGGCTATGTGTATTAAAAAAACTAACCCAAATAACGACAACATTATACTACAAAACTCTATCCAGGTATTCAGGTAAAATAATGATGTAGATATGGCAAGTAAAAGTATAAGTTTATTCAAATGTTCTAAAATATTCTTGATTGAATATGCGTAAAATGAATTATAAGTTGTTAACTCTTCATTAGATGCCAGTTTTTGCAAAGAACATAAATGGAGGCGGCCATCTTTGAATGAAGACGTCATCGCGCCGTTTTACCATATATGGCATATTGACAAAATGTATTTTAAAGCAAAGAAAACCACCGCAAATTGATTAAAAATAAATATACAGATGTAAAATGTATACATTTTAGTATTATTTTCATTTACAGTGATTTTCTTTGCTTTAAAAGACATTTTATTAATATGCCATATATGATAAAACGGCGCGATGACGTCATCGTTCAAAGATGGCCGCCTCCATTTATGTTCTTTGCAAATTTTCAATAAGTCATATGTCCTTTATTTTTCATGGCATTTTGATAATTCTTTCAGCTTTTTCCAAGTTTTTCAGAACCCTTTAAAATAAACTGCGTTTGAAAATAGTGCATCAACCCCTTTAAAGCCGTTTATATTGTGTCTATAGAGCTTGGATTTTCAAAATATGCAAAATATACTTCATAGTCGGCTTAGAAACGGTGTATTTATGTTGTAAAATGTGACTGTTGGAGGCGGGATAGGGACTTTAAGATCGCAAAAAAGGAAGATCCTTTGGCGAGCGAGAAAGAACTCATCCGGTTCGTTTTCTAAATGGATTCAGTTTAAGGAAGTATATGACATAAAGAGTAGTTACAACGATGAATACACCGTGCTGTCTATTTGTTATCTACTAAAGAGTCGTATACTATATTTTATGTTTTTATTAAACCCCCTAATTTAACTGTAGACGACATCTTAAGGAAGCGGTAAAACGCACTTCGAACAGTTCTAGTTATGAGTATGTAAAGGCAAAGTTTACAAGGTGCAAATAATGACTCACTAAATTTGATAATTAAATTGTTTCTGCAATAATTGGTTTGTCTTTATAAGACGAACAAGAACAAAAATACCCCGTGTGGTTCCCGGTCAAGAACACAGCAATTGGCTGTATATACATGAACAAGAACATAAATACGCCGTGTGGTTCCCCGGTCAAGAACACATCAATTGACTATATATATACTCGGTCAAAACAAGTTTTGGACCAGGGTATATAAAGTCACATACAAATTAAACTAGTGGACAGACTTTAAGTATCTTTTTATAGTAACCAAGGTCTACCCTACCCGGTTAATTTGGTACCAGAAATATTAAATTCCAAACAAGATTTAATTTTAAAAAATATCGCGAACACTCAAAGGGTCTGTAAAAAATGTTGCAAAGTCCATAAAAAGTAACAGTTACAGACATTCGAGTAACCAGTAAAGAGATTTTTTTTTTTTGCAAACTTTCATTGTAAACGATAATTATTGTTGATTGTTGATCTATTGTCAATTATCAACTGAGATAATAAGGGTTATGGTCGAATGTCATGGTTCTTCGACAATTGTACGGGTTCGAACACTGCCATGGTCCAAAACTTTTTTTACAGAGTATACACGAGCAAGAACAAACATAACCCGTGTTGTTCCCGGTCAAGAACACACCAATTGGCTGTATATACACGACCAAGAACTAACATACCCCGTGTGGTTCCCGTTCATGAACACACCAACTGGCTGTATATATACGACCAAGAACAAATATACCCCGTGTGGTTCCCGGTCAAGAACACACCAATTGGCTGTATATACACGACCAAGAACAAACATATCCCTTGTGGTTTCCGGTCAAGAACACACCAATTGGCTGTATATACACGACCAAGAACTAACATACCCCGTGTGGTTCCCGGTCAAGAACACACCAACAGGCTGTATATATACGACCAAGAACAAACATACCCCGTGTGGTTCCCGGTCAAGAACACACCAACAGGCTGTATATATACGACCAAGAACAAACATACCCCGTGTGGTTCCCGGTCAAGAACACACCAACTGGCTATATAAATACGACCAAGAACAAACATACCCCGTGTGGTACCCAGTCAAGAACACACCAACAGGCTGTATATATACGACAAAGATCAAACATACCCCGTGTGGTTCCCGGTCAAGAACACACCAGCTGGCTGTATATATACGACCAAGAACAAACATACCCGTGTGGTACCCAGTCAAGAACACACCAACAGGCTGTATATATACGACCAAGAACAAACATACCCCGTGTGGTTCCCGATCAAGAACACACCAACAGGCTGTATATATACGACCAAGAACAAACATACCCCGTGTGGTTCCCGGTCAAGAACACACCAACTGACTGTATATATACGACCTAGAACAAACATACCCCGTGTCGTTCCCGGTCAAGAACACACCAACAGGCTGTATATATACGACCAAGAACAAACATACCCCGTGTGGTTCCCGATCAAGAACACACCAACAGGCTGTATATATACGACCAAGAACAAACATACCCCGTGTGGTTCCCGGCCAAGAACACACAAACTGGATGTATATATACGACCAAGAACAAACATACCCCGTGTGGTTCCCGGTCAAGAATAGGGCAACTGCGAATGCAGACTGAGGGGTAATATCCACCCGAATTCATGTTTTGTCATATTCTTTTCTGTTCAGGTCTTCATCATCATCCCTGTAATGTTTGAGATGCTACTTCAATGGTGATCGTGGAAAAATGGAGTGTTAACAACAAAACTTGCAGCAACTTCTTCTGAAGGTTCTATACCGATTCTGCATATGTTTTATGTTGGGCAAAGACTGTTCATTCCTGTTGGCGCTATACTTATGTCACTTCTTTGTGGTGATGCGCAGTAAACCCCTATTCAACTCCCTATTCAACTGTCGGCACTCATGTAATGTGAGCATGTGTTTAATCTTGCATGTTTGAAAAACTAATATAACAAATATTTCCTGTCCTTTTTTGGTTGGATCTGCTGCCGAATTAAAACTAATACAGTAACTGTTGCACTTTTAGCGTCTGTTGGTTTGTATACGGCTCATGTGCAATTTACAAAATAGTTTTTTTTTTCACTGCCGGAACTACATTTCTTTTTCAATATCAAAAAAAATAATCTTTTGATTTGTTTAGAAAATAAAATATATCATTCGACTGTAAATGGTCTAAGAAAATGAGCTATAGCTTTTAAAACGGGTCAAGTATTTCAGAATTGTTGTCATTTACACTGAACAATGTCAGTTCGTCATTTTTCAAAAACTACTTTTTTTCGAAAGTTGTTATAAAAGTTAACATTGGATTGGAAATAACTTAACTAAGAAAACGAGTCGTAGATTATTGAAATCGGTTAAGTAGTTAAGAAGTTACGGGGAATTAAAAAAGCAATTGTATCATACTTAGCCAATGACGTCGTCATACTTTTATTTATTTTTCTGCATACTGCAGGTCACTTTGATTATAAAGCATAAAATAAAAATAAAATGTGTTGATTTTATTTCATCTCTAAGTGATCAAACTTCAGTATTTTCACTCATGCTTTGCATTCGTGAAAATATAAAATGTTCACACTTCTCCATGAATTGAATTGAATTGGGGTTTTAAGGCGCACCAACACATTACAGGTTATATGGCGCCTAACAAGCATGAACATGCCAGGCTCATCTTCCATGTACATCGAGATAAAATGGGCCTAGAACCTTCTCACCCTGAACTGCAGAGTTGTTGCAAATTCTATCGTAAAAACTCCATTTACGCTGGAGCCACGTTTATTGTTTTTCTGCCACTGCTCTTAGTGATGTGAGCGAGATGGCACCTGAAACAATGCAGGGGTCATGATGAAGACCTTTAATGAGCTTGAACAAAAAATGACAAAATGAATATGAATGGGGGTGGGTAGGGGGGGGGGGGGGGCGTCCTACCCCTCTGCATGTGACGGTGTGTTTGCAGTGGTTGTATTCTACCCCGGCAACCACACGGGGTCACTTCTCCATGAAGTTCAATATGTTATTCACTTTACAAAAAATGCGACGTGGCAGCATGGAGATTGTATTATACAAAATGAGCATTGCTTTCTTAATTTGCAACACGAATAGTGCATTATACAACATAAACATTGCATTATGCAACACGAATATTTTACTTTGCAACATTACATTATGCAACATGAACATTGTATTATGCAACTTCCTTCATCTCACAGTTCCCGAAATACAGTGTCGCCACCACAGATATACAGTATGAAAAACTATACACGATATAAGTAAACCTGGATACGTTTTATATAACTGTATAACGGTATGTATATTATAGGTTTCGTAGTAAAGTAGAATGTAATGCCTGGGTACACATGTAAGAAAATGCCGTTTTTTAAAGACAATATGATAGCAACTAGATTCTCATTTGATTTTTTTTTCTTTTAAGATGTTTTAGACCAGTCGATGACCTTGATTTTGAACATCCGTTTCCCCGTAAGACTCAATAATGTTCGTCAAGTTTCAAGTTGTTTTTTTACTTAAAAACCCTGTTTAACCTTATTTGCTATGGGATTCTTAAGGTCTCACAACATACTGCATTCGTACTATGTTGTCCTGTATGAATAACGTTTACTGGGCCATTCCAACCAGGAATTGAATTGAATTGAATGTTGTGTAACGGCTCATCAACACAGTATATGTTATTTAGAGCCGCCCCAGAGTGAGGGGAAGGATACATAGGAATCTGGGAACCTGCCCTACTCTTATTATAGAATAGATTCCTATGGTTCTTTAACGTGCTCGGAGGATAGACGGATACAGGGGACCGCCCGGTTTACGTCTCCATCCGTCGGACGAGACTAAGGGAAAGTGTCTTGCCCAAAGAACACACCGACGAAACTCAGTGGCACTATGGAGGACATTCCAACCAGGAAGTCGCCAAGCTAAAAAATACTTTTTCATTAAACACTATCATTTGCCCACACAGAACTTAACAAAATCTGGTACACGGGCTAGTTTTTTTTTAAATTTGAGTGGTGTCCTCCAATGCACTATTTGGTGTTAACCCCATAGTTTTGATCAGAATTCCTACTCTTCTTCAACGCCATACAACTGTCATATATTAGTGTCAGTGTCATCTAATAGATGTACATTCAAATTCAGTCTGTGTTCATCTCACCTGCAACAACAATAAACATATATATCAGCAACTATTAAAAATAGTTACAACTGTTTATTGGGCAATAATTATCCTACCGTGGTTTCAAGGGAGTTAACTGTGTAGTGAGACTATAACCTGATAACACTTGTTATAAATTATATCTTTTTTAAAATCTCTGTTTATTTTGCTTGCAATTTTTTAACCAAATAGCTCACATAATGTGCTCGATGTATTAAGGAAAACAGCCATTAGAAGATTGGATATTCTCCAAAATGACCTCGACCTTTGGCAAAAAGAGCTTCAAGATAAATTATATGACATTGACAGTATCTTATGACGTGATTTATGAAAGACAGACTCTCTGTAATTATTGTAGCAAATTATCTCAAAATATTTCAAAGCAATATAGTAGACATGAGCATTATATATGCATATAGTATGTATACCACACATAGTTATTGTTGAGAAACATACTTGAATCAAGTTCCATTGAATTATTTCCATCCGCTTAAAAGTTACACAACGAACTCAAAACATTTACAATGCCATTGAAACCCAAACTATGACTTTGACCTTTGAGGCATTAACCTGCGACTAGTACGCGACACACTGTCATGTTGACATATACGTAATTGTTCCAAGTTTAAAGAGAGGGCTGGCGTGGCGCAGTCGGTAGCTCGGCGGATTTGCAACCGGAACACTCGGGTTCAATCCTCCGTGGTTCCACTGAGTTTCGTCGGTGTGTTCTTGGGCAAGACACTTTTTGTTCTTGGGCAAGACACTTTCCCTTAGCCTCGTCCGTCGGATGGGGACGTAAACCGGGCGGTCCCGTGTATCCGTCTATCATCAGAACACGTTAAAGAACCATAGGAATTTATTCGATAATAAGAGAAGGGCCCGGTTCCCGGATTCCTTTGTATCCTTCCACTCTCTCTGGGGCAGCTCTAAATAACCTATACTGTGTTGATGAGCCGTTAAAAACATGCAATTCAATTCAATTCCAAGTTTAAAGGAAAGTTGTCTCCGTTTAAATCGATATCCTGAGTACACAGTGACTGACAGACCGACGCCGGGGTGAGCGCTAGGTCCCATGAACTATTCGGAAGAAACAAGAGGACGCTTATAACTTCTGTTGCTATCATAGTATGTAGTTGAAATAGAAAGTACTATTCCAAGTATATATCAAGTATAAACCGATTAATATTTACTAATAGGTCTATGAACAGTGCATGAGTGTGTTTGTTTTATATACATGAGCATTACCTGTTGATTACTTAACGTTTAAACTTAATACATTTTACTTAAATACTTAAAACTGTACTATATAGTAATAAGGCGTTTTAAATCAACGGATATCCGATATTTTCAAAGTAGATATATATGACAGTCTAAACTTATATCGAGTTACTTAATATCAAATTTTACGGGTCATGCATAGTCGTTATATTGGCGGTAGTGTTAATGCAGGAAGAAATTTGAAGACACATCAGCCGAAAACATGTAAGTTTTTCTTTTCATTTTGCAGCAGAGTCGTAATTAATTTATGTTGACCTTACATTATTAACCTATACTCACTCCTGAGTTGCGCTCTGTTTGATGTAAATTCAAAGTATACACTTGCAATGGAATAAATAAAAGAGATACACCGATATGAAATTGAATTGGCCATTTATTTAGTAAATGACATACTTGAAAAGTTATTCAATTCATATCTTAAAACACTCATGTATAACATTCCGTGTATTTATTAAATTTGAATGAATAACATCAAAGGTTGGGGACGAATATAAACGCCCCCAATACAAGAACATAAAATGAAATAAGAAATAATATCTATCTATATCATGGTATATATATGCATATATAGTAACATATGAGGTGTGTTGTGTGGGATGGTGGGTTTCCTTTCTTTGTTTAGGTTATAATAGCGTAAATGAGTCTCCATACCCCTTCCATAGTAAAGTTAGAATGTTGACAACCTGTCAAAAACTCTAACCTGATTAGAATTCTTGGAAAACTTACTTTCTCATGCAAATAAACATGTATGCTATTAAACATCACAAGGAAATAGGGAGTTTAATACCTTCTAAGAAACCTTTCTTCAGTTGTATACTCACCCCGGGTCAGAGGTCAAAGCTATGTTTATCCCTTGCAATTTCGTACCCTGTCTACTTTCACTTCTGAAATTTATATAAAAACTGTCAAAAACATGATGAGCTCCATTTTCAAATATCAACAACATGTCCAGAATACAGTTACAGCCAAAAAATAACAGGAAATTGCACTAAAACAAGTGTTTAAAGAAAAAAGATTTGCACTCTTTAATACAGAACTACTTTCGATGCACCAGGCGAGCACATCCGGCTGATTTAGTGTAATTAAACCTTTACTTTCCCTCTCGATCAAAGGTGATGCATTATATCTATCTACATCAGTGTAGAAACCACTCATATTTTCTATATAAGCATTAGAATAGTTAAAGCAAAACAACTTTAAACACATGATTAGTATTGTAAGTAACATACACACATTTATTTAACAATAAATTATTATTATGTTGACCTTACATTATTAACCTATACTCACTCCTGAGTTGCGCTCTGTTTGATGTAAATTCAAAGTATACACTTCCAATGGAATAAATAAAAGAGATACACCGATATGAAATTGCATTGGCCATTTATTAAGTAAATGACTTATTTGAAAAGTTATTCAATTCATATCTTAAAACATGATGTATAACATTCCGTGTATTTATTTAATTTGAATGAATAGCATCAAAGATGGGGGACGAATTTAAACGCCACATATTGCTGAAATATTTACCTTAGCCGGTATTACTGCAATAACCCCATCCACAACTGTATAGTGAGACACGTATGTGAACTGTGACATTCATGTAAGCAATGATTAAACACGTGTGAATATACTACATTTGACTAGATAAATTGCGAATCCGCTGTAAAAGAATACATAAAATTACTTTTTGTAAATATCTCAACACAATGAGTGTAATATCTTATGGACTAGACCTACATTGGTGTGCATGTAATGAAATAAGAAAATTACTTTGCGAAACACACCAAATGCAATTACTGACAGTTATTCGTCTATATCAGAGAAGTGTTGTTGCTCTATGTGTGTGTGCATGCGTGCGTGCGTTCGTGCGTTCGTGCACACACACACACGCGCACTCACGCACGCACACACAGACACACACACACACGCACACATCTTTTTAACATTTGCAAAAACTTGTATACACCATAACACCTATAGGCTTATACGGCCGGCGAAGCCCTCTTGCAGTAACGCGAGTATGAAAACTTACTTATTTTCCCACATATTATGCGATATTAATTTGTCGTCATGTTTCGCGCCGCCATTTTCAATCCGTAGGCTGGAAAGCAGACGTCAAACGAAGGGCAAAGTTTTAGACAGACACAGTGGAAGACCAGTCAATTTGCACGTTCATTTTTTTTCTATATTTTGTTTTCGGTCTTCATTTTGAATTTTAAGCGTAAGTACAGAAATATAACATTATATAAGTACTTACTGTAAAAGAAGATAGTATTTATCGAAATAAAATACAATTTGATCGCAAGTGGGGTCACGTGATCAAAATATCATCACGTGGTCACAAACGCATAAAGGTTTACTACCACTAATTACATGTAAGCCTTCGAGGTGTATCGAATGTAGTACCTATAATAAAAAGTAATCCCTCCCTTTTTGATGAAAACGGGCATTATAAGTAGGGGAAAACTGCCCATTTCTATTCGATTTTGTGGTTGTAAGTATAAGAAGCGTATTAATAAGTTTAGCTGGATCACTGATGAACATTTTCGAAATTTCGACTCTATGCTTACACTTTGTGAGCAATGAAAACAGTCAATCAATGAAAACAGCTGTACCCTTGACTTGTTTAGTAAACAAACAAGAACTTTCTTACATGTATTGTGACCCCACCTTTTCTGGTGATTTTTCAAGTGGAAAATTAGTTTTCTATATTAACATTACACTGCTGCATTATCCATACTTGAGTTGAATTTGCAGCAAATCATTAATATGTGACACTTTAACATTGGTGTCTATGGGGAAAATAATTAGTGGTATAATACCTATGAGAGATACGTGCAGTAATTAGGACTCGTTCAGATTCGTACCTATGGACACTTTTCCGATAACAATTGGTAACATAAGCTCAGAAATAAGTTTTCCATAGTTTCTTAAATAGGTTTTGTACGTTTTTAGTCCAATTTTGTTTATAAAAGCCGTAATTTTGAGTTTCATTTTTTTTCGTGTTTAAAATTACTTGTGTGTGAAGTGTTTGCAATTGAACTATGTAGGGTTGCATGTGTGCATCATGTTTACATCAATTAAATCTGCATGGCAACAGGTTTGGTAGGCACGAAACCACCAAATCTTTCCCCTACCCCCTAAAATAGGATACAGTGAAAAAATGAAGATTGTGTAAAAGGTAAAATATTATTCCTTATCATTCAAACTCGACTTGGTAGCGTTCAGCTAGTATCAATTTTGATTTTAGCGGTATTTTTGACATTACTGAGCTCGTATTCGCTACTATAATAAAGTATTGTACCACCAATTTTGATGAGTGTGCTTAAAAATCAATTTTGGCATATTCGTCGTCCTAATTGTACCTAAAATGCATATTTTATTAACGTCAATTGACTGTTCCAAACATTTGATCGATTTAATATGGTGTATTGACAAGAAATGCCCTTTGGTATGACTTAACCTTATCCTGCATAACACTGTCAAGCGTTTCAAATGCAGATGCTGATACTTCTTTGCTTTTCATGTGTAATTATATTCTATATTGGAAGACAATTATTTAATCAAAATATTTAGTAAATAGTTGCTTATGTTCTCCGGATGATATTTTACCAATGTGTCTGATCAAAATAATCAAACCCAGATCAAATGTATCCTCTTCATCATTACTCGTAACTGCGATCTGTGGCAATACCATACCACTGAGATTTACCCTTCTGCATTCTTTCTTCAACACTCGTAGAAGCAATTGCACACTTATTATGTGCGTAGTTTGTGTTCGTCTCAAGTGATACCTTTAGGCAATTTTAGATTTTGAAAACATTTTGCAGAAATGGGGACCGGCATGACTACTAATTGTGATTGGCATTGAGTTATGTTCTACCACAAATTAATAGCATTACATATTTGGATGTGTGTGACAAGACAGTCGCGAAACTTTCATTTATTATTGACACTAAATATATTTAAATTAATTAATGTGATTACATATTTGGAGGTGGAACAGTGGCTAACCTTTACTTTAACTAGTGAATTTAAAGACTTTAGGTAATAACTTAAATTCATTTTATGGTGGGGTGAGAAAATGATTGATTCAATATCACTTTTAAGTAACGTATTTGGAGGTGGGTGACATTGCAGTCGCTAATTACCTTTTATTTATTATTAATATTAAATATAAAGCAATTTAAAATAAATTAATATTGCAAGGCGGATGACATGATAGTCACTAACCTTTTCATTAGCAAAACAACCTCCATAACAAAGCCAGATATGAAACATCATTCACAATGTCAAAAGACAGCCTGGACCTAGATACACATGATGGCAAGTTGCACATGGCACAGACTTGATTGTTAAGGTAATTGCATTCAGTTTGAATGAGTATGGCTATCACTGTTCTGTTTAATTGAAATTTGAGATCCAGAGACTTGAAATCTGTATTTTTTTAATAATTACATAACTTCCTGTGTGTGAAATACAATTGTCATGTTGAACTAGTGTACAAAATATGCAAATGCATTCCGAATAATTGTTCTTATTTTTCCGTTCAGCTCAACGTGCATTAAAAAATACAGTATTTTGCTAACCCTGCATCACATCGTTTAGATCTATTTTAAAATAGTTAAAGTTAGCTTCGCCCGTCTTGATGCTTTGCCTTGTTCATATTAAGAACTAGTATTTGTATAAGATATTTCTATTTTACTGTTTCTCCGAGATATTATACCTTTTAAAATGTCAGTTATTTTTACAAGAAGCCGTTTATTTCCGCGAGCGCGCTCGTGTATAGTGTTAACTCATTTTTGCTTTTAAACATCCCTCCCCCTCCCTCTCCCCCGATTTTTTGTAACTTTATGTATGTATCCTGAAGAAGCCGATAAAAGCCGAAAACGCTCGATATACATTTGTTGGCTTAAAGAGGCACCTATATCTACGCGATTTTTAATGTAAAATATTAAATACTCAATATTACTGCATTTATATGTATGCAAAGCTATTTTATGAGTATTCTAAGAAGCAACACGGTTCGTATTCCAGTTCTGTAAATTATTAATTATGATCAAAACAATATCTTGAATAAAATGCTGCCCAGCCGTTTATTCCTGCCGGAGAACTACGAGTTTTTATCGGATATGCGCAATGCCATCAGTTGAACGAAAACAAACCACTCGGGGCAGTTCCGATAGTAAACGAATAAGATCGGAAAATCTCCGTAATCGGCTTGTCTAAAACAATTACGAATACAATTTCAAAAATCCGATCTTTTCTAAACTGTTTTTCCCCAGCAAAACGCATATTAATCCGACGAGGCAGTTCCGATTGTAAACGAATAAGATCGGAAAATCTCCGTAATCGGCTTGTCTAAAACAATTACGAATACAATTTCAAAAATCCGATCTTTTCTATCCTGTTTTTCCCCAGCAAAACGCATATTACATGAGTTGAAATTATTGCCGTTTACCTTTTTCATAGTCCTCTTTACAATTAAGTAAAGTTTATATCAATTGGTGGACAAAAAAGGTATAGGTAGAGCATCTTTAAGCACTGTTTGGTTGATAATTTGTCTCACATATACTCGTAAATGTATATAGTGTGTGTGTGTGCGTGTGTACGTGCGTGTGTGCGTGTTTTCGTGTGTGCATTCGTGCGAACATACTTTCACTATCATATTATATTTACTCTGTTTGTTATCACTATCAGTGCAGACAGTATGATAACCTCATATGTACAGTATCTGATTATTTTCATTGTTAAATTGTGAACAAGGACATTAACTTATAATGCGTGTCAACGTGATTTCTTTTATCTGTCGATGTAAACTATCGAACTGCACGGTGTCCCCAAAACTATAATGGATCAGGCGATATTTGTGGTTTGTCGGGGAGTTGAGCCCGGTGCAAACGGAAAAATTCCGTTGACCTAAACGCAATAATTGAAGGAAAAACATATAAAGTTATCTGCCCTTTGCTTGGAGGGTCAAGGTCACATCCACAATTGCTTTGTCACGTTGCAATGTACCACTAAATATACAAATATAAGCGAAGTTTGAAAGGTCTTAGAGCAACTTTGAGTATTTACTCTTGTAAAACAAGCTTACCAACGTCCTATTCATAACTTTAAGTATTTCCTAGAAAAATATGAAACTAACATTTCAATTTTCGAAGCTGCACACAAATATATTATAAGCACACGTTTCGAAATTAATTAATACATAATTCAATATAATCAACGGTTTAGAATATGCAAAAACAGTTTGCTTTATACTATTATTCTTATAATTAATATTAATGATTGAACAATGTAACGTAGAAAAACTAACGGGAGAAAAGCGAGGTTTTAAAAAACCAAGAGTGCCGTGTGTCCCTTTAAAAAAGCTCCCATGTGGTCTAGTGACCGAATGGATGACCCCTCGTATGATTTATATTTGTATACATACATGTTCGCATAAGAGATCAAATATCAAAGGTAAATATTTATATATAACATTAATAACTTGACCCATATTTTATAGGGATTTGAATGCGCACGTTTGAGATAGCATTGGATGTATTGTACGAAAATAATAACTTCGTATGACTCAAATGTCAAATGGAAGTTGGGTATCAGATAACACACAGGTGATTCATGATTATATAAAAGTTTCAATGATATCTACTTGTTCCTGCTTTAAAACTTCTTCCCGCTTTTAATAAAAGCTGTTCTTTAATAATGTAATAATGTAATATTGTAATGTATTGATGTAACATGTTTTTTTTTCTAGAACACACATGCTATTGGTAGAAACTAAGATAAATCATTACTGCAGTATAGTCAGAAATATGCTACCCCAATTAGTATGCAAGACAAACAATATGGCCTATGATGACATTTTCTGTTTACTGGTACCGTTAATAAATGTAGTGTACTATTCTGCCCGGTTACCTATTTTTAATTCATAACATCATAAGGAATAAAACATGCCAATAGGCCCACAATTGAAATAATAGTTTAAGACCTTGTAAATACGCAGTATCTAATATATTGACTTCCCTTTATTGGCTTTAACATGAATAAACGTTTTAATTCATCGGCCCTGAACTCATATCACACATTATATCTCGTTTACTGTTTATAGTCACGTTTACATACGTTGTACGTGAGAGTGTCCGTGCCCGGAATAGTAAAGACGCTGCTCTTCAAAGTACTCGTCTCTCACCGCTCCGTGTTTTCGTATTTCCTTCCATGCGTTATTTGACGTAATCCGGTCAAAATCGCGTGTCATTTGACGTCATCCGACCCAACGTGAATGTGCATACCGGTATGTATGCCCGCGCTAGGATTATATATGGACTTTGATTAATTGTGTCGATATAATTAATACTTACTTTTTATCTTATAAATGCTGCCAAGTTTGTTAAAGGGTACATCCTTGATGCCAAGTTTGTTAGAGGACAAAGCCTGGTGAAGTTTTCCTTATTTACACGATCCCGTTTAATTGGAATGACAATAGAGTAAGCGTGAGGTTTGGTGTATCCTCGAACATGGTTTAAACCCGCAGTGGCATTTTGCCACAAACCGTTCACATGTTTCTAAACATCCTGGTAATTGTAGTTTGTTTTGAATGCTAGTTTTGGGTTGACTGCTTCCAATGATTTCCAACGCTTGTAACATAACTTTTACGACTTTTGTATCTATTTTTGTTAACGTCAACCGGTTTTTAAAGGTATTTTATAGTTTCTATCGGGAAATCTTGCAGCAGAACAGTTCGTCATGTTGCTAAAAGTAGATATAAAAAACGAACAGGAAAATAGCATTCAAGGACGACAGTCAACCTGAAACTCAGATAGAAACAAAGAACAACTTTAAAGATGAATACAAGCAAAATAAGACGTAACAAACACAAAACGATTGACAATAGGGGTACCGCCTTGGAACGGTCAGTGCCCAAAACATTGGTCCCTGGGGGTTTAAGCCAGGTTCCAAGGTGCACCAAAAGTCATAGTCATTGACTGGGATTTCGGAGTTCGTTGTTTTTTAGTTATCAGTTATCTTGGCGAAATATATATTAAGCTGATCAAATATGTCATACTGATCATCAGTTGTTTTATTGTATTTCACTATTTCCGACGCTACATTCGAGGTGTTTTTTTATTACGTATATTATTTCAATATATTTTTGTTTTTAAATGCCTAACAATAATGTTTGTTAAGTGGATACCGCGCATATTCGATTGTGATAATGCATTACAATAGTTGACGAACAAGCACAATGATAGCATTTAACCTTGCCATTTAACCTTGTTTAGTGTATGTGCCTCTGTTGTGGGTGAACATTCTTAGTATATGGACAATGTGAAACAAAAATGTAAGTAATCTCTGTTATCATTTTTACGTTCTAACAAACGATGATAAACTATTTGTTTATAAACACATATACTGAGTCAAAAAAGAAAATGTTAACATCCATTTTTGGAAAGTTTCAAAAAACACATTAAACAAAAATGAAATTTAAAATATACAAAATGTATACATGAATAAAGTAGTGATGCCCTTGTATAAAAAGTTCCTTCACTAATAGAGTTGAGTTCCTCAAAGTCAAACAAGACCAAAACAAAAAATGCAAAATGTATGAAGTTGAATATTGTGCCTGCAGTTGAATGGGAAAACAGTCATCTTGTTAACTGCAGCTTTTCTAGAATTTTTAGTGAATGTAAATGACCGGACAGATTGTGGACCCCATGGTGACGTCAACCTAAATCCTTATAGGACGGTAGCTGTGGGCCCCATGGTGACGTCAACCTAAATCCTTATAGGACGGTAGCTGTGGACCCCATGGTGACGTCAGGTAGCTGTGGACCCCATGGTGACGTCATCCTAAATCCTTATAGGACGGTAGCTGTGGACCCCATGGTGACGTCAACCTAAATCCTTATAGGACGGTAGCTGTGGACCCCATGGTGACGTCATCCTAAATCCTTATAGGACGGTAGCTGTGGACCCCATGGTGACGTCATCCTAAATCCTTATAGGACGGTAGCTGTGGACCCCATGGTGACGTCATCCTAAATCCTTATAGGACGGTAGCTGTGGACCCCATGGTGACGTCAACCTAAATCCTTATAGGACGGTAGCTGTGGACCCCATGGTGACGTCAGGTAGCTGTGGACCCCATGGTGACGTCAACCTAAATCCTTATAGGACGGTAGCTGTGGACCCCATGGTGACGTCAACCTAAATCCTTATAGGACGGTAGCTGTGGACCCCATGGTGACGTCAACCTAAATCCTTATAGGACGACCCCATGGTGACGTCAACCTAAATCCTTATAGGAAGATTGTGGACCCCATGGTGACGTCAACCTAAATCCTTATAGGAAGATTGTGGACCCCATGGTGACGTCAACCTAAATCCTTATAGGACGGTAGCTGTGGACCCCATGGTGACGTCAACCTAAATCCTTATAGGACGACCCCATGGTGACGTCAACCTAAATCCTTATAGGACGACCCCATGGTGACGTCAACCTAAATCCTTATAGGAAGATTGTGGACCCCATGGTGACGTCAACCTAAATCCTTATAGGAAGATTGTGGACCCCATGGTGACGTCAACCTAAATCCTTATAGGACGACCCTATGGTGACGTCAACCTAAATCCTTATAGGACGACCCTATGGTGACGTCAACCTAAATCCTTATAGGACGGTAGCGTTTGCTGTTTATCTTTATTTGTCTTGTCGTACCCGTAACGGTTTGTTTTCTTGTTGCGCTGGCTTCTGCCAAGTCATTGAGTACTTACTTTGTGGCTTTCTAAGCTTCTGTTTTTTTATTTTATATATGCATGATCATGTTTGTGTTTTACTTATATTGCCTATTAATGCTGCCTTGTTTGTTAGAGATTATAACCTGCGGTTTCATGTCACGTTTATGGGGGGTGACAATAGGGTAAGAGTGAGGTTTGGTGCACCCTAGAAACTGGTTTAAACCCCCTGCGGCCTTTTTTTACCACTGACCGTTCCAAGGCGGTAGCCCTATTGTCAACTCTTATGTGTTTGTGATGTCTTATCTTGCCTTTTATTCATCTTTATATATAGTTGTTCTTTGTTTTTTGCGTGTTTGTGGTTCACCGTCGTCCTTGAATGCTACTTTTTCTGTTCGATTTTTATATCTACTTTTAAACTTCTTCTCAAATGTAAAGTTATGATGTTTTATTATATTTATGACGTAACAAATGACAGCAATGTAATGTTTTTAATGTGGTTGATTACACAAATTTGATCGCACACTTTCGTTTTTGATCAGTATAGCTTCTGTTTGACCTAAACTACGTTATGAAATGACGTCTGATTAAACAACACCTCACACTTTATCAAAATAATATTCATACACATTGATATGTGGCTGTATCCGTGATAACAAAGCCACAAGGGCTCCCAATTTCCGACCCCACTTCACTACGCAGATCTCTTGGGGTTCCCCCCATGTTTACGACTGTCATCCACGCCATTGTTAATACATATATCCTATATGGTTGTCTACAGGTGATATTTGGCTCTCTTAAATGTGTAGTGAAATAGTCATTTTCAACTGTTGGTCATCACTTCTAA
The DNA here is from genome assembly GCA_037043455.1 of Cyrtodaria siliqua. Taxonomy (NCBI): domain Eukaryota; kingdom Metazoa; phylum Mollusca; class Bivalvia; order Adapedonta; family Hiatellidae; genus Cyrtodaria; species Cyrtodaria siliqua. The sequence continues at coordinate 502,203 of JAWPHD010000035.1, forward strand.
ATCATTCTTACGCTTTCTCAAACTACTTATCTGTAAAGAACTAACTTTGTTGTCCAGAAACAACCACAGAAAACGGTCCCATGAAATCACAATTCGCATTGTCTCTATGTAAATTTCCATATACACACCACGGCATGGTAACTCCCGTGTGACCTCTGCTCACATGCACTGGGAAGAAATAGTTCTGAAAAATATCATAAAATAACATTATTTACAACCATTTATATAGAACATAAAGCCAATTTTATATTCTGTATAAATGCACATAGAGAACCATACCGTCTAATTCAAAGTGGAAACATCCAAAATTTGTAGGAACATTTTATGCACCCTACGACCGGCAGGTTTACGTCATACACAATATTTGTAGACGCAGGATTGTAGGAGGCATGCAATTTAACATGAAATCGACTTGTCAAAGGTCTATGGAGTTTCGGGACCACCTTCCTTGCAAATGTACATTCCATATCACATGGTTATCTTATAGTTATATATTCATAAGATCTTGAACCCGTTCTTGAACCAGACAGATTGGATAATAATAGGCGAATTATCTGCCATTGAAATGACAAACATGATACTTTTGTCTTGAGGGCAATCTAACCCCTCCATGTTTCATACGATCTTAACCAAATTTATATATCAGAGTAGTTATACATCCATAATATACTTGACTAGTTATTGACCAGCTAGATTCAATTGCTGAGACATTATCGAAAATTGTATGATTCTGTCTTGCTACCACAATATAGTTTGATTACCCGTCAGGTATTAACCAAACTTTAACAGAATGTGTATATTAATCAACTGTCTGTCTTAAATCGTGCATATACGATGATAATAAAGTGAGTAGACTGTCTTGAATGACATGATTTGGTCTTGTTACCACCACTGCACTTCCATTTTTATCCAATATTCACAAACAAATTACAGAATGTGTACAATAATAATATCTTCAACCGTGCATATCTGACTATATTGAAGTGAGTTAGCTGCCCTTGAATTGAAAAAAAAACCCTGACATAATTCGGCCTTGTTACCATCATAGCACTTGCGTTTTTAATCCTACCAATCTTAACAAAACTTAGTAAGCTTATACATACGGATGAGATGTGGTTATGATGCGATTATTCATGGCTGAGTTAGGGCCTTTAAATTTCAATATTTGGTAATATATACTGTTTGCGTGTTTGTTTCTGTGTTTTGTTGTTGACTGTCCTCCTTGAATGCTACTTTCCCTGTCCGATCTTTTTATATTTCTTTTTTCTATACACTGGACACCTGCGGTCGGAGGGTAACATCCCACTGGAGGAAATATTCTGTCTCTATTCTCCTTTATTATTATTATTATCAGTTTATCCTCATAAGAAACATTGGTTCGTGGGTTCAAATCCCAGTGTGGCTTGGTTGATAGGTTCAGTTAATAAATAAGTTTACAAACATTTTTTGTTTATTTATTTCTAACTGGGAACCTGTGGTTATGTGACAGAATCCCACAAACTATATACTATAAATCAGTATTTTTTAACAAATAGTTGATAATAATATAATCTCTGCATGTAGTATTCACTATTCAAACTAATACCCAATAAATAAATCAATTTTGCATTTACGTTTTTATACTCCATTATAGTGTTTACAAAACCGCATTTGCATTCGTTCAATTTAATTAGGTTGACAGAAACCTCACACTTCATTACCGTAACTCATAGTTCTGCATGCTCGGTGTAACATTGGTAAACTGTATAAATACTATTTTAGTATGGCATACGAAAGTCGAAAGTCTGTTTTACTCATTTAATGTTTCAACTGAAACCCAACGTCTACACAAAATGTTTTTAATGCGTGTTTTTGGTTGACTGTGCTCTGTTAAAGCTGCATTTCCTATTCGACTTTCAACCTACTTCTGTTTGTTTTTCCTAATCAGTAAGCTGCCATTTCTTTGTAAATAGTTTGCATTATTTCTCAAACTGGCAGCATTAGGCTTGTTTCAAGACATTTAAAATAAGCATTTAATTTGCATAATACTGTTTCGTCCTAATTTAAAAGTAATGTCATCTCTATCCTTTTTTTTATTTTTTTTTACTGATAATGGCCATTACGTGGTCCCGCCTTAATTCCATTCAGCGATGGTAAAGCTTATATTAGCAGGATTTTATAACGGATATTTCGACGATAAAACATGTTTAAAAACATTTTTCATTGGAAAAAAGCGATTACCTGTTTAAGACTACCTATTAAATGTTTAAATTTTACAATGACAAAAATTTTAAACCGAAATTAATGTTTTATTTCATACCCCAGTCAACCCCGTTTCCGCTTCTTGGAGAAGGGGTTAGATGGGGTATGAACTTTATACTTGGACCATGTAATGTATATAATACTTGTAAGTCATAATTCATAGTGCCTTGATTTTGGCTAGCGTTATTTTCCTTTAACGGATATCCGCTATTTTGAAGTACAAGCATTTTTGAAACACCGTCAGGTTTAATTTTCACTTTAAAAGCATGGACAGATTCTTGTTTTCACAATAAATATGGATACAAATGAGGCAGAATTACCGTGTTTCCTTTAATCTTGTTTTCGTTTTTGTCCTGATAAATACATTGTTTGACCTTAACATTTATTAACTACATCTGTGACTTTTTATAAAGTCGTAACGTTTTTATTTCTCGGTAAAATTCGCCTTTTCTGAATATCGTTATATTTTTTGTATCCGTGTTAACACGGAGTCCTATCGCATATCGTCGTATACTGACTACTTCCTTATGCAAACGTCATATCGTCGATACATCGAATAGCATGGCTGATCATATCCTTTGCATCATGTTTCCTGATCACTTGTATTGCCTATTAATGCTGCCTTGTTTGTTCAAGAATATAACCTGGTGGGGAGATATCTTTATTTATATTGTCCCGTTTTAGTCGGATAACAATAGGTTAGAGTGAGGTTTGTTGCACCCTAGAACCTAGTTTAAACTCCAGAGTCCTTTTTTTGCCACCGACCGTTCCAAGGCGTTAGCTCTATTGTCAACCATTTTATGTTTGTGATGTCATACTTTGCCTTTTATTCATCTTTCTGGTTGTTGTTTGTTTCTGTGCGTGTTTGTGGTTGACTGTGGTTCTTGAATGCTTCATTTCCTGTTGTTTGTTTCTGTGCGTGTTTGTGGTTGACTGTGCTTCTTAAATGCTACATTTCCTGTTATTGTTTGTTTCTGTGTGTGTTTGTGGTTGACTGTGGTTCCTGAATGCTACGTTTCCTGTTGTTGTTTGTTTCTGTGCGTGTTTGTGCTTGATTGTGGTTTTTGAATGCTACATTTCCTGTTGTTGTTTGTTTCTGTGTGTGTTTGTGCTTGATTGTGGTTTTTGAATGCTACATTTCCTGTTGTTGTTTGTTTCTGTGCGTGTTTGTGGTTGACTGTGGTTCTTGAATGCTACGTTTCCTGTTGTTGTTTGTTTCTGTGCGTGTTTGTGGTTGACTGTGGTTTTTGAATGCTACATTTCCTGTTGTTGTTTGTTTCTGTGCGTGTTTGCGGTTGACTGGTTCTTGAATGCTACATTTCCTGTTGTTGTTTGTTTCTGTGCGTGTTTGTGGTTGACTGTGGTTTTTGAATGCTACATTTCCTGTTGTTGTTTGTTTGTGTGTGTGTTTGCGGTTGACTGGTTCTTGAATGCTACATTTCCTGTTGTTGTTTGTTTCTGTGTGTGTTTGTGGTTGACTGTGGTTCTTGAATGATACATTTACTGTTGTTGTTTGTTTCTGTGTGTGTTTGTGCTTGATTGTGGTTTTTGAATGCTACATTTCCTGTTGTTGTTTGTTTCTGTGCGTGTTTGTGGTTGACTGGTTCTTGAATGCTACATTTCCTGTTGTTGTTTGTTTCTGTGTGTGTTTGTGGTTGACTGTGGTTCTTGAATGCTACGTTTCCTGTTGTTGTTTGTTTCTGTGCGTGTTTGTGGTTGACAGTGGTTCTTGAATGCTACGTTTCCTGTTGTTGTTTGTTTCTGTGCGTGTTTGTGGTTGACTGTGGTTCTTGAATGCTACGTTTCCTGTTGTTGTTTGTTTCTGTGCGTGTTTGTGGTTGACTGTGGTTCTTGAATGCTACGTTTCCTGTTGTTGTTTGTTTCTGTGCGTGTTTGTGGTTGACTGTGGTTTTTGAATGCTACGTTTCCTGTTGTTGTTTGTTTCTGTGCGTGTTTGCGGTTGACTGGTTCTTGAATGCTACATTTCCTGTTGTTGTTTGTTTCTGTGTGTGTTTGTGGTTGACTGTGGTTCTTGAATGATACATTTCCTGTTCTACTTCTATATCTACTTTTACAACTCAACACGTCTTTCATTACCTAGATACCATTGCCTAACGTTATAACTGTGACTGTTAGTAAGTTCTTGAGGCAATACGATACTAGATACCCCTGCACATGGGCAGACCTTCAACCTGTTCAATGTTTACTTTCAGAAGTAGGGCAGGATTACCAAAATTACATTTATAGACCTATACATGCTATTGCTTTAATTAAATTAACTTTTGTCCCATATAACAAAATGATTGGTCTAAATATCCGTCTGATTTGAAAGTTAGGCAAGTTAACATATCCAGAATGTAATGTAATGCCATATCCTTGCAAACATGTTTGTTTCTGGGTTACAAGCGGATTATCGCCGTAAAACTAGGGAAACGAATTGGTGGTTTCTTCCTTATATGTGTATGGCTAACTTTCAGAAACTGTTCATCAGGGCTACAGGCTACCGTTACAACAAACTTTGGAAATTTTTGCAAAATGTTATTATCGTTACCCTGATATACTTTTAAAATATAAAAGTAATTTAAGAACTATTCTGCGACAATGACTATCACCACCTGACTTCTATGGTGATGTGATTTACAAACTTTGTAAGATTCTTGGTCATAATCACTGTCATACAATCTTTATTGTTAAAAGGTTTGTCAAAAGGCGTTATGACACTATCAGTTTGCAACGTACTGCATGTTGACCCATAGTTCGCCACTATGCTTTTCTCTTTGATTGTGCGATGACCGGACATATTGACGTCTACCTAAATCCTTATAGAACGGTAGCGTTTGATGTTTGTCTTTACTATTGTCTTGTTGTACCCTTAACGGTTTATTCTCTTGTTGCTCTGGCTTCTGCCAAGTCATTGAGTACTTACTTTGTGGCTTTCTATGCTTTTTTATATTATATATACATGATCATTTATGTGTTTTACTTATATTGCACGGACAGATTGTGGACCTTATGATGACGTCTACCTAAATCCTCAAATTAAATGGTATCTTGTTGGTACCCTTAATGGTAAGTTCTCTTGTTGCTCTGGTTTCTGCCATTTATGTGTTTTTCTTATTTTGCCTATTTATGCTGCATTGTTTGTTAGATAATATAAACTGGCGGGGATATCTTTAGTTACAATGTCGCGTTTATTGGGATGACAAGAGTAAAAGTGAAGTTTGGTGCACCCTAGTACCTAGTTTAACACCCCACTACCCCATCTAAGCGGCCCTTTTTGATACTGAACGTTCCAAGGCGAAAACCCTGTTGTCTTTAAATTTGTTGTTTGGTTGTTTGTTTCTATGCTTGCTTTTGCTTGACTGTGGTCCTTGAATGCTACATTTCCTGTTCGACTTTTATATCTCCTTTTGCAACTGTATATGGATATCTTTACACAATATATATTCCTCACAGTGTCCCGTTAGTTTTTCTACATAACTTTCATTTGTCCAATCATTAATATTAATCATAAGAATGGTGTAAAGCATATTGATTTTGCATATTATTAACTGTTAATAATAATGCACCAATAATATATTTAAACCTGCGGTAGAATAAGACGAAAACATTAAATCTCACAGTTTTTATTTAATTATATACAAGCAGGTTGAAAGTCAACGATACTGGATAACTAAATCGAGGCGCTAATTTCAAAGCTTGATAAACAATTCAAGATTGCCGTTTGTCCCTTTAAAAGGTTGTCCTGAAATTTATTATACTGAAATGTAGACATAAGATAAAGTATCACCTCACTGTGGGTGTACTTGTTCATATATTCATTATCTGGCCTTCGTGTGAATCGTTATGATGTGTTTTGAATGATATTTTGCAGTTTGGGGTAAGTATAAACCTATTTGCTTATACAGGTACTCAAGGTTGATTTAACAGTAATATTTGCGTTGTAATATTGTGTATGCGTTTAACAAGATAATATTTCAAAGCATATTTGCCGTAAAGTGCATTGTATTTCGTTAAAATCCAATACTCGAATAAATCGTTTTTAAACTAAAGGAGGTTTAAAATGGATACACGGCCATCTTGGGGTATTTCTTTCTTTCTTTCTTTCTTTCTTTCTTTCTTTCTTCATTTCTTTTCTTTCTTTCTTTCCTCTTTCTTTCTTTCTTTCTTCCTTTCTTTCTTTCTTTCTTTTCTTTCTTGCTTTCTTTCTTTCCTTCTTTCTTTCCTTCTTTCTTAAATGGGTTCATTTCTTTAAAGATGCCAGATTGATATTAAAATTGATATTGATAGTATTCTTTGATATTTTGACATGTATTTTATATATATATATATATATAATAATATATATTTGACATAGTTGATGCATGTTTATTGAAGTATCAGTTATATACCAATATACTGTTTTTCAAACCGTGTAAAAACAATAGTATTATATTGCGAGGTCAGCATCATCGCTTTAGTGCTTTAACATATAAGATGATAGCAACGAATTCGTTTTGTGCTCATTCCCATAGAATCAGGAGCATGCAGATTTGCAAATAAACTCTGAAAAAAACACCAACAACAAATAACGGTTTCAATATTGTGGTTTTTGATGCTATTTACATTCAAAGTAAAGTTTCGAGCTCTAGATGACAGGTAGATTGGCATTTAAATTCGTTGAAGATGATGACTCATACATTTAGTACTAAATCAAATCTCGTTGAAGGCCGATATCCTGTGGATATTACTAATTCGAATGTAAGGGTTGACATGATCAGATAACCCTAAAACACATGCTGAGATTAAAGTTTTGCTGCGCAATTACATATTTAGAGGCACTTATATGAGGACAAGTTAGGTATAGACATGTTAACACCTCAACAACTTCAATATAAGGCAATATCGTTTTCATTGGCCCTGACTGAACCCTAACAAACATATCCGCGACTTCAAAAGGGCACACATTTAAGTTTATGTATGACTGAGTTGTACAGTACACCACTTGATTTAGATTTTAACTTTAACAATAATGCAAAACGGTTAAGCTTGTCATCGTGTTCGGTCGATTCATTCAACGTGTTTTTACCAATAATATGTTTTCCAATTAAAAAAACAACAAAAAAACAAAACGTGAAAGATTTCAAGTTATTGACATATTGACATATTGAATATTGCTTGCCAAACTCAATATAGTGTCATCGTCAATGTTAAATTATTATTCTTTCCTATAACAGAAACATGAAATAGTTACTCGTAATAATGTACCTTATATATTTACGCAGTAAAGCAAATATACCTCTGGCGGAAACATAACACTGTGTTCTCATACGACGTTTAATGACATTTGAGTTCAGTGCAGTCCCACCAAATACAAACAAAAATGAAAGTAAAGGTTGGAGTTTATTTCTGATTCACTTTATTGGTAGTTTAAATGTATAGGTCCCTGTTACACGACACTGCTGGACTAGCGTAAGGATGATATATGGTAACGGAAATCCATATGTCGTAATTGGTCTTGGTAAAGGAAATCCTTATGTCGTAATTGGTCTTGCGTTACGGTTATGCTTGAGTATGAAAACACATATTCAAGGATAACTTAAAATAGGTGCGGTTTAACATAGTTTTTAGAAGGGAAATCCCGGGTTGTATATGTTCTACTGTATTTTGTTTTAATAAGCGGAATTTCGTTTTGATTGGTCTATTATTGTGATTATAGTTTGGATACTTTACTTGACAAGTAAGTGAAAATACATGACATTTAAAACACAGATGTTAATGTTTCCAATCCAATGAAATACATCCAATTAAAAAATTGAGTATTAAAAATCGGCTTTGTATATTAGAAAATGGACTTATTTTACACTGAGAAATAATTCTTAATGTCAAACTGTAAGCCGATTATCGATTGTATTTATGTCAAACAAAATTCACAAAGGCACTATACCATTTCAATTTTTTTTTAATTTAATTTTAATAATATTTTATTGCAGATATCTTACAATAAAACATGAAATGAAATCGCGTTCATTTGTGAATTGTTAATCAAAGTAAAAAATTTAAGAAATGTTGTGATACTACGTGCAGACACATAGTTGTCTACATTGAACGCTTTGGTGAAAAAAAGTGAACGATTTAAAAGTTGGACTTATCGTAAGATGTTTCATAAAACAGGGCCCGAATCTCGATTCTATTAAAGTTACATTATGATACCCGTATCCATTATGTATTTACCTTATGTCTAAATCATTTAAATTGACAATACAGAGTAACACAAACTTTACAATTAGATTAAATGAAAACTTACAAATGTGTCCATGGCACACGGATGACCCAGCTGAAAACAGTCAGCGAACTATTATATCTTATAACACTCTAAACAGCATCAATACGCTATTAAAATAAACACACACATACGCTCATGTATATGTTAATATAACAACAGAAGCACATACAGCCACATAGCAATCATTCTTAATATAAAACGCAACAGATTGAGTGGCAAAAATGTAATAATAGGTAGCACACAATCATTACCATGTACACATTCAAATAGTAAATATCAAGCTCTATTAAGAAATAATTCCTTGGTAACTTTTGAAATTTCCAACAAGTTAAGAAACGGACCTGTTCCGGCCTATTTTTGTAGGAGTGTGGGGATGAGGGGTAGGGGTGTAAGGGCAGGGAGAGAATTTATATAGATAGCTGGAAATCACTGTTAGAAATACAATTGCATAAACACATGGTGTTACTCAACTTCGGTCCAGATGACACAACTTTGTTAGTAATACTAATAGTATTAAAGTAAAACAGTATTATTATCACGTTTTTAATTTAGTAGAAATCGGACAATAAACACAGAAGTTATGATCATTTAAAGGTTGTTCTTAAACGGAAATAGGAGTCGCCATTTTGAGAACTATGACGTCATATTTCTAAATAATGATATATGGCATATTGATAAATGCCATTTAAATCAAAGAAAATCACTGCAAATTAATGCAAAACCATATGGCTCAATTAATGCATTATTACACTTTAGTATACTATTTTTTCATACAGTTGCCGTCATTTTTCTTCCCTTAAATCAGTAAATTACCACACTTATAAATATTTCAATATATGGTAATTTTTAACTAGAATGTAACAATTATCGAAATGGCGCCTTCAGTATGTGTTATAGAACAACCTTTAAATGGTCATATCTTCTTTGTTTATAATCCGAGTTTTTTTGTATTTTTGTTTTCAGAACTCTCTATAATACAGATTGTTTTGCTAATACCTACATTCCCTTTAACATTGGGATTTTTTTTTATATTTTGTTCAAAGTCACCACAACTTTATGTCGCATCTTAAAAACGATGATACAGCAACGTTTTCAATATGTATTACTATTTTCGAAATTAGGTAAGCGATTTCCAAAGTATGTCGGTGACCACGCAAGTAGGTCAGTGTATGTTTTGTAGATATAAGCTAAAATGTGTAAGACCTCGTTATATATTTTGAAAACTAGGAAAAAGAGAAATTCGACAAATAGGTCAAAATAACAGGAAGGACATTTTGACCTTCTTTTGAAATGGGTTCTTCATTTGAAATAGGTTTCAAGTTCGATAAGAGTTTTATATGACCTTTGAATTATAATGTGAATGTCACCAAAAGGTAAATATTTTCTGAAGTTGTATACAATGCTTATGGCCATTTATTCAAATTATGAAAGTGACTGCAGTGCTGCTCTATGATTTCAAAAGTTGACACCAGTAACCTAGTTATCAACTTTCCCATTTTGTAAAGATATTACTAAAAAAATATAATCCATCATTATCCGTCATATTGCCCTAAAGAATACATTTCTGTTTTTTCTGTGCTTACAAGTATTCGTCCTCTCTTCCTGATTTCGCAATATTTTCATACATACAAAAACGTCGATAACTATCCACGTTTCACATCATAATCTCGATTACCTAAATGTAAAGATAAAACGAAAAGATTTGTTTGCCAACATTGAACATGTATATGTATATGAACTGTATAATGCGGTTAACATGAAAACGCGACAGTAGACTACACGACTGCTAAATTTTATTGAGAAAGTAATTGATAATAAGTGCATATTTTGAAACTGAAGGAGAGTAATTAACAACTTCAAACACTGATTGTCTCAAAATTCATAAGAATGATATAAAATATTCAATGAAGTTCACACAGGTAGAAAACAGAAGTCACACATCTTACAGAAGTCACACAACTTAGTACCGGGTATGACCAACTGTTCCTATGAAATCATCACGGCGTCAGATTATTTCGTCAAGATAACGTCACGTGTAACACTAACCGAGTGGGACCTGGCGGTATCTTGCTGGTACAAAGTGATATCGGGATGATTTACAACGAACGGTAAAACGGTTGGAGATAAAACGGTTGGAAATACCCAATATACAAGTGACTTTTATTTTCTACCCGTGCGACTTTTAACTGAACATTATACACCATGCTAAGGAATTTTGAGACAATCAATGTTTGAAATTAATATGCTTCCTTTGATAATATGCTCTTATTATTTTACATTACTTTAGCAATAAAAAGATAAACACCCATATAATCTACTGGTGCGTTTTCATTGACCGTCAGTATATATTTATCGATTGTCAACCTTTGTCAACCTTTCTAATCAGTTAGTTTGTTTAGTCTGGTTATGTTTGAGATATACGTTTTGCGTTGTTGAGAAGTTAATTCGACTCCACGAGTAACACATCATGGTATACTATATCGACCGCGAGCTACGTTTTGAAACATGATACATGTACGACCGACGAGACGGTAGACAAACATAAGTTTTATATAGTTTATATTAGCTGTGGTTACGAATACTCGGTAAGGTACGGGTGAAGACACAATAAGCACGCGGTTAGACTGTGACACGTAACATTTACGCTAACATACTAGATGAACTTACATTTATATAAGTCATTAAAGAACACTAAAGACAATATATACTAATTTTACTCTGAAAAAAGACCCCACAATAAACAAAAACAATATTAAACTGAATAACTGTGGAAAGTGAAAATAACAACATATAAAACTATTTCCACGATTGCCATTTACGTTTGTTTATCTAAGCAAAACACTACATACTTCTGCCCCACGTGGGATCGCGCCCTAAAGGAGGCATGTCCGTGGGAAACTCCTTCCTTTATCTCATCTCTCTCTGATGGTGCTGTCCCAATATAACTTATATAACCTAATATAACCCAATATAACCTAATATAACCTAATATAACCTAATATAACCCAATATAACCTAATATAACCTAATATAACATAACCTAATATAACCTAATATAACCTAACCTAATATAACCTAATATAACCTAATATAACCCAATATAACCTAATATAACATAACCTAATATAACCTAATATAACCTAACCTAATATAACCTAATATAACCCAATATAACATAATATAACCTAATATAACCTAATATAACCCTATATAACCTAATATAACCTAATATAACCCAATATAACCTAATATAACCTAATATAACCTAACCTAATATAACCTAATATAACCTAACCTAATATAACCTAATATAACCCAATATAACATAATATAACCTAATATAACCTAATATAACCCTATATAACCTAATATAACCTAATATAACCCAATATAACCTAATATAACCTAATATAACCTAACCTAATATAACCTAATATAACCTAACATAATATAACCTAATATAACCTAACCTAATATAACCTAATATAACCTAACCTAATATAACCTAATATAAACTAATATAACCTCTAATATAACCTAATATAACCTAATATAACCTAACATAACCTAATATATAACCTAATATAACCTCTAATATAACCTAATATAACCTAATATAACCTAATATAACGTGTATACCCACATTTTATTTCAGTTTAAAGTAGATTTATCCTTTCCAGATCCAGCGCTGTGGGAACTATTTTCCAGAAGTCAGCAGTCCAACTAAACAAACCACACAAGTTAGGCAGTGGAGAGTGAAATCATTTCGGTATTTAACCATGCAAGACTACCAATAATGTTCAGTTGTGAAGCGATTTAAACACATACGTGAATTCTGGAACTCATCATCCATTTAGTTAAATAATTTCTCATGTGTACGTAAGAAGACAAAACTGTATCTATATCTGCATGAGAGAATAGTTGAGCAGATAGCGTATAGACAATCTAGAACTAGTTATACCCTTTTATACAGTGGAAATTCTACGGGACAGCCAATCATGTCCAGGAGACCAGAACATAGGAAAAGAACACGCCAGGATAGTGAAATGTCAGGCATTTCGTTCCTATCAAATGCGAATATGTCTGACGTTTCAGAAGAAAACTCGTTTGATACGTTAACCAATCAGAACCACGAGAACACCTCTTCTCAAAATGCGCTAAATAAGTGCCGTATTAACAGAGGCTCGAACGGGCAATTGCTGAACGAAGATGCCATGAGAACGCTAGCATCACCACAGGATGGGTTAGATTCAGTGCGTGTCATCAATGAAACGTGTACTAGCAGTACAAGCAGTACCAGCAGACAACCCTCTACTGAAAATACTTCTAGAAAAAGACTGCATTCGTCCTCGTCACAATATAGTATAAACTCTACGAATGTAGATAGGCAAGTGTCTAATAAGTCATCATTTAGCAATAGGCCGGTGTCCTGGAATTTAATAGATGATGGTGAGGGGTGTGAAGAGTCATTATCATATTATATAAACCCCATTAATGGTAACAATGAAAGAGACATTACTACATCTATACCATTGACCAATGGTCCGTCTCACCATCCCTGTATGAGTTGCAATGCATCCGTTATCAATAGCGGTGGCCGGCGAGCAACAGTCGCCAATATAGATATTCATCAAGCGAATACTTTGAAAGAAAATCTCTCTCAAAATCAAAGACGTCCTATTCATCTATGTACAACATCACCGTGCTTACATCACCATTCAGTACTGTCAGAGTATCAACAACAGCAGTATCCTAATCCGCTTCCACGGCCTCGGAATCGAACACGTAGTGAATCTGCAGTTCTTAGTACACAAATAAATGGGGACTGCGAGACCGATGGATCGTTGGATTCACATTTTTATTTTGATCTTAATCCCCCCAATAGTCCAACAACTGTAGACACAGTCGTATCATCCAATCCTAATGGAGGTCTACATACTCGAGTTGTGAATAGGAATCCAGTACAAGACATTTCTGACAATAGTCGGCAGACGGAGTCATCGGATTACGAGCGTGTGCCATCACCAAAGCGGAATGACAACTGCAACATATTTTGTCAGGCTCAAAACTGCAAGAAATGCCATGCAATTTTTAAAAAAGGATTTTATGTCCTAGTTATGCTAAATGTGATATTCATTCTGTTAAATGTAATTGGTCTTCCCGTCGTATATGTGTTAAGCCAAATTGGAAAAATCGAAACAACACCGCCTACCTTCATCAATATGACATCGAGGTTCATCGAGGTTTGTATCTTTTATCCTTGTGTTCTGTTTTGTATACTGTTGGTCAGCCTTGCAACCTCAACTTGTCAATACAGAAATATATCAGTGATATAAATACACGCTTCCACAGTGTTGCGGTTAAACGGTTTACCAGGTCAATATCGCACTGTTGTATAGAGCAACAAATAGTATATGTTTTGCCAACATTTATGCTGAAAACTGTGAGATGAAAATGTTGTCCTTTAATAGGTTATACTTGTTGTTATGGTTACACACATTGGTGTTCTTCTTCGGAGGCCCCGGGTTCAATCCTCCGTGGTGCCACTGAGTTCCGTCGGTGTGTTCTTGGGCAAGACACTTTACCTTAGCCTCGTCCGTCGGATGGGGACGTAAACCGGGCGGTCCCGTGTATCGGTCTATCCTCCGAGCACGTTAAAGAACCATAGGAATCTATTCGATAATAAGAGTAGGGCAGGTTCCCGGATTCCTATGTATCCTTCCCCTCTCTCTGGGACGGCTCTAAATAACCTATACTGTGTTGATGAGCCGTTAAACAACATTCAGTTCAATTCAATTCTTCTTTGTCCATTACCTCATTTCCTTGTATTTTATAACTTTGCCGTTATGAATCAGACGCAAAACCTCATTTATCAATTTATCAGAACTTTGTTTAACACTAATTGCTAATGGGGACAACAATTCTATTCACTTGTTAGTGACATAAAGCATAAACGTGTGTAACAAAACACGTCCGTCCCCTTGATCTGCGAGGCTGACATACATGAAGTTTAAATACGGTTATTTTTCTTCCATAATTTACCGTGCCAATAGCATCACCGAATAACCGTGACTTACGTTGGACTACATATGTAAACAGTAACTTTTGTTATGTTAATATAATACCAAGTCTATGTGTTACTGAAAATAATGCCAGATTATTATTTTTCAGATGTCCAAGCTAATGAGACATTCATCAGGTATGGTGAAATTGTTCATTTTTTGTATATTTGTTTTTGTTTTAAATTAACTGAAAAATAAACCTACACCCGTTGCCTATCCCGGTCTGTGGACTGGATCAGTGTTCTGTCTCGATGATGGTGATACATTTACTATACTCTTTGCCGGTTTATAACACAATTTCAATGATATGGAGAGGAGGTAATAAGAAAAATTGCGGGATAAGGAAATGAAACCTCGAGGTCAGCCATTCAGCCATTTTTGTTAATGAGATCATGACGTCGTTTGATTGTTTGACTGATGTCCAATATGTTTTGCGGCTGTTAGGCGTTAGCAATATAAAATAGTGCGACACCTTCAACTTAATTTAACATTGCTTACATGTATTTTATGAAATAAGAAATACTGGTTTCTCTTTGCAGAGAAGAAAATCGTTGTAGAGAAGGAAATGCCAATAGCTTTTATGGAGTTGAAATCGGATGCTACCGCGAAATTCGCAGGTAAAATTACGCTACATGTGTTTCTAATGTGACACATATATTAATAATAACACTTATAATAATAGAAGTATGTTCAGTCTCTAAGTTGTGTAAGGTAAGAACACCCGAATAGCTGGTTATTATATTATTACTTGAAAATTCCCTATGTCTGATATATTTTTCGTGTTTATCATATTGTTATATGGGTTTCTTGGTAATTAATGCATACATGTTTATTTATAATAAAAAATAATCAAAACTATTTACGAAGACAAAATTTGCTAGAAACATGGACATTGATATGTATGCATATTTTCTCCACAGACGAAGCCTTTAAAAAGCACGATCGTGTTATATGGCAAAGCAAACCAAAGGCAGAATCTACTCGTCCGACGGCGGAGTCTGTTCAGTTATTCAGCCTTACCACCGGAAATTCGGCCATTCTAATCAAAGAAAAAGGGTATTACTTTGTATACAGCCGAGCACATTTTAAACCCAAGTCTCAGCCAATTAACAAAACGAACGCAGACTCCTCTCTGGAGTGTTCACTTAATCACAGCGTCATGAAAATCTTGAAAGACGCAGAAGACAAGACGTTGGACATAACAACTCAAAAATGCTACCTGGATGAGCTTTACGTGGATCACACAAGTATTGTTCAGTTTGTGGAGTTCCTCAAACCAGACGAAGAAATCTATGTGAAGTTGTTAGACAACAGTAACAATACCATTATTTCAAATAATGATCACATATTTGGACTGTTCTATTTGCCAAATTGACTGTAATACACGTTAATGAAGAGACCTTTGTATATTATGCATCATTTAGATTTTTTATTCATTATGTTCTTAAAAGTTACTTTAAACAGCCACAACAAAGCATGCAACCGTTTAGCTTCACATGTTTATACTACAAATCAAGTCATATATAGGTGTCATCATACAAATGAAAATAAATCAACATTATAATGTAACTTTTATGTAACACTTGCTCCATTGGCTAATGTCTCACATGATTTGTCGTCTAAAATATGTGAGGTCACATAATGTTGATGCAAACGACGTCATTGGATGACGTCAACAAAATGCAGGCGCCCGTAAATTTGAATTTTCATAGAAAAACAACTGTGTATATATGATTTTATTTTATATGGAAAAGCATTAGAAATGCTATCGCGTCGCCGTAAAACGAAATTTCAGACCGTAAAACCACTCACATACCGTCCCAGATTGAAAATCTTAGCATGGTTATCTCTTAAATACCATGATCATGTCAATCAACTGATGTTTTAGCGATACAATATGTACTTTCAAAAGTTGGACCTGATAACCAGTGGTTTATTCTCTTGTTGTTCTGGCGTCTGCCAAGTCATTGAGTACCTTCTTTGTGGCTTTCTAGGCTATTTGTTTTGTATTTATATATACACGAGCATATTTGTGTTTTACTTAATATATTGCCTATTAATTCTCGTTGGTTAAAAAATAGTTCATGGCGGGGATTTTTTTATGTTCACTGTCCCGTTTTATTGGGTTGACAGTAGGGTAAGTGTGAGGATTGGTGCACCATAGAACCTGGTTTAAGCGCCAGCGGCCTTTTTTGCCACTGACCGTTCCAATTGTCAATCCTTTTGTGTTTGTGATGTCTTTTTTGGCCTTCTATTTATCTTTAAATTTGTTCTTTGTTTCTGTCTGTGTTTGTGGTTGACTGTCGTCCTTGAATGCTGCCTTTCCTTTCGATTTTTATATCTATATTTACATATTTATATATACTAACGACAGAAAACAACTATTACGATTGTGTAAAGGAACGCGAGAAACTGGTTGTGACTGATTCATTCCATCTGACTGAACATAAAAGGAGTGTCCGAATATTAAATCATGGTCTTTTTTGATATTAAAATGTTGTCAGTGGCTTTTAATTTCGGTTACCTTTTTATGTCAAAGTGTAAACAAGTAGATATTTGGTCTACACATTGGTCACTGACATATCATTTTAAAATCAAGTCGTTCATCATAAAAGTTGATATTAAAGTTGAACATGACATGTAGCATTTAATGATCAGTCAACCAAGAACGCGCATAAAAACACGCATAGAAACACGCATAAAAACACGCATAGAAACACGCATAGAAACACACAACAATTACGAGGATTAATAAAAGGCCAGTATTTAACATCGCAAGGATAGAATGGTTGACCTCTTGGACTACCGCCTTGGAACGGTCAGTGGTAAAAAAGGCCGCAGGGAGTTAAAACAGGTTCTAAGGTGCACTCAACCTCACTCTTACCCTATCGTCAGTTATCCCAATGGAAAGAGACACTGTAAATAAGGAAATCCCCGCTAAGCTATATTTTCTAACAAACTAGGCAGTATTATTAGGCAATATAAGTATAACACAAAGATGATCATGTATAGATCTATATGAATATTAAAAAACGAAAGCATAGAAAGCCACAAAGCAAAAGTACTCAGTGACTCAGAAGCCAGAGCAACAAAAGAATAAACCATAGAGGCCACGACAAGACACGAATGGGGACAAACATGTTACCGTAGTACCATTTTTAAGATCGGCCTTTGGGTTTTGGTTAAATTCCAAATCGCCTTATTAATTTCCATCTTATAGATGAGGTAATTTAAGTGATCATAGGAAAGAAGAAAAAATCTGAGAAAATAAGTTAATTGTCATTAAGATAGTAATATATGTCGATCTCTTAAAAATTAAATACTTTGTATTTATTGCCGCTCATCGAAATCTGTAAATTTAAATGCACAGGCAACACTTATTTTTCAATGTAACATATATTTCCTTGCGTATCTTATGAGTACCATTGTAATCCATCTCTAGAATGAAAAATGGTAAAATAGAACTGCAATATTTATTCTTGATAACATACAAATGGCATGATTTTCCAAGTTTTTGAGACAGAAATTGACGAAATAATGTAAATGATCATTCACTAATGAATTTAACGCTAACGAACGCCGCTAACGAATGGTAAAACACTCAGAAAATATATTGACGATTTTAATGACGACATCGCCAGAAAATTATCGGCACAACATTAAATTAAATGGCCAGATAGTAATTCCATCCAAAGCTTTAGGAATAACACGAATACAATGAACAGTAATGATCAGACAATTCATATCGATCGGAAACAATATGAAATTATAACCTCTTTTCTTACTACCGTTAACGATAAAATATAAACATTATATTGTGCTAATGCTTAATCTTGGAATACTACATTTTGGTCAGTTAAAATTTCAAGAGGCGTTCTTGATACAATTTGCATTAAACTTCAAGCTTCATTTATTAGAACTTATGACTTTTCAAAACTATATACATCATTATCACATCACCTTATCAAAGACAAACGTATTGCTCTCATTCAAAACACTTTCAATTGAGAAAAAAACTGCATTTTGGCCTGGAACAAACATTAAAGCGTTTTTTTACTAACGGAAGTTTGTAAAGCATTCATTGTACAATTAGATAATGTTTTCAGATATGGAACTACCGTTTACAGACAAATTGTTGGTATCCCGATGGAAAAGAACTCTGCACTTCTTGTCGCAGATTTTTTCTTGTGATGCTATGAAAGAGATTTCATGTTGAGTCTTTCACCAGATACTCAGGCAGATGTGAATGAAGCCGTTAATGACACCTCTCTGTATCTAGATGACATATTGAACATTGACAATCCTTTCTTTTTTAATTGAATTATATTTTATAGTCGCACCAACAGCTAAGGATTTTCCAGCTTCCATTGGTGGAGGACCCCAGGTGCATCTTTTCTTTTCTACTATGGTTAATACTATCTATCCTAAAGATTTTCAACTCAACAAAGCTATCATTTCTGATGATGAAATAATTTGTAAAATCTATGAGATGATTTTAATTTTGATATGTTTCTCAACTTATTCGTATTTCTAGAGCTTGTAGTCGAGTTAAGGACTTTAATATTCGCAATCTATGTATAATTAAGACGTTACTCCATCAGGGCTACCGTTACCATAAACTTCGAAACACCTTTGCACAATTTGATTATCGCAACCCTGATATACTTTTAAAATATAAAAACATTTTATCAAAAAATGTTATGACCCTATCATTTTGCAATGCACTACATGTTTAGTGGCTGACCCATTTACAGTTCGCAACTATGCTTTCCTCTTTGTGCAGTGACTGGAGAGACTGTGGACCCAATGATGACGTCTACCTAAATTCTCAAAGGACCGTAGTGTTATGGATAAAATGAACAAGAAAGGAAGCAAAACAAGCAACAACTCTTTTTAGAATATAAGCAACACATTTATTCAAATAGTACATTGAAAAATATTCACTTACAGAATACAATAATTTAAATAATTAGATGCAGTATTTCTTTAAAATCGAATAGAAGAAGGAAGACATAATAGTGAAAAGTTCCCTTTAATCTAAATTGTCAAATGTCCCTTTAATCCAATTTTAGTTTATGTCTTTCCTGGTTTAATTATTCACAATAGTCCAAATAATGCAATATCACTTTTAGTATAGATGAGCACAATAATGTTATCCTCTCACAATATACTTTTAAAGCATCCGATATTTTTACTTTAACTCTGAAGTAAATTTTCAATCCAAATAAGGAACCAGATACTGAACACTAAATACTGAAAACAAAATACTGAACAAATAACATCTCCAAAAGTTTGTATTTATACTGTCATAGAACGTCATAGAACTTGTACTCATCCAGAAACTTCTGTTTGTTTATAATTATGAATGAATGACATCGCATGACACAATAACATGTTTACATTACTCTTAAAACAATTAATAGGTAACACTATATTATTATCAAAATACTGAACAAATAACAACTCCAAAAGTTTGTATTTATACTGTCATAGAACGTCATAGAACTTGTACTCATCCAGAAACTTCTGTTTGTTTTTAATTATGAATGAATGACATCGCATGACACAATAACATGTTTACATTACTCTTAAAACAATTAATAGGTAACACTATATTATTATCAAAATACTGAACAAATAACAACTCCAAAAGTTTGTATTTATACTGTCATAGAACGTCATAGAACTTGTACTCACCCAGAAACTTCTGTTTGTTTTTAATTATGAATGAATGACATCGCATGACACAATAACATGTTTACATTACTCTTAAAACAATTAATAGGTAACACTATATTATTATCAAAATACTGAACAAATAACAACTCCAAAAGTTTGTATTTATACTGTCATAGAACGTCATAGAACTTGTACTCATCCAGAAACTTCTGTTTGTTTTTAATTATAAATGAATGACATCGCATGACACAATAACATGTTTACATTACTCTTAAAACAATTAATAGGTAACACTATATTATTATCAAAATACTGAACAAATAACAACTCCAAAAGTTTGTATTTATTCTGTCATAGAACGTCATAGAACTTATACTCAATTAGAAACTTCTGTTTGTTTTTAATTATGAATGAATGACATCGCATGACACAATAACATGTTTACATTACTCTTAAAACAATTGATAGGTAACACTATATTATTGATTAATCAATAAATGATATCAAAGTAACAGTAGCGTTTGGTGTTTGTCTCAAATCGTGTATTGTCGTACACTTAATGGTTTGTTCTCTTGCTACTCTGGATTCTGCCAAGTTACTTAGTACTTGCTTTCTAGGGTTTTGTTTTTTATACACACATGATCATATATGTGTTATACTTATATTGCCTATTAATGCTGCCTTGTTTTAAGAGAATATAACCTGGCGGGGATACATTTATTTACACTCTCCCGTTTTTTTAAATGAATTAGGGTAAGAGTTAGGTTTAGTGTACCCTATAACCTGGTTTAAATCCTCCAGCGGCCTTTTTTTAACACCTGACCGTTCCAAATCGGTAAACCTATTGTCAACCCATATCACGTCACGTTTTATTCATTTTTGTAATTATTGTTTCTTTCTATGTGTGTTTTCAAGCTATAGTTACTGTTCGACATTTATATCTACTTTTATTCGATGAAAAGCTTAATGAATTTGCACGGAGAAATATTACTTGGAACCCATTCTCGCAAGCTCGTCACTTCCACTAAAATAATTCGTTTCAAGTAATATTTCACTTGGAATCTCTACTGGCCAAGGGCCAGCAGAGCTTATGGGATGGTGTGTTTTCCGTCGTCCGTCGTCTGTCGACCGTCATCCATCTGTCGTCCGTTAACTTTTACCTCGTTAAGACGATAGGGCCTTCATTTTTTATCCGATCTTTACCAAACTTTAACAGATTGTTAATATCAATGAAAGCTCGGACAAGTTCGAAAACCAGCCAGATCGAAACAGTAAGGTCCTTTCACATATACACCGAAACCGAAACGAAACCGAACCGAAATAATTAGGATGTACTACCGCAAACGAGGGTTTTCACATATACGCCGAAACCGAAACCGAAACCGAAACGAAGGCCAAACGAAAACATGCACGAATTGGATTTCTAATTTTTTCGGATTCGGTCTCAAATAGGTCTGTAGGAACCTCAAACGTGAAACATGTCACAAATGTAAAAACGGTCACAAATGTAAAAAAAGTCACATATGTACAAACATACGACAAATGTTACACGTTTGGTGACATATGTAAAAAAAAAAAAGTGACAAAAGTGAGAAAAAAAAAGTTAACATATGTAAAAAAAAGACAACACAAATGTAAAAATACATTTGTTTTAGCTCTGTTGATCAACGTTCATGACCATGAAATGGTGCGGCGTCCGTCCGTCCGTCCGTCCGTCTGTCCGCCCGTAAACTTTTGTTCGTGGGGACTACTCCTCAGACACCGCTTGGCCAATTTTGACCAAACATCACATGAATGATAATTAAATGAATTTCTTTTTAGATTTGCTAGCATTAGGTCAGCGCGACATCCAAGATGGCCGCCATTACCATATATTGTCAAAACTTTAAACAACCTTCTTCTAAAGAACCACTGGACAGATTTCGCCAAAAAAAAAATAGATCGCCAACGCCTAGTCTGTCAGATTTGTTTAAATAAAGTCCCTCGGATAAAACATGATAGTGCCCCAGGGTCCAAAGTTTGTATATTGAGATTTTACATGTTTTTCATAGACTTATATAGGAAAAAACATTTAAAAAAACAACCTTCTTCTCTGAAACCACAATGTACAGAGCTCTCATGTATTACATGTAGCATCAGATTATGTCTTCTACTAAGTTTGTCAAATGGCAACCCTGGGGTCAAATTTGGTCCCGTCCCAGGGGTCACAGTTTTACATAGGCTTATATAGGGGAAAAAATCTTCTTCTCTGAACTATAAGAGCCAGAGGTTTAATATTTTGCATTTACTATAAGCATATGTCCTCTAACCAATCTGTTCAAATGGTGATCCTGCGGTCCCGTTTGGCCCCGCTCCAGAGTTTTTTTTTTTTTTTACATAT
Source organism: Cyrtodaria siliqua (assembly GCA_037043455.1). Classification (NCBI taxonomy): domain Eukaryota; kingdom Metazoa; phylum Mollusca; class Bivalvia; order Adapedonta; family Hiatellidae; genus Cyrtodaria; species Cyrtodaria siliqua. The sequence continues at coordinate 524,830 of JAWPHD010000035.1, forward strand.
GTCTTTTTTTTTTTCGTTTCTTAACATTTGTGTTCTTTTTTTTCAATTTTGTCACTTTTTGTTTTTTACATATGTCACCAAACGTGTTACATTTGTCATATGCTTTTACATATGTGACTTTTATTTTTACATTTGTAACCGTTTTTACATTTGTGACATTTCTCACGTTTGAGGTTCCTAAATAAGTCCAGATACTACACATTTTCATCCAGAGATTCGGATCAAAATTCGGCTTATATGTGAAAGCACTAGCCGATTCCGAAACGACGAAAAAACGGCTTCGGTTCTGTTTCGTTTCGGTTTCGGTGTATATGTGAAAGGACCTTTAAAGGTCCTTAATTATAACAGTGGAGTTATGGCCTTTGACTTAGTTAAAAATGCTATATGTTGCCTTGTTAAGGCGATAGGGCCTTCACTTTTCATCTGATCTTTACCAAACTTTACCAGATTGTTAATATTAATGAAAGCTCGGACAAGTTTAAAAACCAGCCGGATCGAAACAGTAACAGCGGAGTTATGGCCCTTAGTTTAGTTAAAAATGCTATATTTTGCCTCGTTAAGACGATAGGGCCTTCATTTTTCATTCGATCTTTACCAAATGTTATCATCTTGTTAATATCAATGAAAGCTCGGAAAAGTTCTAAAACCAGTCAGATCGGACGAGTAACAGTGGAGTTATGGCCCTTGATTTAGTTAAAAAGGCTATATTTTGCCTCGTTAATACGATAGGGTCTTCATTTTTCATCCGATCTTTACCAAACTTTACCAGATTGTTACTATCAATGAAAGCTCCGACAAGTTTATAAAACCAGCCAGATTGGACCATTTACACTGGAGTTATGGCCCTTGATTTTCTGAAATATGCTATATGTTGGCCTCATTAAGAAGAAAGGGCCTTCATTTGGCTAGATTTCATTAAAACATTTCAGGGATGATCAGTACCAAGCCTAGTTGTACATATCTCACTGTGTTCCGGTTGAATGATTTTGGCGGAATTATGTCCCTTTAAAGGTTTTAATACACAAACTTTGTCCTGACTAGTTCTCCTGAACCCCTGGCCGGATTTAAACGAAATTTTTTAGTGATGATCAATTCCAGGTCTAGTTTGCAAATCTTTGCCGTGTTCCGTTGAATGATTTTTGGCAGAGTTATGGCCCTTTAAAGGTTTTAATACACACAATTTGTCTGGATTATTCTGCTGAACGTCTCCCCACATTTCAACGAAACTTTACAGGGATGATCAGCACCAAGCTTAGTTGTGCATATCATCGTCGCATTCCGGTTAACAGATTTTTGGTGGAGTTATGGCCCTTTAAAGGTTTTTGATACACAAACATTTTTCGGGCTAGTTCTCCTGAACCCCTGGCTGGATTTTTTACGAAACTTGACAAGGATGATCAGTATCAAGCCTAGTTGTGCATATCATCGCCATATTCGGGTTGAATGATTTTTGTCAGAGTTAGTCTGTTCTGAACTCCTTGCTGGATTTCAACGAATCTTGATGGGGATGATCAGTACCAGGCCTTGTTGCACCTATCATTGCCGTGTTCCGGTTGAATGAATTTTTGCAGAGTTACGACCTCTTAAAAGTTTTAATACACTAACATTGTACAGACTAGTTCTCCTGAACCTCTGGCTGGATTTCAACGAAACTTGTCAGGGACAATCAGTACCAAGCCTAGTTGCGTAGATCATCACCATGTTCTGGTTAAACGATATTTGAAAGAGTTATGGCCCCTTGTGCATAAACTTTATCTTTAGCCAGTAGAGCGTGCACAGGCCCTCTTGGGCCTCTTGTTTACTGAAAAAATGCGATAACCTGTTTAAAATTACCTTACAGATGTTTTATTTGTACAATATGAAAACGTTTTACTCCGAAATTAAGGTTTTGTTTCATACCACATCCAACCCAGTTTTCGCTTCTTGGAGAAGGGGTTAGACGGGGTATGAAAGTTAATACTCGGACCACTTAATAACTTGTAAATAAGCAGACCAAGTTGCAGTTAGTTAGAGCTCAGTGGGTTTGGACAGCTATGTCATAGTACACCGCCATTATTGTCATTCTGAAATCGGATGCCGTGGTGGTCTAATAGTCAGTATGCTTGCCCTGAAAGCAAGAGGTTCGTGGTTCGATTCACGCCGCTGCAGAACTGGTAGTTTGTCTGAATATTGAATAATGTTTTGTTCTTGTTAAACGCAGTAGAGTACTTCTGTAAAATGTAGTCGACTATCTGAGAAAATCCATGTTGAGCGGGTTTTGAGAGCTACCTCATAACAAAACGTTATAACTGTCATTCAAATATCGGGTGGGTGGTGGTGTAATGGGTAGCAAGAAGTTATGGTTCGATTTCCGGCTGCGGCACGCCGATGTTTGTAATGATTTGTATGAACGTGTCCTTCTTAGACGCAATATAGTACTAGTATATATATACTTATTTTATGATAAGCAAGGGGATACTGCATTTTAGCAGTGATATTTTATGATAAGCAACGGGATACTGCATTTTAGCAGTGAAATAAAAGTGTTAGTTTATTTCAGTTAATTACTTCAGTTTTGTTTTTTCACTACCTGCCTTAACTACTCGATGAAGTAAAATATGTTATTCGCTCCAAAATAGTAAATATCTTCTATATATATATTTTAAAATGCTGACGTTTAAAAATCGGCCTCATATTTCTGTCGCCGCATCCCGTGTATGTATAATTCCATGTTCATGGTCGATACACATGTTTATACGTGTAGTGTTTATCAAGCACGTGAAAACCTGGTATAAAAAAATTAATTAAATTGCTGATATTGCTGATTTCTTTTTATACAGAGTCATTATGATTGTAACTATATTTGTAAAAACATGCTACAGTACAGATATGTCTGAATTTATAACGTGAATTAAATTAAACAACATTACAAACTATTTAATTCCTTATAAGCCAATGGTTAGAACTATTTATGAAAGGGAGTGACTACTGTATTCGCTTCCAAGGAAAACGAATCTATTGACTTCTAACCAGTTATATAGTTGTTCTATTGTATATCATAAACTATAAGGAAGTTTTGGAGAAAAATTACTATTTACTTTTGAAAGGCAATACAGATATAAGTATAAGGAACTAAATAGTGGCTTTATTATGACATGTTGAATTATTGCAGGCTAAGTGTACTATTGCACGATTACGTATTGAACTATTGTGGCATATTTTCCATCAGAACTATATAATCACCAGATTTACTTTATAAATAACGTTTCAAATGGGTCAACTATGGCCCCACCCTAGGGGACAAATGATTTCTATATAGGGAACGCTTGTGATGTAACCCCTTCATAAAAAACAATATAATCTGGAATACTGAGTTAATGAGCCGTTTAAACATCATTTCAATCGATGCAGTCCCCCAATTTAATTAAAATATATTCGAAAGTTACAGGTTGTTTTAACGAGACATCTACATCTATACTGTCATACGAAGCTGACATGATATATGGTGACATTGCTATCATAACTAAAAATAGATACATATTTTGATAAGGGAACTACCCATGATTTTTTTTTAAAATTTTAAACAGAATTTCGTTGTAATTGATTTACAGTTGTGAAACATCTGCTAGACGAATTGACCTCAGAAAACAGTAATGCAAGACGCTTTATGTAAAATATACATGTTTTTGTATTTCTTTACGTAATAATGTGTAGTAGTGTGTGCCTTTATGTGTACCACACACATTGAACTTTATGTGTACCACACACATTGAACTTACATTGAACTTTATGTGTACCACACATATTGAACTTTTTGTGTACCACACACATTGAACTTACATTGAACTTTATGTGTACCACACATATTGAACTTTATGTGTACCACACACATTGAAGCACAGGAAGCGTCGGCCTGGGGGATTTGCGTAATGATGGCCAGTAAATTATTCTCCTTTCGTTTTCACTGTAGGTAAAGTGCGAATCGAATTTGAGTGTGTAGATATCCACACGCTAGTTTGTAGACAGACATATGATGGTTTGTAGATGTGGAAACCCATACTTGGCAAATAATCGTGATTTTACAAAGTTATTTTCCATAAAAATGTACACTGAACGTCTGTGTGTTACTTTTACACAATGCACCGCACTTTCAAGTGCCCACATCGAGAATCTGAATTTGATGTTATCAGGCGGTTTATACGGTAAGAGATTTTGTATATCTACCTTACTGCCTTATATTTCATCAAAATACATTTACTGGATCAGTTCAATTGTATTTCAATATGTTTCTTATAGATGTCGGTCTCAAAACTAAATGTGAAAGCCAAAATATATATTTTGTCTGATTGTTCGGCGTCCCTTGAGGGCGCCGGACATACTGTGGTAGTACTTTGACCTTAGGCATGGGTGCATGGGGAATCAAAAGGACTGATAGTTGAGTATGTTTGGATTGTAATTAAAAATGTTTAAATGGCATTTAAAGCATGCTATAAAACGCACCAGAATAAGATATAAAACACAAGAGATAAAACTGCTTAGCGATTTCTTGAATTTCTGTAAGAAATGATGCACCAATAATTCAAAAATTATACAAAATCATTTCATTAAAACGATGTCTCCCTGTATTTTGACTGAAAACGAGGCAAATGAGTAATACGAATTTTAGAAAAATTAACGAAATTTATCGATCGTAATATCTGCGTTTCAAATGTTTTCACATTGTTCTCGTTTTTAAATCGTTTTGATTAATTATTATTGCCAAATTACATTAAATGTTGCTAAGAAATGAGAAAATACGATGATATATCGGAAAGTTTTGGCATTTAAATTTCGTTTACGGGAAATCGCTAATTTTGTAATGCTTCATTTTGACTGTCAAATGCAGACAAATGTATTGAAAACGAAAGTAGATTTATGAGCGCAGACTCGGAATCAAAAATATTCAAAATTATGCGACTTCCAGTCGAAATGGTGTTATGAAAAGGGTGTAATAGATTTGTTTGAACCCATCCCCCTTTACTTTTGAAAATCCCCCCACATTTTTAGAGGAAGGGGGGAAATCCCCCCTGCTTTTTAGATCCTAGATTGGACACTGCATTTTATATTGTTTTCTAAGCTGAACTGGCTTGTGCAAGATCAGCTTTACCATATGCTGTCATCCATCTGTCTTCTTCTCAGTAACCAACACTGAAATTTTCATGAAACATTATGTTAAGCATCTTAGCATTGACCTTTCAAGTTTGTTCAAATTGGGTGGATCATGTCATTTACTAAGTTATAAAATTAACTTATGTATAACCTTACCCTTACCAAAAATATAGGCTTCTGGCGACTATTTGCTGCAACTCTGCGACAAACATTGCTGCAAAGCTGCGGCGAACAAGTTTGCGGCGATGTTGCGGTACACTTTTATCATGCAAATGAGGTCTGCGGCAAAGTTGCAGCGAACAAATATGCAAATGAGGTTCTGGTGATGTTCCGGCGATGTTCACCGCAACTTTGCCGCAGACCTCATTTGCATGGTAAAAGTGTGCGGCAACTTTGCAGCAAACTTCATTTGCATAATGCTTTTAGCTGTAATCTTCTGGCGATGTTCGCTGCAACTTTGCAGCAAACTTCATTTGCATAAAATGTTTCTCTGCACTGTTCTGGCGATGCTTGTGGTGATGTTCGCTGCAAAGTTGCGGCAATGTTCGCCAACACATCGCGGCAAAGTTCTTCAAAATAAATAAGGACTGAAATTATGAAATGGAACAATAGTGCGCTGTTTTAAAAAAACATATTTAGATCAAAAACATGATTTTTTTTCACTATTTAACATGGACTGCACCAAATTTAAATAAATGGAAACGGTTTAAATAAATCTACACTAAATAAATTCTCTCGATTTAAAGTATATCCTTACGGTTTGTTATGGGGGGTTGCGGGTGTCCGACCAAAGTTGACATTTCAAAATGTCTCGTAAGGGTCCCATGCCTAGTTAGGAAATTCCTCACGGGTGTATGTCTCACGCCCAGTGTTTTACATGTGCTCATGGCGATGTCGACCGCTGTCATTTCTACTTTACTCCCATTTTGATGGAGATGTCGGCCGCTGTCATTTCTGCATTACTCCCATTTTCATGGAGATGTTGAACGCTGTCATTTCTGCATTACTCCCATTTTATGGAGATGTCGACCTCTGTCATTCATGCATTACTCTCATTTTATGGAGATGTCGACCGCTGTCATTTCTGCATTACTCCCATTATCATGGCGATGTCGACTGCTGTCATTTCTACATTACTCCTATTTTCATGGAGATGTCGACCGCTGTCAATTCTGCATTACACTCATTTTCATTGAGATGTCGACCGCTGTCATTTCTGTATTACTCCCATTTTATGGAGATGTCGACCGCTGTCATTTCTGCATTACACCGATTGTCGTGGAGATGTCGGCCGCTGTCATTTCTGCATTACTCCCATTTTATGGAGATGTCGACCGCTGTCATTTCTGCATTACTCTCATTTTCATGGAGATGTCGAGCGCTGCCATTTCTGCATTACTCTCATTTTCATGGAGACGTCGAGCGCTGTCATTTCTGCATGACTCCCATTTTTATGGAGATGTCGAACGCTGTCATTGCGCATTACTCTCACTTTTACAGAGATGTCGACCGTTGTTATTCCTGCAATACAGTCATTTCATAGAGATGTTGAGCTCTGTCATTTCTACATTACTCTCATTTTTATGGAGATGTCGAGCGCTGTCATTTCTGCATTATTCCCATTATCATGGAGATGTCGAGCGGTCATTTCTGCATTACTACCATTATCATGGAGATGTCGAGCGGTGTCATTTTCATGGAGATGTCGAGAGCTGTCATTTCTGCATTACTCTCATTTTCAAGGAGATGTCGAGTGCTGTCATTTCTGCATTACTCCCATTATCATGGAGATGTCGAGCGCTGTCATTTCTGCATCACTCCCATTTTTATGGAGATGTCAAGCGCTGTCATTGCGCATTACTCTCACTTTTACAGAGATTTCGAGTGCTGTTATTCCTGCATTATCTCCTTTTCATAGAGATGTCGACCGCAGTCATTTCTGCATTTCTCTCATGTTTATGGAGATGTCGAGCGCGGTCATTTCTGCATTACTCCCATTTTCATGGAAATGTTGAACATCATCCTAACTGTAGCAGTCCAATAGGCACTTGGTGCCTGGATATCTTAGAATCAGCACCAGACCCTTAGGTCAGACCGACAAACATAAATATAAACATTTACCAATTTTTTTTTAAAATTTCAATAATCTCAGTTAAATTTTTACATGTCCATGTGCTTGAATACCCATTTTATTAAATTGTTTTCTTCCTGTGCCAATTTTTTTTATAAAACTGTATATTTTTGTGTGTTTTTTTTGAGTTTTTTTTACGGGTATAAATAAAAATATCATGATCATATTCACAAGTGCTATTAAATAGCAGATTCATTTCAAATTACAACTGAAAAAGTCGGCATTACCACTGTTAGTAGCGCACTGGGCTTTGAATCCAGAGGTCAGTTGGATCCTCAGACAGTACCATGTTGTCTTTAAACATGACACTATTTCTATAGCGTACACCCTTTATAATGATTGACATGCAACATTGTGTCTTATTGTCCCTCGTCTCCAGCCACTAATTCAAATGAGTACATTATCAGTTACCTGTATAGATGGTTCATGTGATACTGTACTAGGTTTAATAACAAACAAAAACAATTAGTCTAAAACTGATCGTCTGTTGGCCCTTCATGGCATAAAAACGACGTTAAAAATTCAAACAGATATGTGAAGTGCATTGTCCATTAATTCTTGGCTTACTTAGCTTTCTCTCCAAATGTTTCAACAACGACTTTGTAATCACTCGGCATTCATCACCTTATCTTTCCATAAACTATTTATTTAAACCTAATGCAGTCAATTCATTTAACACATTTTAAGGAAAGTCCTGCAACGAAACCGTTTGGAAAATTGTCTGAATGACCTAGTTAATTCAAAATACATTTAACCAAGTCAACATAGCAACGTTTGTTAATATTATGTCCATGACCACTAAATATACCAAGGTTTAGTACTGATGATAAGATAGTTAAAATAACTGATAAACACGTGTACTGTTATTTAATAACGTATGTTTTAATTCTTCAAAATTTTGGCGCCGAATTGATGCTTTGCATCAAGTTTTTCTTGTTTGGTTTGTAGATGTTAACATTGATCGAAACGAGTGTTTGTGTTAGTGTTAGTGTTTGCTAACGTTCTGAGCTCATGAATATTCATGCACATATCAAGATTTATTTACGAGACACATTTAAATAAGAATTTACACATAATTATCTTCAGCGATATATTGTTGAATTAAATACATTAAAATGATATTTTATAGAAATTCATCAATACTAACTGATTATGTTTGTGTTATACAACTGGTTAATGTGAGTTATTCGATTCTTTCCAATTAATATTTCCATATTTTCAGATATGGATTTCTATGCTTTGAACGGGTCCTCGGAAGACGAAGCCAACGTGTAGAAAACCTCTCAAACAGAAGCTCGAGCGTTTAACTGAGCATAATGCAACTTCACTACCAAACATAGCGCCAGCCATTTTCATGCATAAGAATACACATTTGCAAAAACCATTTCGTCTAGTCCTTTCATTGGGTCCCTGAAATTATTACGTTGAAGTATAAAACACATGTAGTGCTTTGTATAATTTAACTATATACCCCATCACCAAAGTGTTATGTCCGATCGTACGTCCGCACGTACCTTCAGATTTTACATTAAAACATTTGGTTAAGTCTATTACACACACACACACACACACACACACACACACACACACACCATGAGAGCAACATGTTCATACCAAAAGTATGTCGATGTCAATGACCTTGTCCTAACTTTTGAACTTTGTTAACTTATACATTCGAGTTTTACATTGAAGTCTGTAGTTAAGTCCATTTTTTCAGACACCAAAAGTCGTATAGCGTTCAATGTTCATATATGGTTACATCAATGTAAATAACAGTGACCTACTGTTAGTAATTTGTTTATTTAGTCCATTTCTCACATAATTACAGCTTTAGACGTTTCAACACTGTATGAGAGCAACACGCTCCTACCAAAAATAGGTAAATGGAATAACCTTCACCTTCCACCATTTGTATGTGACTGAAAGCGCGAAATCGGGGCAGATGTGTGTCATGGACATACGTTGTTTCTTTGTAGGATTGCACATTTTTCTATAATCTTAGTAGAAAAACATTTGAATTATATGAAGATTGCATATTAATATATGTGTTACTTTCTATGTTGTTTGGCAGTTAGTGTGTGTGTGTTCGTGTGTGTGGGTGTGTGTGTGTGTGTGTGTGTGTGTGTCTCCCTCTCTCTCTCTCTCTCTAAACTACATATGGCTACTTCTTGTCTAAATAATGAATATACTTCGAGAAAAAAAGAAAAGTAATAGTTTTAAAAAGTCATCAAGCAAACATCGAAAAACTGGCGCTTATAGCAAACTTACCATCAACAAACTAGCGCATAACTTCTACAAACCAGCGCATATACATCTACAAACTTATCTAGATTTCAGTGAAATGAGCATTTAAGACAAACAAAAAAATAACTATTTTGGTACATACTACTACAGTATATCATTTAATTAAACAATTAAACAAGTATGAAAGAAACAGCATTTAGACAAAGATATTTAGAAGAAATGTTATAACATCCTATACCATACATATTTCGCCATGCCTAATGCAGTGAATGAAATGAACATATAAAACATATAGCAACATGTCGTCAAAGTTATCAGAGTTTAAAGCAGTGATGGAAATTAACTTAACGATTGAAGCAAATGAAATATCGTAACAATACTGCGTTTGTTTACATGTTCAATGCCAATTCAACCCCATGATGCAACTGAACATGTCTACAAACTAGCGCGTCGATATCTACAAACTCAAATTCGATTCGTACTTTACTTACAGTGTTTTTTTTGTAAAAAACACGTTATTACTTAGAAGATACATGACCCGCACCTTTCTGCATATTTTTTGGCAGCATAACTGCCATTTAGTTTAAACATTTTATAAATGATTGTTTCGTTTTAGCTTATACCCAGCATATTTAGAAACGCAACCTTCTTAGTTTTGATTATTTTCAGCCAAATGTTTTTTGTCCAAATCAAGATTGTATTTTATGTTGGTACACAAGTCTCCTTGTCCCAAAGGTTAACATATGGCTATGAAAGGTTGCATAAGTTTCACTCTGCCTCTTTCAAATATATTTTAAAATGTAGAAATTCAAACTAGAACGAATTCGACGGCCACGCCGTTGTAAAATACCCACGTTTTATTCACACAGGTCACTTCCACCCACCCCGCCCACCCCCACTCCACCCCCGCCCACCCTCACCCTACCCCCCTGCACACAGTATACACAATGTAATACCTTCATCAAAATGTCCATATGAGAAATAATTTTTAAATAAACTGACCCCCTGTTACCCTCCACCCACCACCTACCCCCTCCAACCCAAACCCCAGGGAAGACGTCCGCGTTTTAAATAATAAATCATTTGACATGCTGTGTATTCAATTTTTAGTGTATTTGAACGTTTGACCCCCCTGAGGGACCCTGGGTGCAGAGCCATCATGATAATGTTTCATTTGAGACATAATTACAAAAAAAAATAAGGAAAAAAAAGACCCCAAATCCCGCCCGCCCCACCCACCCTGGGCCCCAGGGCAGACGTTCGAGTTTGCGAAATATAAAAATCGTTTGATATGTTGTTTATCTTTTATAGACGATTACATATACCAAGTTATGTGGAAAAATATGAAAAAATGACAGTATAATTGAATTTTTAGTTTATTTAACCTTTTGACCCCTTCTGAAGGCCCCTGGGCTCGGAGCCAAACATAATAGTGCTTTTGCGCGCCGTCATCATATTATGATGTCATACCCTTAGTTTGGTTGAATTCCGTTCAGCGGTTTATGAGGAGATGCGGTAACGGACAGACGGACGGACGGACGGACGGACAAACGGAGGCGATTTTAATATACCCTGTTTTTTTCAGAAACGTGTGTATAAAAATACTAAGGGTTACGTTTTTAAATGTACTGAGTGTATATTTATACTGGCGGCCAATGAAAACACACCAGTAGAGTATATGGGTGTTAAATTGTGTTGCTAAAGTAATGTATACTAAAAGAAAAAAGAAACGCAGGGTGCGTATTTCCGCTATATATTGCATATACTGCACACTTAATTCCATATATATTCAAAGGAAATCCCAATATGTTTTGTAAAAAAAAAAGTGCAGTTAGTTAGAGAAAGGACACAACTGTGATGTTGTAGACGTTTTAATCACAGTACACGTTGTAACAAGAAATTCATAAATGCTGAAGTTCCTCTTTGAAAAATTGAGCCAGTTCAGTACTGTATTTAATGTTAAGTGACTGCAACATTTAAAGCCTAAGTTTGCTCACCTGCTTGAGCCAAATGCGCATTCTGACGATAATGAAAGTTTTAAGGGGTAACCATTGGTGTGTTCAGTGCTGTTAAAACCTTCTTTCTAAAAGGACAGGCCTAATTTCGCCCTGTACCATTCGATTAGCAGTAGCATATTAAACATACAATATATAGCAGAAATACGCACCCTGCGTTTTTTTTCCTTCAGTATATATTAATAAGTGCATATTTAGAAACTGAAGGATATTAATTAACAACTGCAAACACTGATTCTTTGAAAATTCCTAAATATGGTGTATAGTGTTCAATTAAAGCCACAAGGGTATAAAACAAAAGTCACACATGTTAATACCGGGTATGTCACACCGTTTTACCGTTCCTAGGAAATCATCCCGATGTCACGTTAGTCCACACTTAGCTAGGGTTACACGTAACTTTTTCTTGCTGGAATAACGTGACGTCGTGATGATAACGTGACGTCGTGATGATAACGTGACGTGATGTCGTGATGATAACGTGACGTCGTGATGATAACGTGACGTCGTGATGATTTCCCTGGTCCCTGAGGTCATCAGTTCGTCACCCCAGGTGACACGATTTCTGGTCCCTGGGGTCAGCAGTTCGTCACCCCAGGTGACACGAATTCTGGTCCCTGGGGAACATTATTGATATATAAATTCTCCAAAATATGTGTAAGGATTACTTTTAAAAGACTGCCTAGCCAATAGCATCTTTATTTTTCAAATGCATTTTTATTGAAATGAATAATGTCAAAAAATGGGATTTACATACGACACGGATCATCTCATTAGCATGCTACTGCGTACTGTTTAGCTCTACGACTGCGTACAATTTAGCTTTACCACTGCGCACGTTTTAGCTCTACCACTGTGTTTTATTTAGACTCTATAACAGCGTACTTTTAGCTCTACCACTGCGTATTATTAGGCTCTACAACTACGTACTATTTAGACTCTACCACTGCGTACTATTTAGACTTTACCACTGCGTCCTTTTAGCTCTACCACTGCGTACTATTTAACTCTACCACTGCGTACTAGTTTGCGCTACCACTGCGTACTATTTAGACTTTACCACTGCGTCCTTTTAGCTCTACCACTGCGTACTACATAGTTAACTCTACCACTGCGTACGAGTTTGCATTACCACTGCGTACTATTTACACTTTACCACTGCGTCCTTTTAGCTCTACCACTGCGTACTATTTAACTTTACCACTGCGTGCTAGTTTGCGCTACCACTGCGTACTATTTAGATTCTACCACTGCGTACTACTTAGATTCTACCACTTTGACGTTTTAACTCTACCACTGCGTACGTTTTAGCTCTACCACTGCGTACTTTTTAGATTATACCGCTGCGTACTTTGTAGCTCTACCACTGTGTACTATTTTGCGCTACCACTGCGTACTATTTACACTAATCTAGCACTGTGTAATAATTAGCTCTATCACTGCGGACGTTTTAGCTCTACCACTGCGTAATATTTGAACTCTACCAATGCGCACTTTCAGCTCTACCGCTGCGTACTATTTAGACTCTACAACTGTGTACGTTTAGTTCTACCGTTGCGTACTATTTAGACTCTACCGCTGCGTACTATTTAGATTCTACCACTGTGTACTATTTTGCTTTAGCACTGCGTACTATTTAACTCTACCACTGTATTCTATTTAGCTTTGCCACTGCGTACTATTTAGCTCTGCCACTACGTACTATTTTTCTCTACCACTGCGTACTATTTTGCTCTACCACTGCGTACTGTTTAGCTCTACCACTGCGTATTATATAGCTCTACCACTGCGTACTGTATAGCTCTAGCACTGTGTACTTTTTAGCTCTACCACTGCGTACTATTCAGATTATGTCTCAGCGTACCCTACAAGATTTAGATTTCAATTCGGCTGTACTAGTGACTGTGTATTTACTTAGACTATTTGAACAAATATGTTTTTATGAAACTCTTCTATTTAAGGCACGCACGGCAATTCAGGCCTTACAAATTTCTCTTGCTTTATTATTTTAGTATCATTTTGACTTTAAACAGTGTTGCATATAATTAAATAATTTGAATACTTTCATTTTCTTCTTATTCTACCGTAGGTTTTAACATAGTATTGGTGCAATATAATCGCCAGTTAGTAACGTGCAAAAACAATTAGCTTTATGCTATTTTTATAATTAATGTTAATGATTGAACAATTGCCAGTTATGTGAAGAACTAACGCGACGCCGAGAGTTTTTAAAAAATACATGAGATTACCAACGTTTTCGGCACACCCTGTAGCATGACATGCGTAAAGTTTCATTCCGGTTTAAGTGTAATGATATATCATTTATCAAAGGCTACAACGTCTAAAATTATAAAATGTTATGAATAAGGGAAATCCCCGATCAGTTCACAATGACACTAATTTATTACAGTTCATGACTGGTTTATCTGCTCCATTACTTGGCATTTTGAAATTATCTGATTTTAGTATCTATCTATAAACTTTAAGTTAGTGTTAATATTACAATTAGATTAGCCTACATTATTGTAATGCATTTACATTGCGGATAATGATAATACATACATGAATAAAGATCATACGTACATATTTAAAATTGTTAACTTTTATTTGGGAGGGAAATTGTAATTACAATCAAGACACAGACATATATGTAAGGTGCCGCCGACGATATCTTGAAAGGACACATCCTAATCTTGACTTTTATTTTTAAAAAACTCGCGGCGTCCCGTTAGTTTTTCTACATAACTTGCATTTGTTCAATCATTAATATTAATTATAAGAATAGTATCTAACAAATTAGTTTTGCATATTATTAATTCTTAAATATATTGCACCAATAATATATTTTAAACCTATGGTAGAATAAGAGAAAACAATGAAAACCCAAACTTTTTATTTAATTATTTGTAAGCAGGTTTAAAGTCAAACTGATACTGGATAAATACATCGAGAGGCTAATTTCATTGCATGCTTAACACTTCAAGATTGCCGTGTGTCCCTTTAAACTAACTGAATACAATTAAAGTGAAAAGGTTGTGAATGCAGAGTTCATTAATACCTGGTGTCCTTGTTGATACAACCTTTAATGCGGTTAACCGCCATCTTGTTTTTATCTTACCCAATTATGACACTCTTATCGGTTATTGGTGGTTAAAACGTTTATATTTATATATAAATATTCGTATGCAGAAGGAATCACGTATGTGTTTACATTTAGCTTTGGTTTTGCAGATCAGTCAACCAACCAACCGTGATTACTGCTTTTTATGGATATTCCTTCAAACGGTGTAGAGGAAATACAAAACAAAGAGAGAGAGAGAAAAAGAGATCACACTACGGAGGAATACGGATACACGGAGGTTATTTAATAAGATGGTGAAATATTACGCGTAATAGACGACAGCGCATGTGTAAACACACACGTGTTGGTTAGCAAAGTGAAAGTTAAAACAGACGCATATCTATAAGTTAAGTTATTCGTTTTGTTATTGAGATAAACGCATTTGTGTATAATCGCTAACATGGATCAGAAGTACTGTAGAATAGTAATAGTCCGTATTACATCCTGTTTTTGTTTTTTTTACAGTTATCGGATTACCTATTTTTCCATTTGAAAATTGATAAGTGTATTCTCAGAATTGAATGTTTTTTATGTCTCGTAAAGAGTTCAACATAGTTTTACGATCCAATGGCAAGCAAGCCTGGAAAGAGACCCCGATTTGACAGTGAAGTATCAAGCAAATCGTGTCGATCGGTAGATACGCAAACTACAAATATATCTGACGTATCAGAAGACTTTGCTGTTGGTGACAAGACATCTCAGATGTTACCAAGACAAGATTGTTGTAACAATGGATCCCGGAATGACATTAACAATACATTTCCGAATAAAATTCCAAGAAACGAACGTGCACGGAAACAATCCGTTTCTTTCAATTATAACGATGAGTGTGATGACATTAGACAACACACACCTGCACATTTAAACCATATTGATGAAACGTGTAGTTTAACTAGCTGTGATTGTTTGTCAGGGAATGCCAATTACAATGGATTTCCTTTACATAACGGTGTCAGACGACCCACAATGCGTAAGAAAGGACCACAGTACGATCCACAAGGCGGCGACCGACGACTCACAATATCTGCGACAGAACCGAAACATGTAGCTGGTGTAAATGGCACAAGTATTAACAATGAACCATCGCAATTTCATCGAAGTTGTACAACATCGTGTGTGAATCAACAATCAATGCAACATCAATATAATCAGAATCACATACATCAGCATCAGCAGCAGAACCAACAGATGCAACCTCTTCGTCATCAGCAGCAGCAGAATCATAATCAATTTTCGCGAAGTAGAAGCAGACCAGGAAGTCAGTCGTCCCTACTCAGTGATTGTTCCCATAATTGTCCAGCAGAATTAACAACCACACAACAGTCAAATCGACCCATGATGCATAATAGACAAAACCATGTGGACACGGTTGGATATATGGCGAATGAGTATGATAATGCCACACAACAGCCACATCCTCCGAGACCTGATCAAATATATGACCATATTGACGCTAACGTACTACCTAACGGTACAAATAAACATCGATTTTATAAACGAGGATTTTATACGCTGTGTTTGTTGAATGTTATTTTCGTCATCTTAAATGCAGTTGGATTACCTTTAGTATACAAGTTACAAAATAATGGAGATGACACACCATCTCCAACTCCCGGATGCGTGGACTGTCGCCTTCTGGAGGGATATTCCCACAACGCAGAAATAAAACACGACAAGTGTTGCTTCCAAAATGTAACCAGTTTCCTAAATAGCATCCAAAAGGTTGGTATACATTTACATACATGTAATATATATGTGACAGAAATGCGTACTATTCCTAAAGCATTGATTATGCGAAACTGTTCAACGGTCATCCGATTAGAAGTGTTAAAAACTGATCCGTAAGCATTTTCTTAATCTTTACAACTGTAGGTATTACATTAAGACATGTTCTAAAATGATAAGGTTTCAGATGATTGATATTTTGAAATTATTTCATTGATATCAAAAGTACTCCAATGACGTCAAATTATAGAAATGTTTAGAAGTTAGAGAAACTTGAAATCGAGCGTACTTGACATTTGGGTCTATTTTTAACCAAGTGTTGATGTGACCTTGAAATGCCAATGTCAGCAAAAGGTCAACCGAAATATTAAAACTGATTTAAACAGTTTTCAATATATACTGAAGGGAAAAAGAAACGCATATTCAAATTATTGCCTATAGTACTCTATTATACACACCTAATTCCACGTAATATTCCAGATATATCTCAACGTGTTTTGTACAAAAAGGGGCTACAACTTATTACAGAAAGGACAACTCTGTCATGTCGTAGACCTTATACTTTGTTACTCTAAGAAATTCAAAGAAATTCATAAATGTTGAAGTTTCGCTTGAACAAGGCAAGCCATTTCAGTATTGTGTTTAATGTTAAGAGATTGCAACGTTTAAAGCCTAAGTTTGCTCACCTGCTTGAGCCAAATGCGCATTATGTCGATAATGAAACTTTAACGGGGTAACCATTGATGTGTTCGGTGCTGTTTAAACCTTCTTTCCGAAAGGACAGGCCTAATGGCGCCCTGTACCATTCGATTAGCAGTAGCATGTTAAACATACAATATATAGGGGAAATACACATCATGCGTTTATTTTTACTTTCAGTATATGTACTGCACTTTAGGTTAGTTACATGTTAAGAAAGAATGCCGGATTGCTAAAGTAGGTCAGAGTAAACTATTACTGTAGCTTTTTACCTACTTTCTCCTGTTTAAATATATACCCTTAAAACCGATTCAAGTTAACCTGTATAGTTAAAGTAGAACATAGTGACGCAGGCAACGGTAATCGTCTTTTAAGTAAAATCCTTGAAGAGCAAGTGTTCAATTTATCGATTTCTCTGCAGGGAGGCATGAACGAGGTTTTGTTCATTGCCAAACTAATCTAATCCATGTTGGTAAAATAAACCACAAATAATATGGCCAAACAATGTGAATGTTGATCTCAAAGTTATGTATTTTTGCATTTTGCTAAGACATCTAAAAGAATAGAAAACTTTGCCTAGCCTCAAAACAAAGACAAACTACGAATGCAGTATCGCAAAACAAAGACAAACTACGAATGCAGTATCGCAATATCGGTACTATTTACAATGACAGCATATATAATACATGTTCCACCTATCTTTCTTTTTCAGGACGGAGTGGCACAGCCTATTAAGTCAGGTAAGGAAAATATTTCATCGTACGAGGAGACATGCAGACTATGACACATCTATATTTCCGTTTTAAAATACTACCTTGAATACATCCTGGTCTGATTATTTCATTTTATGGAGGTTTATGATACATTAACACATACAGCAGGCTTGAAAAATGAATAGTTAAGTATATGTAAATTGAGTTTTAACATGATATGAATGAATGAATGAATGGTGTTTTACGGCATGTCGACACATCAATAGGTCATATTGTGTACCAGAAATGGCGTGTGTAAAGTAAACTAACCACTAATGACATGTGTAAATTAAACTTACCCGTAATGACATGTGTAAAGTAAACTAACCAGTAATGCCAGCTGTAAAGTAAATTAACCAATACTGACATATGAAAAGTAAACTAACCAAACAGATATATGTGACATATGTAAAGTAAATTAAACCAGTAATGAAATGTGTAAACTAACCAGTAATGACATGTGTAAAGTAAACTTACCAGTAATGACATGAGTAAAGTAAACTTACCAGTAATGACATATGTAAAGTAAACTTACAAGTAATGACATATGTAAAGTAAACTTACCAGTAACGACATGTCTGACATATGTAAAGCAAGCTATCCAGTCATGATATGAAAAGTAAATTATCAGTTATGATATATGTAAACTTACTCGTAATGACATGTGTAAAGTAAACTTACCCGTAATGACATGTGTAAAGTAAATTTACCCGTAATGTCATGTGTAAAGTAAACTTACCGTAATGACATGTGTAAAGTAAACTTACCCGTAATGACATGTAAACTTACCAGTAATGACATATGTAAAGTAAACTTACCAGTAATGCAATAAGTGAAATGTGTAAGGTAAACTACTCAGTAAACTTACCCGTAATGACATGTGTAAAGTTAACTTACCCTTAATGACATGTGTAAAGTAAAGTTACCCGTAATGCCATGTGTAAAGTAAACTTTCCCGTAATGACATGTAAACTTACCAGTAATGACATATGTAAAGTAAACTTACCAGTAATGCAATATGTGACATGTTTAAGGTTAAATACTTAGTAATAACATGTGTAAAGTAAACTTACCCGTAATGACATGTGTAAAGTAAACTTACCCGCAATGACATGCACCAGTAATGAAATATGTGACATGTGTAAAGTAAACTACTCAGTAATGACATGTGTGAAGTAAACTTACCCGTAATGACATGTTTAAAGTAAACTTACCCGTAATGACATTTGTAAAGTAAACTAACCAGTAATGCAATATGTGACATGTGTTAAGTAAACTACTCAGTAATGACATGCGTAAAGTAAACTTACCAGAAATGGCGTGTGTAAAGTAAACTTACCCGTAATGACATGTGTAAAGTAAACTTAGCCGTAATGACACGTGTAAAGTCAACTTACCCGTAATGCCATGTGTAAAGTAAACTAACCAGTAATGACATATGTAAAGTAAACTTACCATTAATGACATATGTAAAGTAAACTTACCAGTAATGACATATGTAAAGTAATGACATGTCTGACATTTGTAAAGCAAGTCATGACATGAAAAGTAAATTATCAGTTATGATATATGTGACAAATGTAAAACAAAATCACCAGTAATGACATGTGTAAACTACCCTTTAATGATATGTGTAAAGTTAACTTACCAGTAATGACATGTGTAAAGCAAACTAGCCAGTAATGACATATGCAAACTAATATATATTCGTTTAAAACCAATGTATGAAGAGAACGAATCTTTGTCAATGGTGAGTTGAGATCATCCTCCATTAACCTTCCAGTTATGAAACATAGTGAATATCGCAGCAAAGTCAATGGATGAATGAATTATAAAAAAGATAAAATGGCATATGCTTCTAATACTTATGACTTTAAAACATTAGCAAGGGGCGCATTCTGTATGCGTTAAGATGTAATACATTTGTTAAAGTAGTAGTTTTCTTTCGACGTCATATGTCTCAGTCGTAACTTGAAAAACAGAGTGTAAAACTAATTTTATCTAGCACATATACCATTTATGATATTTAAAGCTGTTTATATATATGTATTTGATTTCATGCATTGTAGTAATATCAATTTAGATATGTCATATTTAATGTCAATAGTTTAGGTAATTTAGTAATTCATTTATGTCTGTACTTTTTACAGGACCAAGGCACGCCTTTATTCATCTTAATCCAAAGAAGGGACACTTTACTAGCAACTTTTCAGGTATATTTACAATTTATATATGTAAGCTGATTTATAATTATATAGACGTATGTTTATCATGTTTATTATACAACAATATTTTGAAATTGATATATGATTATCTGGGCATTACATCGTACTGTAAATTTAGTGATTTATTTTGTGGCACACGACAATATCAAGCATTAAAATTAGCATCTTGAAAAATTATGAAATGACATATGCTTCTAATACATGAATTCTGATATTCATGGCCAACTTAAATACCATTTAGTTAGTATTTAAACACATTTCAAATTCAAAAGTTAAGTATGAAACGCAAAGCAAAACTAACACGAGTAATACAGCTCAATACAGCAGAACAAATCGATGTAAAAACTACACTAACATTGCTGCTTTGTGTATGCGGAGCTAAACGAATCAGTCGAGATCTTTTAAAACCGTCTTTTGTTGTCCACCGTCACAGGCGGAGGACTATTGAATTTGCATGTCCGTCCGTCGTTCCGTTAGCCCGTCACCACTTCCGTTTCCGACCAATAACTTTAACATGTATAATTCGATCTTCATGAAATTTTGGACAATAGTTATGGCCATAATATCTAGTTCGAGTTCGATAACCAGCTAGATCGCACATATAACGCCGGAGTTATGGCACCAGGATTTTGCAAAATCGGCTTTCGTTTCCGACTAATAACTTTAATATTTATAATCCGGTCTGGATGAAACTTTAGGACAGTGTGTATGGCCATAATGTATCGGCCAAGTTCACTAACCAGCTGGATCGCAACTATAATGATGGAATTATGGCCCTTTGATTTTTGAAATTGAAGATCTTGCCGTTTCCGCTCAAAAACTTTAACATTTATCATCCAGTCTTAATGAAACTTTAGGACACTGTTTAAAGTTTTATAACAAGCCAGATCGCATCTAGTATGCCGGAGTTATGGCCCTTCGATTTTTGAAGATTTTGGCGGTTTCCGCTCAATAACTTTAGTATTTGTAATCCAATCTTGATGAATCATGTTTATGGCCATAGCTCAAGTTCGATAACCAGCCAGATCGCACCTATCATTCCGGAGTTATGGCCCTTGATTTTTGTAAAAAATCCTTTGCTTTTTAAAAATTGACGATTTTTGCCGAGGTTTTTACTATATATATCAACAGATTTTTAATACATTATAACGCAGACACAAAATCGGGTCACTCTGGGCTTTATTAGTTTCAATAGCTACCAAGTTTACCCAGGTTTTCCAATGCGGGAGCCTGAAACAGCGTAACGCAGAAACGTTGGCCTTAATGCCTGACATTATCCAACCGTACTAATTAGACGATCTAGTAATTACTTTATTTACAGTCGAATCCATTTTAAACTACCTCTCCGTGAACTTAAATATTTATATTTGCATGTAATTGTTCTTTGTTTAAAGTGAGTGTTTTGGTCTGCTGTGTTCTGGGAATGCATTATCTGCTAACGAGTTTCATTTTTTCGCATGCTTATTCTGTTGTTATGCCACACTTAACAATATCTTAGTTTGCCCAAACCCGACCTTAGATTTTTCAGATGGGTAGGTAGGTAGGAAAATTATTTGTTTTCTTCAGTGTATGTCAGATTATTTTGTGAATGATGTTTAGTGTCAATTTAACAGTTTGTTTTGACTTAAAACACTACTTTTTGTACCTTATTAAACATGAGTTTTGTATTCTGGTGTGTATTGCAATGTTGAGATACAATTCATCTCTTAAACAAATGGCAAACCAGAGGAACCGGATTAAATGCGGATCCGACAGGATACGAATAAAAATATCATAAGCATATATATGTTTACTGGAAAAAATAGTTTGAGTTGGGCCGATTTCTTTGGGCCGATCATGTTCGGGCAAACAAACATATTTTTATTATGACCTTCTTAAGTTGCTATATATGCATCTTCTTCGTTTTTCTAACAGACGACGGATTCAAACACGCTCGTGTTATCTGGGAGTCTAGTACAATGTTACGCAGCCACGTTGACGTCAATAAATCAGATTGTTCAACCGTTCGTATCAAGCGTCCTGGTCATTACTTCATGTACAGTCGAATCCATTTTAAACTGCCTTTCGATAAGGCAAGCACAGGTAGTTTTACGCTTGGTCATAGCGTCTGCAAAGTAAAATATTCGGGAAAGGATGATGTGTTGGACGAAACAACTCACATGTACTTTACGGAAAAGTCGAATATGGAACACACTAGCATTTTGCAGTCGGTTGTATCTTTGAATGAAAATGACGAAATTTACGTTCGGCTCCACAACACAAAGTACTTGGATCAATCAGACACACGCCCAAGTCCTCATTTATTTGGAATATTTTTGTTGTCTGAGAAACAGATTAGATAAACATTGACGCAAAATAACGTCTTACTGCTCAACAGATTTGGTACACATGTCTATATACAGTACACATGTTTACGTGTTTTGCCTTAGGTCAGAGGAGAATGTGCAGGGAAAGGTAGATACCAATAATAGTGTAGATTAAAGACTACTCAAAGTTTAGCACCAAGCATTTTATTTTTTGCCTTATTTTTGAACCTAGAAATAAGGATATTTATGGTTTCTTTTATATGGTTTAAGTATAGAATGATAAAATGCAATTACTCTTAAACAAAGTAATGGTATTACCAGATACTGTCGAATTGAGTAGTATATGACAATAAGCATCATACTGTGGTTATAATACGGTGGTTATGAAAATAAATAATCGATATTTACCGAATCACGGGCTCAATTAGCACTAGTTATAATGTTCTACTCAAAGTTTGCTTAGCACCGAACTTTCAATTCGACATTTTACGTTGGCTGTTTTTTTTTCCAAAAGCATAAACCTCAACAAGTAATTTTGTTTTATGATTAATCGCATTGCATCATTCTATACTCAACATTTCTATACTTAAACGATATAAAAGAAACCATTAAGATGCCTCTCCTGGTTTTAAAAATAAGGCCAAAAAGTGTTGGTGCTTAGCGCACTTTTAATAGTATAGTAATTGTACCTAGTCGACACTGGATATAATTGCCAATTATATATGTTTTTTGCTGTTGAAACTGGAGATAGATTGTTATGAGAATTTGTTCATGCTTTAGACATTTTTAAAATACTTATTGCATATTCTTTGTTAATAGAGATAGAATAGTAAATGATTGTGTTATTATTCTAGTTTATAACATGTCATATATACTATATATACACACATATGTATAAACACCCTGCGAAAAAGCACAATAACATTGTGTATACTACTAGAGAATTGTATCAATACAATTTAGCGACTGTGCTGTACAGCGCACCAGAGTTTAATTTGAATCAGTAGTGTTATTTTTACTGGTCCTTTGGTACCAACGAGCCCAACATAGGTGGTTTTAAAGTAGAATACCGTTTAAGCTTGGTGCTATGAGGCATGAGATGTGTTGCTTATTACATTACCTCTCATGAACAGACTCAATAAGACGGAGAATTTATTTTCTTGGTTGTGTTTGTTGCTTCCAGAGGATCACCTTTATCTGTATTTTTGAACAAGTTTCAAACAAAAAACAATATGCCCACTGATACTCTGTAAGTACCAACTTGAAGTCAGTGCATATTTATATATTGATAATGAAAAATCAAGATAAATGAATAAGAAATAATATTTATATACATTTAGTTTTCTTCTTATTACCCTCTTTTTTTTCAAATACATTTTCTTGAACTTTTTTGTATAAATAATAGTCTGAAAGCAAATACATCTGAGTACAGAGCATATTATTTCGTGTTTTTGTAACTTTCAGAAACATACATAGCAAAATGTTCGGTGAATTCAGAATTTATACTCTATACTTATTTCAAACTTAATTTGTAATGCAAAGGGCGTGAAATAGAATACATCTTCTAACGCATGCTATTGTGACTGTTTCACTTATTTATGCATCTCCTCTTTTCAATAACTAGACGTTGCCTCTAAATCTGCATAATGCATGTGAATTTCATTAATTATTTTAAAATAAAATAATATACTCCTCCGTTTTTTTTTAAAAATAATTTCTGGACACAAACACATTTTGCGGGATCAACATTTAGTTTTGCAAAACATACCCTGGCCCCACCTCATGTCAGACTACTGGAAGGTGGAGAGCCGGCTCCGCTTGTTTCCTGTTACTATGCCTATAAGTCGAATAGAATCAGGAGCAACCACTCGGGCTAGTCGCATTGAAATGCAAAGGACTTCGAGTAAGAAATGGAATATCTCTTCCAACTCATGATGTATGTAATGAACAGTTTCACTCCTTGCTTCATCTCCGCAGCTCAAATACTAGACGGTGACGTGACTCTATATCTGCATAAAACATTTGAATTCCATTACTCATTTTAAAGTAAAATAATATATACTTTAATGTACGGGTAGAGTTATGTAGCTCTTTTGTTTTTTAGAATAATTGTTTTTCTGAATGTATTTGTTTTAAATACAGTTATACTATACTTTTACTTTCCACCCAATGAAATAGTCTAAAATGATTGATTCTAGAAATGTAAAAACTAGACTAAACATTGCTTGCCCTATTTCAGTTTATTTTGCCGGAGGCCGCAGTAGCTCACTTGATAGGAACTCGTGCTTTAGAGCTAAATATATCTCCGCCACATGGATTCTCTCCCTGGCATGTCTGATGGAAAACTTCATCCTTCATAGCAAAATGTAACGTGTTACCGGGACGAAAAAACCCATTTCATTCATTCATTTTGTCATAAACAATTATATTATATATCACCACTACTGTCAATTATTTCAAACACATATGGAACAGTTGCTAATAATATGTGATGGCATGTTTCATTTTAAAAACATTTTAAACAAAGATCTTATAGTTAATATTTAAATAATTTCTCATCTCTAATTTGTGAAAATATAGTATTTATATACGCTATCGCAAATCGCAAATCGATTTAGCATTTTATTTAAGAAGAAAGTTAGGTCTATTTAATTTGTTTTTATCTAAAAGTTTTTTAACTCAAATATTACGTCATTTTATCATATACTTCCCTACAAATATGTTGTTTTTGAATATACGATACAACACAGACCTTGCTAGTCATATCAATCAGGATTTCGTTGCCGGGCAATAAAGCTTTATCACACGCGTGAAATATAGGGTGAAAAAATGGCACATCACGGAAATAACCGAATGTTCCTAATACCGAAGTGATACGGAAATAACCGATTAATTTCGATTGTATACGATTTGTCATGGGTATTGTTTGTCGTTTGCGTTTTATTAGTTACTTCCATCCTGTTTTCGCGGCAGATTATTGGCTATAGAATCATTATCCGTGATTACAAAATTTCAAATTCAATGGAATTCATTTTCAATAAGATTTCGAACAAAAATAAAAAACTTTTTTTTCTCCCTGGAAAACAGCGTAGTTAGTGAGCTGGAGTTGAAATTTCGACAATGCTCAAGTATATGATAAATAGAATAAAAAATGTGTATTTTCATATCACATCCTGTATCAGGATCTGACCCATATCAGCCCGAGAGCTCGGGCTGATATGACGTCTCAGGCCTGATCTAGGGTGTTTTATGAAAATACCAATTTATTATTCTCTATGTACTGATTGTTTGTATATTTTGTATAGTTTGTAAGTATGTATATGTTGTTCTTACTATGCAAGTTCAAATGATGGTGTTCGTTCATTGATATTGTACATAAACACATTGTCAGACATGTTATCCTCTTGGACATATTATCATTATTCTGCAATTGTTTTTCTAGTATTTTCCACTTTGATCAGCTCATTACGTGGTGCGATTATTAACTTACATACCGAGTATTGCTACAGGCAGACATGAAGTCGTTACACATAGTAAAGGTAGTACATACCGATAATTGCTACAGGCAGACATGTAGTCGTTACACATAGTAAAGGAAGTACATACCGATAATTGCTACAGGCAGACATGTAGTCGTTACACATAGTAAAGGTAATATGTACCGAGTATTGCTACATGCAGATATGTAGTCGTTATACATAGTAAAGGTAGTATATACTGAGTATTGCTACAGACAGACATGTAGCCGTTACACATAGTAAAGGTAATATATACCGAGTATTGCTACAGACAGACATGTAGCCGTTACACATAGTAAAGGTAATATATACCGAGTATTGCTACAGACAGACATGTAGTCGTTACACATAGTAAAGGTAATATATACCGAGTATTGCTACAGACAGACATGTAGTCGTTACACATAGTAAAGGTAATATATACCGAGTATTGCTACAGACAGACATGTAGTCGTTACACATAGTAAATGTTCGTGTGTATACTCACAATGTCTTAGTGACCTAATACGTGATATACTCGTATGAAATTTACTGACGTAGAAAATCCCACATTAGTTCACTAAGATATCTTAAGTACATTTGTATTGTGATTAGTGGTATTGGAACGTTTCAAATAATGTGTGGGGTGGGGTTTGTGGGGATGGGGTCAGGTGGAAACAACTGAATATTTTCAATTTTCGATAATGTTGTTTTGCTTGTCAATTGGGTAGTTTTATGCCCAATGACAGTTCAATTTCCGGACACAAACACATTTGTTTTAGTTGGGGTGGGTGAGGGACGGGGAGAGTGTGTGTGTGTGTGTGTGTTGGGGGGGGGGGGGGGGGTGCAGGTCAACATCTTCTTTTGCAAAACATACTCTGGCCCCACCCCATGTCAGACTATTGCAGGGTGGAGAGCCGACCTCACTTGTTCCCAGTTATTACACATATAAGTTGAATAGAACCAGGATGAATTACTCAGGGCAAGTGGTATTGTAATGCTGTGATAAGTACTAATATATGTTATACTCTGTATTCACCTGTAACTATTATACATGCATTATAATAAAACATTGCATTTTATTCATATCGTGTATTGCATATTATGTTGTACTGTTATGAGACATTAATAAACTCTATTTACAAACCGAAGCCATGAACATATTATAAGATCTGTCAAAAGACAACAGTTGTTGACACATTTGCAGTTTCCCACTATGCTTTCATCATTGATTGTACGATGAGACGACGGACCGTGGACCCTATTATGACACCTACTTAAATCCTGAAAGAAATATTACCGTTTGGCCTTCGTCTTTTTATGACACCTACTTAAATCCTGAAAAGGATGTTACCGTTTGACATTCGTCTTCAATATTGTATTGTCGTGCCCGTAATGCTTTATGCTCTTGTTCTGGCTTCTGCCATGTCAATGAGTACTTTCTTTGTGGCTTTCTAGGTTTTCGTTTTTATATTCGTATATGCATTACCATCTCTGTGTTATACTTATATTGCCTATTAATGCTGCCTAGTTTTGTTAGAGGATAAAGCCTGTCGGGGATTTCTTGATTTATGTTATCCCTTTCTTTATGACAATAGGGTAAGGGAGCGGTTTGCTGCACCCTAGAGTCTGGTTGTAACCCCAAGGCCCTTTTGTCACTGACCGTTCCAAGGCGGTACCCAAGGGGAAAACATTTTGTGCTGGTTGTGTCGCATACTTTGCTTCAAATGTTCCTTCTAGTTGCTGTTTGTATTGGTTGTATATTTAAGTTTGACTGTGTTCTGTCAATGTTACATTTCCTGTTCACTGTGTTTGTAAATAATGTAACAATAACATTCTTGCAGTGGCGTAGCAGCGTTTCAGATATTGGAGGCAAGGATTCGGGGGACCAGGGATCAGGAATTCAGTGGATCAATAGAGGGTGTGGTGGGGAGGGCCACAGAGCATTGTCAATATTTGATAACGCATTGGTTTGCTTTGCTTGTCAGACCTTTAAATGAACACAATAGATTCTTTCTATGGCAGTTGGCTACAATTTCAGAAGAAATGTAAATTAATTTGGGCGGTGAACATATATAATGTGGCAAAATAAAATATTGTGTGCTATCCAAGAGCTTTTAGGATAATTGGTAGAGTGATGGGGTGGCGTAGAGGCAATACAAGATTTAAGACAAACATCAAACGCTACCGAGGATAATTTTGGTAGAGGTCATCATAAGGTCCACAATCTGTCCGGTCATCGCACACTCAAAGAGGAAAGCATTGTGGCGAACTTTAAATGGATCAATCACTAAACAGGCAGTGCGTTGCCTGACTCGTAAAAGCAAGTCAATTGGATAAGTAGAATACACGGGCGTTCCCGTGTATCTGCCTATTTTCAGAGCACATACAAGAATCAGAAGAAGAATTTCTCCCTCTCTTACTGGGAGACAATTATTTATGACCTAAGATGTTGAGGGCTGTAATCAAATATAAAGCGTCAGAAATCATACCTTCATAGCATATCCCACGGCAGAAACTAGCATGAAGTCGCCAGTTTCCCCACTGACCACCATTTCTTACTGTTATAACTTTGTCAACTGTTCGCGAACTAGATAGATCAACAATAAATGATCGCGCAAAGTTAGATGCATACAAATAACTATTGTGAAGTCCATTGCTTTTAAATCTTTGACCAACGTGGCTGACACGTTAAGCGACCTGAATGTTAGATGTCATAAGTGTATCAACGCATACAGGAGGTTTAAAGCTGTTGCCACAGTGTATCAATAAACTTGTAGGAATGTAATAAATCCATGATGTATTTATCATCTTACACCAGTGAAATAAAAATGCCAAATGAAAGCCAAATCATCGTTCGGTCTTTTCCGCTCAGCTCTGAGTACATTGGAATTGTCTCGTCGATTTCCGTAAATGTTAAAATACCGGATTGCGGAAGTCGACGATGTAGTTCCGTTGTTCGGCGTCGTACGAAGAAGAACGAACCAACATCCGACGTCATCGTACGACAACCTGATATTATAGACGGCTATATTAATAAATGTTGCTTATGAGGCTTTCTTTGAGTTGTGTGATATATAGAATCTCAAATTCGTGCATTTCTAATATGTAATTTTTAAACTCGTTGGATAAAATTGATATGAAGCTCGGCACAGCCTCACATCATATAATTCAATATTAAACAGCCACACATGTAAGATCCTCTATTTACTACCAGGCCGACATAACACACACATTTATTAAAGTGTGGTCTGTAGGGTACAGTTTTCACGACCATGATCGTTCTATTTATATTGTGTTTATAATTTATATATTTAACAATTTCAAATAGTTATTTACTGAGTAATAGGGCATCATCATCAATCACTGGCATCGTAGATAACCAAGTGCTTTCTGTTGTATGTTTTCTTTTATGCCCGTTGTGTCGCATGCATTTCGTCTATTTTGCACTGTAAATGTTGTTTGTGTAACAAAGGGATTTGATACTCTCTGACCTCGCCATTATCTCACGGCGGATATGTGAGACGTTGCTATTATCTCATGACTGCAAAATAAGCAAGACGGATACCTAGTGTAAGACAACCTGGAATACATATTATTCAGCATCACACATTCAATACATCCAATATATCATGTGATATATACCCTATGTATTATTTAATATACTGACATTCATATGCGTCTTTATATTATTTATAAGCAAATGTCTTACACCAAAATCATTTAACACTGATATTATTTATAACTTAAAATATTGCCACATATGTTTTCTAAATATTAAGGTCATATACCACTATTGCATTTCCCATAGGTCTCCATTATAGCCTTTTAGCCTACAACCCCTATTCCTATATCGGAACGGATGAAAAACCTAACTGTTTTTAAAGAACTATCTTAGAGACACTCAAAAATGACCAGCAAATTGGGGATAATCTGATGCTTTCAGCCTCTAATAGTTCACTGAAGGTGGCCACCCCCAGAATGGCAGTAAAGAAATTTTACTTTTTGCAAATATACTCTCAGTAAAATTGTATCCATACAAATGCAAATTTCAGTCAAAATATCCTAAATCAACATGTTTTATGATGGAAACATAATATTTTGATGTTTTATGGGGATTTGTTATGATTTGGGTAATTTAATCCAATCAGAATCTACCTTACAATCTGACTATATGCCCTAATAGACCCTATACTTTTTTCAACCAATCAGAAGCCCCAAATCAATAGTGGTATCTGACCTTAAAGAATAGAAAAACACAAACATAAATTTCACTTACCTGCAAAATAAGCAAGACGGATACTTCTAGTGTAGTACAACCCGGAATACAACTTAGTATGTTGTACCCGGAGTTTATATAGCACCCAGTATCGCTTGTCATATTTGCCAGGAAATTATCAATATTTAATTAGCGAATATTCTGATGAAAAGTGCACTAGGTGACTACCGATAATGTATTGTATATCTGCCCATGTTAATGTAAGTTAAATACACAAACATTTGATATCGTTCTGACATCTGTTTGGTTATATTGGCTGGTCCAAACGTGAATAATGAACTTGATGACTTGTACCACTTACGCGACAGACATGAGCACATCAGAATGGACTAGATCTAAACTTTTTTTTATGTACGATTAAGGAGTTAAAAATTGTACCGACTGACATAGCTATTGCAATCATACATTTTAATACTCGCATACACTATTTTAGAATATTATTTTATAAACGTAATAAACGTTTCTGTGTATTGCTTTTTCATGTTACATTTGTATGCCAGTTTTTAGTTTAATTTGTTCTGTGAATGCTACATTATTCTGTTCAAGTTGTATACCTACCTGTTTTTTTACAGTATACCATGCTTACGATGGTTTAGTGCATACCATGCCTTTTTTCAACTGCATACAATGCCGATTAGTTTATTGCATATCATGCCTATATTGGTAGAATCATGTCATGTCTATGTTGGTTACCATCATACCATGGGTTGGTGTACTACACAAAGGTTGTTTTAGATTCATCATCATCATCATCATCATCATCATCATCATCATCATCATTGTACATATTCAATAAATAATATATCAATAAACAAATTTAAATCAATCCATTTCAACAAAATGATTGAGAAATAAATTGATATATACAATCTTATAAATGCATATAAGCTTTAACGAATGCTCATTTCACAAGATAAGTCACACTTTCGTTCTCTTGCAATATTTCCCACAAAAGCATCGTTATCATTTACTAAACCATATATGTTGGGCCTGCAAGTTGACCTCATCCATACATATAAATACCAGTTATTATACATGATAATAAGGCTACATTTGTGTTTATTGTGTATTGTATTTTTCTATTCGTCAATATATGTATTAGACTCATCTAAAATATAATTATTTTGACTGGGTATCATACAGTATCGAATATATGGGTCTAGACTACTCCTCTCCCTCAGTCAAGTTTCCTCGTAGACTGCAACCAATCGTTACCAAAGCCCATTGGGACGGTGGCGTTTGATGTGTGTCTATGATCTTTCTTGTCATGCCCTTAATGGTTTATTCTCTTGTTGCTCTGGCTTCTGCCAAGTCATTGAGTACCTTCATTGTGGTTTTCTAGGCTATTGTTTTTTTGTATTATATTTACAAGAGCATATTTGTGTTTTACTTATATTGCCTATTGATGCTGCCTTGTTGGTTAGAGATTAGATGTCGGGGATTTCTTTATTTACACTGTCCTGTTTTAATGGGATGACAGTAGGGTAAGTGTGAGGTTTGGTGCACCCTAGAACCGGTTTAAACCCACAGTGGCCTTTGTTGCCACTGACCGTTCCAAGGCGGTAGCCCTAATGTTAACCCTTTTGTGTTTGTGGTGTCGTTTGCATTTTTTTATTACTTTTGCTTTCTCTTTTGTCTGTTTGCGTGTTTGTTTTGTGTTTTGTGGTTGACTGTCGTTCTTGAATGCTGCTTTCCCTGTTCGATATTTGTATCTTTCTTCATACAAGCGACCACAGAACCATGATGTCGGTTCACTAGCATCTGAACATACAACCATTATGGCCGAGTTGGAAAACAACACTGGTCTACTTGGGCAAACACACTTCTTTCTACCACGACGACCATACCGATAGCTGTCTATCACAGAAATATCGTAGTCGTGATGATTTGTTATTGGCACGCACGCAAAATATTAATACTGAGTGCGAGCAAAAACAAACGCAGTCAGTCGGTTAATTGGTTGTTCTTTTGGTTGTTGGTTGGCTACGATGCTTTAACAACCATTATAATGTTAGTTTTACTTCTTCAGTCATTAAAGAAAGCATGTGCCTTAACGTTAAATCTGTTTAAAGTCGCCGAGGAACTATGGATTCAAACAGGCTAATACATGCTCGGAATAGTAACCACCATGGTATAGATGACGATATCACTAATCAATATGCCAGACAAACCAAGGAAACGTTTGACTCTAGGGTTAATGAAAATGATAACACCCTTATTATACATGATGTAGACAACTCTACACCAATTAAAGTGTTGCGACAAAAGCATAACCTTCCTAACCTTCCTACCTTCTAAAATGAGAAGAACATAGTGCAAGTAAAATGGGAAGAACATAGTGCAAGTAAAATGGGAAGAACATAGTGCAAGTAAAATGGAAGAACATAGTGCAAGTAAAATGGGAAGAACATAGTGCAAGTAAAATGGGAAGAACATAGTGCAAGTAAACTCTGAAGAACATAGTGCACGTATGTGCCGTTCCTTTTGCCTCATGCACCTTTGCCATATTCTCGGAGATCTTTCCTCACTATCCGGTGCTGCCTACAATAATGGACTAAAATGCCCATTTACAGGAATTTCTGTGGAAATGAGGATAAGCCATTGGCACAGGTTATTTCAAGAAAAATTTGTCCGGTAAATTAACAGTAGTTGATATGATTTCGTATTCGAAATGCAGCATATTCTCGACACTCAACTCCTCGGCGAATGCTTGAGAAAAGTGCTCAGTTTGGATTAGTAACCCTGCAATCGTGTGACTTCGGTGACCAGTAGTATACACTGCGTACGGGGTACCAGTCTACTTGGTCCTATCAAAATGTTTTAAGCTGACCTGAAAAATAAATTGGAAACCGAATACCGAAAGAGGGTTACTGGACTATCCGAGCATGCGTTTCTCATCGATATACAGAGTACAGATTAGAAATTCCCTCTTTGTGCCTTACTTATTCCTACTTAGTCGCAGTATGAGACACGAGTCAAGCAGCTACAGGACTTTCGTATGTAATGTATTTCAGTCACTTGAATAATGTCCCTTCAATCGGATTAAATAGGTGACTACCTTGCAAACCTTCCCTTTGGGACTTTTTAAATGCTGAACTATGTAAAATAACAGTCACTAGTCGTAGCAAACAATTCCCTCCACTACCAAGGACTGATTCAGGGTGTGGAATTGTTCGCCTCACTCAAATCCGAAAATATTAAAATAATAATTATGTCGCTACCACCCATTTCCGACCTTGAAAAAATCGTGTCATGTAAAAACGTTTTAAATAATCGGGGAATTAAAACCTGTGCGTGTGTGTGTGTGTGTGTGTGTGTGTGTGTGTTTTGATGTGCCTTTTATTTGTTGCGGTGGAGGGAGGTAATCGTTTTCTTTTTTTTTATTATATCAAGATTTAAAATCTACGTATAGCTGTATAGTTAGTTATTCATCAACCTCTTTTAAGAATCGAAATCTATTTTTGATATGAAGAAATATCATATTTGTATGTGATATATTTTAGGATACAATATACAATTATGGACTTTTCAGCTGTTATACATGATGTGATATGCACCAAAAAAATCATTATTGACCGAGGCGATAGCCGAGGTCAATAATGATTTTTTGGTGCATATCAACATCATGTTTAACAGCTGAAAAGTCCATAACTGTTTTATTATATAACCCTCAATTTACAATTATATAAAACAGGTCAATATCAAAAAAACAATTATATAAAACAGGTCAATATCAAAAAAACAGGTCAATATCAAAAAAACAGGTCAATATCGCTAGATATTTTTTCTAAAAAATTACTTTTTAGCCAATGAAAACGCGTCTATTTATAGGTTATATAATAAACAGTATTATTGCATTCAGGTTTAACAGTCCTCCAACAGCTAAGAAAAATGTGGACGAATCCCGTATTTTCCTACTCTTATATTGACGAGATTATTCTGAGTAGTTTACTTGTTCTGAAGATAGACAAATACAAGGGATCGCACGGTTAACAACCTCGTCTGATAGATGAAAAACGTGTAAGTTAAGAGACTCGCTGAAGGCCACACCTTGCATGCCTCAAGTTGACATCGAACTCTCAACCACTCAACCACGAGTCCTACCACTAGATAGAAATGACATGTCTTTTAGCTGCAGTAGCATTCAGTTTTTACAGACTTTACATTATCATTTCATTTTCATGGAGTTGGCTTTTTGTTGTCTTTATTTAGGGCAACTATGGAGGAGTTGACTTCTTGAATACCTACGCAGGAACTAGCTATATTTTTTCTGACATAGAAATTAGTACTGCATATAGCTTGATACATCCCATATAGTTAACATATATCTAAATATATCTAGAATGCTTGAACTATTCAACATAACTACCTCAACGTGTTGTTTCCAAGGGATGCCCTTTTCAGTATGTATTAACATTCACACTAGCGTTTGCTTAGTGGTGTGTGACGGCCGTAAAAAGTCGCCCCGACAACACATCAGTATTGTTATCACTTACTGGTCATTTGGGATCATCAAACCCAATCTTTGTGGCTTTAAAGTAGAATATAGCTTAAGCGGTGCTAGAGGGCGTGAGAGGAGTTGCAATTTACATTATCTTTCATGAACAGACTGAATAAATGAATAAAACCGAGTCTGCTACTTTTATCTCTTGTTTGTGTTTGTTGCTACCATGGGATTTATTAATGAAATACAATTATTATTGAACTGAATTGTTATTCAACGGCTCATCATCACTTCATTCTGGTTTATTTAGTGATGTCTCGGGAAAAGGATGAATGATACATAGGAATCCGGCAACCGTGCCCTCTCTTACAGAAAATAAAGATAAGCGATTTGTATGTTTGGGTTATTTGTGGCATATACGTCTCTTATAATTGACATAGGCCAGTAACATATTAAGTTACTTATAATGAGTGTAAATGCAAATGAGATGTTAAGTCATATAACTCACTTATAAGCCACTGCTATGCCAATTATTCCGTCACTTATAAGTGATTTATATGTGCCATATAAATGGTATATGTGCCATATAAATGGATTAAAGGTAAAACGTTTAAGTGACATGCATGTAAGTCACTTATAATAACTAGTAGGTAAAATGTAAGCCAAACTAATGTTAACAATCATGGGTAAATGAAACTTCTTAATATAAAACAAAGCTTATTAATTTAAATATATTAGTATAGCAGTAGTTGATATAAATAAACACAATAAAACATCAATATAGTAGTCATATTCAGGCAGTTTGTATCAATGCTTTCTTGTTGGTTTCTTCTGGTCTACATATCTTTCTGGTTTTCTCCCTCTCTGAAAGTATTAAATTATGACTAAATAATAAATGTCAAGAATACGTATGTTATCGAACTTATCTGGTTCGTTCACATACGTTTGAATATAGACAAACAATGGCCGGTCTGCGACTCAATCATATGGATTTAGCAATATAATTCAAGTTACCAGTTTATTATCACAAAATTACATATGGTATGAACTGGAACCATGCCTCCATAGTTGGGAGACAGATATCTTAATCCCTCAGCCATGGTGTTTGCTCCCTATTACCATTCAGTATATGTAAATATGTATTCCAACGCATAAATTAAACAAACAAACATATTTAACATGATCAGATGAGCCTAAAGAATTTTATTTCTTTTTGTAAAATAATAAGTTAAACATAAAAATATTTCATCAAATGTAATTACCAGCCAATAAACCAATAAACCAAATCCTTTCCTCTATTCAACATGATAAAGGTATTTTAATACATCACAAACATGAATATATGTATGTGCATCACTGTATTTTATGTTTATTCCTTTACATGTAAGTCTTTTTATGTCTATATGAGGCATTTCCGTTAAAAGGTCATCTCACTGACCTTTTCAATGCGGTAGCCCTATTTTCAACCCTTTTGTGTTTGTGATGTTTTATCTTGTATTTTATTCATCTTTGAAGTTGTTCTTTGTTTCTGTGTGTGTTTGTGGTCGACTGTTGTCCTTGAATGCTACTTTTCCCGTTCGATTTTTGGCGGTGCGAAAGCATCTGACTCCAAGGTCACTCCAAAATGTGACTCCAAGGTCACTCCAATTATTCACTCCACTCCACTCCAAGACTCCACACCAAGACACCACTCTGTAAAATATACTATGCCTCGCTGAAGAGGTTGCTCAGAAAAATATCTACGGAAGCTAATTCGGGCCATATGAGTTAGCTAAAATATGTTTAAATATGAAATTGGTAATGAATATCATTCATCTGAAACATCACTGAATGTAAAAAACAAACCATGTAAGTTACATTTACAGCACTTCCATTTCCCATCCATTCCAACACTTACAAAAAGCACCGCCCATCAGTGCCTTCAGCACTTTGATTATATCTACCATTTCAGTGACCTAATGGTGTGTTTGATTATAGGTCAGATTCAACGTATTGCATGATGAGCATTAATTTCTGAAAATGGCACTTTCATATAACAGGCTTATACATGCTCCCTTACACCAGCTTCTAATATAAATGGCATATAAGTGACTTATATGTCTCCATGATCTGGACATATAAGCCACAACATATTAAGTGATTTATATGTCTCCATGATCTGGACATATAAGCCACAACATATTAAGTGATTTATATGTCTCCATGATCTGGACATTTAAGCCACAACATATTAAGTGACTTATATGTCTCAATGATCTGGACATATAACCCGCAACATATTAAGTGATTTATATGAAGTATATGGGATATATATATATATAATTATGTACCATATAAGCCGCATATAAGTCACTTATAGTATATTAGATCCGGTAAAGGCTAATCTTATTATCGAATTACTTAACATGCTCAGAGGGTTTACGGGACCGCTAGGTCTGAGTCTTCATCCGACGAACGAGGCTAAGGAAAAACGTCTTTCCATTCACACACCAAAAAGACTCACTGGTGCTAGTGAGGATCGAATCGGTGATCTCCGGATTCAAAGTCCATCGTCCTGTTTACAACCTCCCGCCGGCTCCTCAGATGATTTGAATAAAAATCATGTCCATATTATTTAAAAAGTAATGGTAGGTTTTTTGAGACTGTGTTCAAGATATCATTTTAAAGGCAAACGTCATGTAATGTTAATTGCTTCTAACATTGTATTATATCGGCCATGTGATAGCATTCCCTACATAGCGACAACATATACTAGCAGGAAGGTAAACAAACGCATGCAGATAATATCAAACAAATATTCCCTTTTGATACATTTTGACAGGAGCACACAATACACATGTCAAAAATGACGAGCGATTGGAATCGGGTTGATTAAGATCTTTAAAAACATTCTTATAACAATGAGAACGGCATAGTTTACGTCAGCAGTCTCAACGTTTATTGGATTCCCAAATATGCTATGAAATAAACTTAAATATCAAATACATATTCAGTCATTGTTTGAGTCTGATCTATTCTTCAACTTTTAGGCTAATTGCAGTTTTTAATTAGAAACATTAACTCCAAAAATATTTTACTGAAAAGAATTGGTAAACTTTGCCATTTAGGTCATACCCATAATTATGAATGACATCATGGTTTACAGACCGATATGCAGTACAAAGTGCATGCGTTTTAGTATACTAATTTTAGTATACTAGTGCTCTGGGACTTCGTCTGGTATCTGTAAATATAGAAATTGTTTGTCGTTTAGCAGATCATCGACGCATTTATTCATCTAACAGAACCAGGAGAACCAGGAGAGGTACACAATATTACGACACCCTACTCGTACTATATAATTAGTTTACATGCCAGGCAAAGTAAAAATAAGTGACATGCTCATGGCTACCAGAGCACTGTCCTGCAGCAGTCTCACAATACTGTAACCTTTTGGCTACTATGCAAGCACTAGACCACTAGACCATTAGACCACTAGACCTCTAGACCACGGCGCCCAAGCCCTATCCGCGTCTTCGAAGACAATCCAAATACTTAACATTCATTTGGATAGTTGAAAGTGAAACATAAAGCAACACAACATTATGATTGTTCCGTTGAGTTATGGTCAACATTGACAGTTCATGGTTGGTTGAACGGTGTTTGACGTCATTTTCAGCACATTGTAGGCTATATATGACGGTCGATTTTAGTGGTAGACAGACTACCCACATTTTCCTGGGTATAACCAGTACAATTTACCTCCCGCATTCGTAAGAATCGACACTTTATATTAGTGGGATTTGAACCCGCAGCTGTGAGAGGCGAGAAATTTCAAACTCAGCGTCTATACCATCCCGGCCTCGGAGGCACTCATTGGCAGTTCAACGCACTAATTTTCAACATGCTTATGTAGATAAAGATGCAGATTATGTGTCAGGGAATCACTATAATAGCTATGAGAACGACTTTAAAATGTGATCAACAACCCCATGCTGCAATGCATAATGGTCTAATAGCAACTCAGAAACAAATACAATCTGCTGCTTTTTAAATTTAATTTTCAAAAACCATATTGTTTAATTTGCAGTCAATTCTTAAATCATTTCGCCATGTATAGTGTTACATATTTAAAGACATAGGCCTACCCCTGTTCGAATGTCAATCCGAGTGAAGCTCTGTCGGTATTATAATTAAAGCTAAAATAATTTACCGGATTGTAGCAAAACAACACAAACTACTCATAGGTTTAACGTATAGTTTATTCTATGACATTATAGGTTATAATAATACATGAGATAAAACTATCCATCGCCAAATGGTGTGTTCTAAAACCTCTCTTCCGTGCTTGGTTCAAAACCCTCTATCACATAGCTGGAAAGACCCAACTGGGGTATATAAGGGACGTAATGGCTGGGTGGATTCCCTTGTATATTTGAACATGTTTCATATCCGGGACACTTTTTCTTAAAGAAATCATAAAAAACAGTCATAGTTATCTTTCAAAAAATATATGCTTGAAGTTTAATTGATTTTCTTTCGTTATTATGAAAATAGTGTTATATGTTTTTTTCTGACTTTCATAATTAAATAAAATCATAAAACCAAAATTTCAAATTTCAAATTTATGAGAGGAGCCAATTATTCATGAAATCATGTGACTCCACAGTTTGTAAACAAATGAAAACGAAACACATGGTAGTGTGCTATTGCTGTATAGGTTAGCAAAAGGTGTATAATAAACATGCTTAACACTTACTTTGGATGTTTTTAATTTGTGAAATTCTCCAGATACATGTACATGTGTGTTGCAGCATTTTATATCCATTTTTCTAAACGCTTATTAAACACCAATCGAAGTTTGCATCATTTTTACAATTTTAGTATTTTACTCTGTGTTTTGTTGCTCAAATACTGATGTATATACATATCCTTTTATTGAATAATCTGTGCAACAGTACATATATTAAAATTATATCACAATTGTGTTGTATTACCAGCAAAGACCGGTATACGGCTCTCCTGGTAGGTTAGGATAGCGAGACCTTACTAAGTTTAATACACATTATGGCAGTATCTCTCTTTGGATTCTAACAACACTCTCATCTACGTGGTCCCTTTTCATAAATCTAGCTTTTTTGACAGGATACTCATTTTTGCGCCAAGCATTTCTTCTGTCGAGCATTGACCAAAGTTTATTGTATCTTACTCTTCTTGAAATTCTATTTTTGTCATGTGGTCTTGACCAACTTCCAAGCCATGATTGTTCATGTGTAATCACACATGGAGAACTGATCCTTACAACGCAACCTTATCTAAAGTGTTGACATATATATACTCATTATGTCTGGTATTTGTGGAACTGTGTTGCTGTATACAGATTACACATTCATTAAACATATACACATGTAAACAAACACAAAATGAATTAAATGAACAAGGACAAAAAAGAAAGTACTATTAAGACAATCCTTTGGCAGTCAAAAAACGGAATGCTCAAAGAAAGAAACGTGTATATAGGGCAAAATTTGGATTTGTTTTTTTGTCAAAATGAAGAAGAAAAACATGAAATACTCAATCTTGTAAAAGAAATAAAAGCATTTTTAGGTGAAGGAAATCATAATAATGTGACCTCAAAAGAGCTCTTACTTGAGGTATTGAAATCCTATAAATGCAACCATTGATATTCGGCAAGAAATTGAGCAAGAAAATCAAACAGAGGAACATTTTCATGATCCTTCTTTTTAATATATTAGACCATGTGATGACAGTGAAGATCAAATGTTTGTTGTTACTACGTTAGGAAAACATAGAAACTCTCCTGAATCGTGCAAATGATCATATCAAAGTATGCATGGAAAAGCTGGTAGTTTCTTCGATAAAATACCAGGGTCATGTAAGAATTTTGAATCTCAAAAACATGATATATTGTGGAGCATGGATATAATGTCTCTGGGATGCCCCCCAATCAGTTTAAGCAATTCTGTTAGTCAGCAGGCATAGGGTGTTAGGGAGAAAAGTATGTATCAGAAGTGTTTAATAAATATAATAGGGTATTAACTCAAATGACAGATGAATCTAATGAGGAATCGAAATGGAATACAAAGAACAGGATAATTCCATTAACATCCTCACTGATGCCCGACATGGCACACGTAATAACTCGTATCATACAGATGTAGTATGCATTAGAGCAAATACTTACAAAGATTTTAGAACAGAACATGTTTCAAAAGAAGATTCTGCTTCATCCCAAAGACATGAATTAATTGGAACAAAACGAATTGATGACTTTTTTGATAATCATGGTGAAAGTGGTATTGATATAAAATTACATTGTCATGACAAAAATGCAAGTGTTAACAAATTCGTTAAAACAGATAGGCCAAAAACAACTTCCACAAATGATACATGGCATGCAACTAAAAATGTAACAAAAGAAATAAAAACTATTTGCTCAGGGCCAAAATACAAGGAAGGTAAGACATGGCATAATGAACTCGCCCGATAAAGCAGCTAGTATTAAAATACATGTTTACTGGTGTATGAAAAACTGCTGCGGTAATAAAGAAACTCTTAGATCAAACATTCTGTATATAGTTGAAAATTATAATGGAAATCACGAACACTGCCACAGATTATCGAGATGCAAAACAGATGACAACTTCGAAAGCAGTAAAATAATTATCAAAGATCCAAAGGCTGAACAATTACTAATTGAAGCTTTGAAAAATACAAATATATAAAACAGCACAGGACTATGTGCATTGTATGGATACGTTTTATGTTGAACGTTTCAACAACGCGTTACTACAGCACCATGATAAAAGAAAAAAACTTGTTCGACAACGCATACACTTTTC
This sequence comes from Cyrtodaria siliqua, assembly GCA_037043455.1. Classification (NCBI taxonomy): domain Eukaryota; kingdom Metazoa; phylum Mollusca; class Bivalvia; order Adapedonta; family Hiatellidae; genus Cyrtodaria; species Cyrtodaria siliqua. Next base: position 566,237 of record JAWPHD010000035.1, read on the forward strand.
GTACAAATTTGGCAATTTTTGACTAAAATGAAAATGTGAATAGACCAGTTACATCAGAGAGAGACATAGATGACAATTTGTCAAAGGAAAAAAACTAAAATGAAAGTGCTCAAAAGATAAACATTCAATTGGTTTAGATCAATTTGGCTGAATTATGTGGACTCTGTTTTAGAATAATTTTAGCTAACACTGTAATAGAATTCCCGTTAACGGAATGCATTTTCCAACATCGGAAATTAAAAATATCGATATCGAAAATTTGCAATTTCGTATCTAAAATAAAATCTTATTTCCGATATCAAAAATTACATTTCAGATATCGAAAATGTGTATTCTGTTAGCGGGTACTTCCGATAACGAAAATAGGGTTTTATTTTCTGTTAACGGAATTGTTTATTTCCGATATCGGAAATTGGTTACAGAAAATAAATGCTCCCTGAGGCGGAAGCTCTCCTAGCGAATAGTTTGGCGTTAAATAGCGAAGCCATGGCACAAAGCATGGAAGAGGCCGGCAATATTGCACTACGTGCGGAGAAAGCCCAAGAACAATCTGCATATTAAATTATTATTTTAATTATCCTATCTCAGATTTTTTGAAATATCTGAAATGAAATGATTAATTGTTACCGCCGTTGATCCGAATCGAATAAAGTATTGGTTTATTATTATAATCGGGTATCGATGTATTGTTTTAGTTGCTTCATCATGACCTGAGGCTCGGTAGCTCAGTTGGTAGAGTGTTGGACCTAGGCAAATTCCTTAGGTTCGAGTCCCGGTCGGGTCACAGTTTTTGGTATGTGTGACTTAACCTGAGTTCACATCCGATGATATGCCCATCTCCACATCGTCATAGGTTTGCTGCAACACACGGGTTTCGGAGATTTTCTCCCCGAGAAATTGTTGTAAAACTGAGTGAGAAATTGATAAAATAATTATATCTACAATATTAACTCGGATGCTCACCCCTCCCAGCCCCAGCCCCCACCCCTCCCCCATCCACACACACAACACGTACACTCCTGTACACTCCTGAATCCCGGGCCGACCCTGGTTTTAAGCACATACATAGGATGCTGAATCCGGAACGAGGCTGTAAGGAGCCGTTATTAATTTTAAAATAATCGCATTACTGTTATTGGTATTAGAGAATCATTTTCGATAACGGGAATTGAATTTCCGATATCGGATATGTGTTGTTGATTTCCGTTATCGAAAAAAGGCTTTTCCGATATCGAGAATAGCTTTTTCCGATATCGGAAATTGCATTTTCAATAAAGGAAATTGTAATTTCGATATCGTAAATACAGCATTACCGATATCGAAAATCAATTCCGTTAATGGAAATACAAATACCGATATCGGAATTACAGTTTCCGATAACGGAATTACAATTGCCGATATTGGAAATACAATTACCGTTAATGTAATCTCGGAAATTGACGAATAAAAACCTCTTTGGCTTTCCATATAGCCGGGCCAAAGACTAACTAACCAAAAAGATGACATTTCTTTTATAGATTCCGAGTTGTTGATTCAGAATTACACAACACACATATGCAATACGTATCAGTATATAGTATCTTATAACCGCAAAATTACAATACAAAGACATTAACCCGAAGGTAAAAGACAACTTTGTTCATAAGTGTGGTCACCGTCTAACCGCACGGGTTAAATTTGTGTATACACATTAATTACTGTCGAGGAAACAGCATCTATACTCACGTTGTTCGAATTAACAAATTAATAACTGTCCTAATCGTCATATACTAGAATATTCTATGTTACTAATGATGCCTACATGTAGTAATTAAGATGTGAGTATATTCATTCACTGACGTTCATAGCTTACAATTAACTCTAAACATATTTATACATGTAGGAGACCATGGTGTCCGCACCGGCCATGGTGTCCGCGGATACTATGGCCTAGGCGTAGGAGGCCATGGTATCCGCAAGGCCATTGTGTCCGCAGGGGGCGTCTCAACGTTATTTTATCGAGTGTAAAGTGGTATTATAACGTATTGGGTGAAGAATGAGAAACTGAATAGATCTGAATCTTGTTTGACGGCTCATTAGCAAAGTATAGCTTTTTTAGAGCCGCCCCAGAGGAGAGGAAGGTGGTATGCGAAATAATTATTTAATAGGAAAATTGAATTGAATTGAATCTTATTTAACGGTTCATCAACATATTATAGGTTATTTAGAGCCACCCCAGAGAAAGTTGGTATTATAACTTTATGAGTGGGGGAATGTAATTGAATTGAATATTGTTCAATGACTCATTAACACATTATACGTTATTTAGAGCCGCCCAAGAGAAGGTGGAAGGTGGTTTTATAACTTATTGAGTGGTGAAATAAGTAAACTAGATTAAATTTAATGTTGTTTAACGGCTCATCAACACATTATAGGTTATTTAGAACCGCCACAGAGAGAGAGGGGTTATGGTTTTATAACTTATTGAGTGGTTAAATAATGACTAACTTATTGAGCAGGGGCAAATTAGGCCGTCAATAACTATTACGTGATGAATCTGATAAGAGTCAACAAATTTGCATATTGAAATTCATACCGCACACAGTTATATTTGGCCGGATTTAGATTCCTTTGTTTTTAAGGAAACAGGTTTGTATCTCGGTTAACATTCCCCACTCCACCCACCCCTCTCATACACACACACATACATGTGAAGCAAGGAAATCATACGTATTTACCCAGGACCCACACTCCCCCATACACACACGCAAACACAAATATACTTGTAGCAACTTGAAACTGAATAAATCATACGTTTACAACGTATCGATCAATTATTTCAGGGGGCGTCCGTGGCCGAGTGGTTAACGTCTCTGACTTGAAATAACTTGCCCCTCACCGCTGTAGGTTCGATCCCTCAGGGGCATAGGAATCTTTATGTGAGGAAGCTATCCAGCTGGCTTGCGGAACGTCGGTGGTTCTACCCAGATGCCCGCCCGTGCACGAAAATTGCCCGGAGGGGCACCTGGGGTCTTCCTCCACCAATGGAAGCTGGAAAGTCGCCATATGACCTTAGCTGTTGGTGCGACTATAAAATCCAATTCAATCAATCAATCAATTATTTCAATGTATTTGAGTAATATATTTGGGCCTGTATTGCATTTATACTATCTATAATTATATTATGTTGTTTTTATTCATTGGAAGCAGACATCGTTGTGATATGACATTGTTATATGCGGCACCCCTTCCGCCCACCCCTCTCATACACGCACACATGCATGCATAACAACGAAATCATTCGAGTTACCGCCGTGGCGTATTACAATTAATGTCATATATATTACGGTCAATGAACCAAGGATTAAAAGAAAACGGCCATTGTGCTCCACAAACTTATTTCAAAGAAAGCTCATTATTTAGTAATAAAAAAGATTTACCCTTAAAGGAAATAACTTCCACCAAAATCTGAATAAATAAATGTTTTGATTAAGCACACTGGCACATTAGTTTAGTCGGGTGGGGGTAATTAACGGTTTTAGCTGACAATCCACTGTCAAGACTTAATGATGATATTTTGAAATTTGTCGCGCATTTACACCTAATAGTGAAATTTCTCTCTCTCTGGGGTGGCTCTAAATAACATATGGGTTGATGAGCCGTTAAACACAATTCAGTTCAATTCAATTTCCTTATTTAGTCATTATCTCACCACTCAATACGTTATACTACCACTTTCCACTCTCTCTGAGTTATAGACATCAATTGATGTGTATGCTCTGGGGCTGCTCTAATTAGCCTGTTGTAATGTGTTAATGAGCGGTTAAATAAGATTCAATTAAAATTCAGTTGTCTGGGGGTATAGACATCAATTGATGTTTATGCTCTTTGGCGGCTCTAAATGCCCTATTATTTGTTGATGAGCCGTTTAATTTTTTTCAATTCAATTCAATTTACTTATTTAGTCTTTATTTCACCACTCAATAAGTTATACTACCACATTCCCCTCTCTCTGTGGCGGCTCTAAATAACATATAATGTGTTGATGAGCCATTTAACAATATTCAATTCAATTCAATTTTCCCAAAAACAATAAGTTAGTCATTATTTCACCACTCAATAAGTTATAACACCAAATTCCCCTCTCTCTGGGGCAGCTCTAAATAACCTATACTAACCTATAATGTGTACAAGATTCATTTCAATTCAATTCCATTTCCCTATTTATTCATTATTTCACCACTCACTAAGCTTTAATACCACATTCCTCTGTCTCTGGGGCGGCTCTAAATAACCTATACTGTGTTAATGAGCCGTTAAACAATATTCAGTTCAATTCAATTTACTCATTCAGTCATTATGTCTCCACCCATACGTTACACTCGATCACATAATGTTGAGACGCCCCCTGCGGACAAATGGCCTTGAGGAAACCATGGCCTCCTACGCCAAGGCCATAGTAACCGCGTATTGTATTGTCATGGCCTCCTAAAATACATTCAATTAACATTTGTAGACAATTTTGCTGAGCTATACTGAAGCATTAGCACCCATGTTTATTTTAAATACATAATGAGCGTTTAATAACAACATATATAATTATGCTTCGCACTATTATTCTCAAGTAGTTTAAATAGCAAACTATAGGAATACTACTTCGTGGTTTAAAGGCCAGTGCATTATTTTCTTTTTAGTAATTTTTATGGAGATTTTGACTCATAAATTAGCCATTCAAATAATTCTATATTTATAGAATCAGACGTATAGTTGTATAATTATTTAACATTGTGAGGGTAAATTTTCATTTTAAGACAGATAATTACGATGTTAATTTGCTTATCTAATATGACCGCAGATACACAAGCCAATTTTGTTACTATATATAGTAACACACGTAATAAAGTTCATGATTTAGGTCATACGATGTTATTTTCATACAATCGTAGACAAAAAAAACAATAACAAAATAAAAATAAAACAGTTTTATCTAAACGTTATATAAAATCATTATTAGTATACCACGTCTGAAACGACTACCGGAAACCTTGACCCCTGCTGTTATCTCCGTTTGCTTCATGTACTGTAAAATGGCTGTAACAGTTCCTTATCAATGGTATTTGTACACAAAGCAACACAGCTAATAAGCTATGACTACCAGCAGCGTCAAAACATGTGCCAGCTATTTATTATTATTATTGTTATTATTATTATTATTATTATTATTATTACTATTATTGTTGTTGTTATTATTATTACTATTAGTATTATTATTGTTATTATTATTATTACTATTATTACTATTATTATTACTATTGTTATTGTTATTGTTATTATTATTACTATTATTCAGCTGCCGTAGGCAGCTGACCCTTATATAGATTTTATATCTGTCTATGGACTGGTTAACAGACTGCGACTCATGTAAGTGTCGATAAGCATGCTTTACAACTTGAATTCCTAGAGAACTCGTCTGAAAAACTTGAATGGTATAAACACATATTTTGTAATGTTGAAAGATTACCATTTCACTTGCTAAAATGACGTTTTCGTAAACCAGTCTACTAACATTCACAAGCCTCGTCGTGGTAGTGCCGAGGAAGGTAGGGTTCAAGACTGCTGATTTCCTTCTTTCTTTTTTTTTTCTTTTTTTTTTAAATTTCAATTATAATTGTTTTCATTATTGCTAATGGTAAGGTAGCAACAGTTCCTTTTACATTTTTCACTTTGATAACGCAATCTTATAATTACACATGGTAACAGTGAACAGTCTATATGTGTTGTAATGCACACTCTAACGCACACGTATCCCTTACATGTGAACAATTGTATTTCTGTGTTGATGTGTACTTCTAGCACGTCGTGTTACAAGGGTGGTGTAAGGCATGTCAAGGTAATTGAACAGAAAGAAGCGAGGTCGCCCACATTGATTTAAAACGCTTGGTAGGAAGAACTGATGGTAAAAGTCGGGAAGAATGTAAGAAAACAGTCGTGGCATGTTTATGTCTCCGTGACAACATTTATTTGTTTCAATATTGTTTTAACCCCCGTGACTTTATATATTATTACGTTAACTTCTTGTCTCTCGGCAGCTATTTTACGCTTGCGTAAAACCTTGCTTGTGTTGATTGTTATTATTATTATTATTATTATGTAATACACGATAGTAATGTTTATTTTTTTGACGTAAATCAATGTCATCATACTGATAAAACCGAAGGCCACAAACAAATAATCCGTTAAAGTCTGTATCAACAAAAGCGATGTTATTCACCTCCGTCGAAAAAACATTTACATGCACCAAATGACCTGCACGCAACGTTACACCTGCTAAAGATTTGATGACAATCTAAAGCAATATGTTACCTCTCAATGCATAAGAAACGAAGACAACCACCACAGTCACTTATCGCGATAACATTGACACTGAGTCCTTCACACCGTGATCTTTAGAAATGAGGATTCTAATTTCAAATTGCATATCTATTTTTCATACAACTGCGGTTTATACACGAATTAAGTATGGTTGCACTGTAGTTACGACCTTCGGACACACACAGACATATATATAAATAGCTTCAATACGACCTGGCTAGCATTTGTTTTGTAGCATTGTTTGTTTATAATATTAGTAGTAAGGGTTAAGCCGTCCTATATTAGTTACATTATCTTCCAGATGTGTCTAATTTGGGGTTATTAGTAATTACAGTTTGAAATAGATTCGTTAAACCATTAGCGACACTTTAGCGAATAGCAAATATCCAAACAATCAACTGTTGGTAGATTAAACATTTCCAGTTGTCTTGCTATATAGTGACAATTAAATGTAAACAATGATTGATTCATATCGATGACCCTAAATGATCTCGAGTAATTCGATCATTACAGTCAAAGAAGTAAATAGATCTATTATTGATTTGTGTGTTTTATCAAAACTATAGTATTGGTTACATGCAATAGGTAATTTGTAATTCATTGCAAACTGATATGTAATTATTATTATTAGTCATCTAGAGGTCATGGGTTCGATCTCCAATCTGGTCACACCAAGGACTTACAAACGGTATCTCCCGTGCTTGATGTTCGGCATATAAAAGCTAGGATTAGTCGGCACTGTGAAATAAAAGTATAATACGACTGGATGGGATGTGGGTTTTTCCCCACCCTCCCCACGAGTACTGAATACTCCTTCATTTTAGACACGAGTTATGAATACTAATTAACATGATTTGTTTCATAAAAATTAACCAATTTGCTATTTATTCGTCTATTTGTATGAAGATGATATAAAAGGACATTTAAAACTGTATTAAAAATGGTTGTGTCTCACCGTTTTGCTGTTTTTTGGGTCAATCATGACGATTTTTGTGGATTTCAACAGTTTTTTTTTTACATAGAAAACATAGTTTGAAAGCATGTACCTATTTTTTATGCGTACTGAATACTAAATAATGTAATTTGCGGGTACTGGTACCCGGGCCGTGGGTACTGAATACTCTCTAAATTTGCCCTGAATAATGCGTACCAAAAGGTGGGAGGGGGCGGGGGGACACCCCCATGGGATATCATGGCATGTGACTACGGCTTTAAATTCCAGCGTAACAACACTATACATCTGAACAATGAGCTCACTGGGCTGATATGATTGATAGATTGTTCAAAGCAACATTATTAATACATACAAGGTCATTCTATTATTAATTATTACACATTTATAACATTTCAAAGGTGTTTTCCCACTGTTCCTCTTCATTCAATAGTCTAGATCAGGGTATACATCGATAGGGAAAAAATACGTCTTAAAAAACGACTCAATATGTTAATTTCAATTCAACATTGTAAGCCGTTTACCTTAGTATTATACATTGTGTGCATCGTCAACATATTTATGAATTGTATTTTCCAAAAATGAAATAACCTGAATATAATCTTATCCATTGAATATGTTGTACGAACTAGTATTTAACATACAGTCATTTATGAATCAAATCGACCAATCACTAATCAACCAATTATTAATAATCAATTGAAAAGAAAAATCCCCAATAATATACTGTGCTTAGCAGACAACTTAGATAAACTACCCATCTTAACATATATCCTATGCGTAATGGTTTAAGATAACTAAAGTCTTCGCTCGTAAACACTGTTAATAGAACGAGTTTAGTTCAACTGGAGTTTTACGGCGTATCAACACAGAAAGGTTATATGGCACCAACAGGAATTAATATTCCAGACCCACTCTCCATTTACATCTACATAAACATATGCAAAATTGGCATAGAACCTTCTCACCTGCAAACGTGCTGCAAATTCTATTGTAAACATTCCATTTTCGCTGAAGCCACGATCATCGTTTTCTGCCACCACTCAAGTAGAACCTGAAACAATACAGGGATGATGATGAAGAACTTTAATGAACATGGAAAAATTACAAAAATGAACATGAATTTGGGTTGATTTTACCTCTCGGCCTGGAGTTATTGTCCTTGATTTAATGGAACATCCTATATTTTGCTTTCTGAACACTAGTAGTCCCTTCATTTTGCCTCCGATGTTTACCAAACTTGGTCAGAGTCTTTATATTAATGGAAGCTTGGACAAGTTTGAAAACCACCCATGTCGGATAATAAACGCAAAAGTTATTGCCCTTGACTTAATGGAAAATCCTATATTTTTCATTGTGAACACTAGCCCCTTCATTTTGCATCCGATCCGTACCGAATTTGGGCAGAGTCTTTATATTATTGAAGTCTCAGACAAGTTTGAAAACAACCCATATCGGTTAATAAAATTCAGAGTTATTGCCCTTGATTTAATGGAAAATCCTATATTTTGCCACGTGAACTCTTAATATAGCCCCCTCATTGAGCATCCGGTCTTTACTAAACTTGGGCACAGTCTTTATATTAACGAAAGCGAGTACCATACTGAAAACTACGTATATCGTATAATAAACACGACAGTTATTGTCCTTGATTTAATGACAATGTCCTATATTTGCCTCGTAAACATATCTTTCATACGATCTTTATTAAATTTAGTCAATATATTTATATTAATAAAAGCTTGGACAAGTTCAAAACAAGTTGCATCAGACTAGACACATCAGACTTATAGCCCTTGATTTTTTTAAAAAATTGTTTTTCAGTAGGCCTTATACTATTCAAACCAGTAGTGTGATACAGGCCCTCTTGTGCATCTTGTTCCCGGAAGACTACTTAATACACGCCACTCTGTAAATGACATAATTTTACGCGTGGAGGTCATCTTGAGTGACAGTTTGGCCATAAAACACAAATCTGTCTATCCATCAGCAATTTCATAAATTAATATTCTAGTCTAGATTTGAAACAGTTTAATGAAAATTGATCACAATATATTTGAAATGTACAGCAATCGTGCAAATATTCATACAGTCTTTCCTATCCCAAAAGGCATCTTCCTCATTTCTTTTACCATTTTAGTAGTAGTTTTTTGGAGTGTTTCTTTTGTTTGACTTCTAACATGTTTATGTTTATGTTAGCGTCCAATATTCAGGACGGCCGCCACAACTACACGAATTTAACATCAGCTTTTTGTTTTCGTGACTGCCGCTGAATCAAGATAAACCGTTTTCTATAAAGACCGAACTTGAGAACATTTCAGAAGACATCTCTTCCAAAACTGCTTGCATAATTGGAATATAATTTTATGTGGCTTGGGTTGACTCTGCCTATTATTTATTATTGTAATTGTTAATATTTTTGAGTTTTTTTTGTTTTGATGCGTACTTTTGATTTTATGTGGTCCTTGAACGCTACATTTCCTGTTCAACTTGTATATATACTTCAACGAAGTTTGTGTTAAACCCCCAAATCCAAGTGACAGGTAAGCATGCTAGTGTTGCAGATTAATGAGCAATTATCAAGTATGTGGTCACTATTGACCGCCCCGTGTGGTTCTCGGGGGCCCGTTCGGTTACGGGGCAAAGAATAGGACCACTGCAGATCCCGTTGAAGGGGAAGGCAGAGGGGTAGAACCCCCACCCCCGAATTCATGTTCATTTTATCATTTTTTGTTTATGCTCATTAAAGGTTTTCATCATGACCCCTGCATTGTTTCAGGTGCCATCTCGCTCATATCATTAGAGCAGTGGCAGAAAAAAAATAACGTGGCTCCAGCGTAAATGGAGTATCTACAATATAACTTGCAGCAACCATAATTAGACATGTATACCTCAAGGATTTTATAATTTTGAAACCGCTTATGGCAAACGCATGAAAAAAAATCGAATAGCATCATTGCTAGTTCCTGAGTGATATTGTATCAGTAAAATAACTGACGTTGGCTGAGTTCAGTATTTGAAAACATAAATGTGATATATATATATATATATATTGCAGCCTTTAGAGTAACACATCTTAGGTAAAAAGTTCTCTGCAACCTAACATATACATTGCATTGACATTTGAAGAGATAAAAGGTACACATTGGAAGATAAGAGCCAATGTATATTTAGGTTAATGTTAAAGACGGCTGATAGGACAGATAGGATTACAATTTATTTACAGCAGAACGATGAAGTGCGGACTGTTGATATTTTTCGGCATACTGGGAATAAGTCTAGGGGAAAATGATACTTTTCCTAAACAGAACCATAGACAAGAAGAGTATCCGGCTAATCATCTAGAGGACAGACGCTTGGACATTCTTATTAGAAGGATAGATAGTCTGGAAGCGAAAGACTATGCAAATCAACATGAAATAAAGTCCATGCAAATAAAGATGGAGTCTATGGAAAAGGCATTTGCACAGAAAGAACGTGATATACAAACGCAACTGTCAGAATTAAAAGCCGAATGTAATAAAGGCAATACAAAAACGATGGAGTTGTTTGTGAACAAGCAGTTACCAAACGTTCTTCATGATGAAAGGGAGTCGCTTACACATAAAATTACCACCAGAAATAGCGAGGTTAGAGGACCTGAAGTGAGAGAGGAATATGTACCAATTAAAGGTGAGATTTAATAATATACATGTTTGGAGTACACAATGTAACTATTCATTTTTTAGTATTGATGGTCACGTATAGGCAAAGCATTAGACATCGGATGACATATGTGGAGATAAAAAGAAAGCTATATGAATGCACGTACCATTCATGTGGCCTTTGCCTCAGATGCATATGGTAAATTTAACTGCATATCATTTTTTTCAGCTGATTCCAAATTTTACCGATGTTATTTTGAAGACAATTTTTTTCGGCATGGTATGTCATGGAATGTGAAGTGCAGATAACCACGACATAACATAAGTTGTTACCTCGTCGAAGTTAATTGCACGTTAAATTGCTCGTTTGCCGGATTTCTGCTTTTTCAGGATTATAATGTGTCCTTACCGGTTGTTGGTAAATAATTGGATTTTGGTTGCAGATTTACCAATCAATTCTGTTATTTACACCAATCCTTGAAGTGATTATAGGAGAGTTTTATTATTGTATGTTACCACTTTAACCTATATATCACACAAACTATTGCTAATGGACAGTCACGAGTGGGTAAAGGTAGGGTTTGTAATGCGTATACGTAATCAAAATACAAAAATAAAACAAGTTTGCAACTTCTCTCAGTTGTTAGATGCTTAAATTCTCTAGTAAATTGTTGCTATGGCATTATTTTAATTCGATTTATAGTGGTGTGTAAATAATGATTCAAAAGGTGGGAACTTAATGATGAGCTGACTTTAGTTTTATAAGCAAAACATGTTTACACATTTAGAAGTGATTACATAAGTAGAAAGGTAAACATAAAGATAATATCCGACAAATATCCAGTTTTTACCAATTTGAGAGCATTTATTAAATAAAGTGTTACCATGTTCTTGATAAATGCTTATAGTGTTATGTCGAATGAACAAGCTCGCTTAATACAGTCAGAAATGATGGCGACTGATTAACATCTTTACACAAATTCCCACAACAATAAAAACTGCGCAAATAACGTTAGAATGTTAGTTTACTGGTTTCCCCAAAATGAGTCCAGAAATAACCATATTATCAAAAACATCATCAGCCAGTTACGAGTATTCAGATATAAGGCTAGATACAGTTCTGATTTTAATCTCAAGCCATAATCGCCATAAAAGATCTTTACAGAAAAACAAATATTTTGTAAAAATGCCCATTTGAGTCACAACCATTATTTAGTATGAAATCATGAATTTAAAATAGTATTACCTAAATTTAGTATACGGGTAATTAAAACATTAACACCATATACACTAGTCAAAATTGCTAACCGATCACTTGTTATTTTCTTATTTATTTGTCTCAGAAAAAAATAATATATGTGAAATTGGAAATAAATGTATTGAAAAATGTTCTATAAGTAATCACATCAGTAAAGCAAAGTATTTTATGAATTTCAAAGAAGTTTATTTTATCGAAATTCATAGATACCAGTAATTTCAAAATTTACAAAAATCAATATCGCGTATGACCGCCGTTTGCGCGTACAACAGCTAAACAGCGTTGTCGCATGGAATTTATGTAGTTATGTAGAAAACGCTGAGGTATGTTATTCCAAACATTGACTATGTCCCTTGTGAGGTCAGCAATATGTTGTTGCCTTGGTAACTGTCGCACACGACGGTCGATTTCGTCCCACACATGTTCGATTGGATTTAAATCCGGACTACATGGCGGCCACTCCATTGTTCGAATGTTGTTGCCCTGAAGTAGCTGACGGGTAGTTCTTGCAGTATGGCAAGGTGCATTGTCTTGCATGAATGTCATCCCACGGTTAGCGCGAATATGGGGAATAAGCGTTGGTCGAAGTATTTGTTGCTGGTATTGGTCTGCGTTCAGGTTTCCTCGAACAACCACCATATCAGTTTTAGTGTGCAAACTAATACCTCCCCAAACCATCACTGACCCTCCTCCAAAATGAGATCTTTCGTTGACGCAATTATCCGAATATCGTTCCCCAAGTCGTCGATAAATTCGCTCTCTACCGTCGGACTTCTGAAGATTAAATCTGGACTCATCTGTAAAGGCGACATTTGCCCAGTCTGCTCTGGTGAACCAAATGCCTTCTGGCCCACTGAAGACGAATTCGCCGGTGTCTTCCAGTCAATACTAATCCCACAAAAGGTCTTCTCGCTCTCAATCCCATGATCCGTAGTCGATTTCGTACTGTTTGATCACTCAAGTTTCTATTATGGACGCCTATTAAACGTCTGGCAGTATCAGTCGCTGTTATTCTTCTATTACGAAGGTGTGTTACAAGGATGTAGCGATCTTGACGCTGCGTTGTCACACGTCTTTTTGGCCTTCGGTGAAGGTCATCAACACTTCCGGTGCGATTGTACTTGAGCCAAAGGTCGTGAATTGTTGAAAAACTTCTGTTGACTGTTCTGGCTACCTATACATATAAAACAACTCATGCTTGCGACTTTTTCAGAAATAATGAACATGGTTAGACAAAATCATGTACGAACGAACAAACGAAGAGACGGACGGACGGACGGACAGACAAGTAAACTTATGAATAAACTAACCTGCCGGAAGGATGAGGAATATTATAATACACAATACTGGACTTGAAAAAGAGAAAATAAAACGTAGAAAATCGATTAAATAAATTAATAAAAATGAACAAATTACGCAATGTCCTTTACCTGCCGAATCGAAGTACCAGCAATAATCATACCGACGGCCCGTCCACGTTCTTCCGTTGTCATGCGACGCATTTTTTATTTAATTTTTAGTAAGTTTTTGTTTGGGATTGAAACGATAAACAATTCCGAGAACACAAACACATGTTCAAATCTTACCTCGTGCAGCACGGGAGAATAATGCGATTTCGCGCCAAAATAAGCCACGAGACCGGAAGTGCGGATTTTGAAGTTACAAAGTGTATTGATTGTTTTGTTTGCTGCTCATATTTATTTGTATGAAATATCAACTCAAAATATACAATATTTGATATAATATTCCAAATAATAAAATGACCGGTTAGCAATTTTGACCAGTGTACATTAGTCCTGTATTCTACTACTGGAAACTGTGTTACGCAGCAGCGTATGTCCGAATATATAATAATCTTTTATTCAGCAAAATTCCAAAAGGTCACAAGACCCATGAGGATACAAAATATATATGTATACAAGGTTGACAGCAGGTACATGCAATAGTTGTGTGTACTTATGCGAAAGTACTAGTGTTTCAACATCAACACGATATATAATTATAAACCTTTTGAAAGTAACAATTCAAGCAATATTTTCAATCATGCATGGTAATGTTATTAGTAATACATTCAAACAGTCTTTAATCGCATAATATATGCGGTGAAGATGACTAAATAACTTTATTTCAGCTTTTATAGAAAACATCAAAAAAACTTTAATAACATTTGAAATCTTTGTTAAAAAACAGAACAAAACAAAAACAACTTTAAGCTAACTGGTCTTAATATTAAAGAGTAAGTTCCATATATTTTAATAATTTAGCCTTCTTATCTCAGAGGCTTTAAAAACAAAGACACTTAGATTTTGTATAATTTTGTGATTTTCACTATTTAAATGTTCCAAGAGTTTAAACATACTTGGTCTTTTCCAATAATACTTCTTTATATATTTTCTCTTAACGCATTATATAATTAACATTCTCATCATCTAGTTTTGCACATGTGATACATTTACGTACATTTATTGATGTGCTATTCGGCTTTTGCCATCTTGTAAGTTATGAGATGATAGTCTTAGTCTTGATAATGCATTTCTATACTTTGGTATAAGTAATGTTATCTACTATCAATGTGTAAAAATATATACTCGAGGTCAATGTAAACATGCCACATATCAGATCCTTTTAAAAGTTAGAATGTGAGGCATTTTGGACAAAATATGATATAATCCACATGTAACTTTGTTTAACGTGCATATATGGATTTAGTGCATTCCACAATGGTGTTATGAAATGCACGTGCATTTCCGGAATCCACGTGCATTTCCGGGTTTCTTCAGTTAAACTGCACAAAGAAAGCATTTTTCTCGAAAACATTTCATAATACTGTCACAAGTCAAACAATATTAAGCCCAGTAAAACCAATTCAAATTTATTCCGAAAGAGAGTAATGCAACTTGAAATTTAGAAGAACAGTTTTCTTTTGATGGTTTCGTAAGTAAGGTAAATAACTGCGTCTGTTTGTCATAAAAACCTACCGATAAACATGTAAGGCAAGTTAGGTGTCAGGAATCCATACTTAAAAATTAGAAAAAATGGGTTCAGCAGTTTTATTCCAGATTGGTTGAGAATAATCCAACGGCATAAACATATGGAATTAATGGTGCGTTTTCGTTGACAGTCAGTATAGGTCACATATTTATCATTGGTAAGATGAAATACTACAGCACCATGGTAACTTGCCAGAGTATTACAACTTCTGAGTACGATATATGGACCATTGATGCAGGCACGTGTGAACCATATGTGTTACTAAATGTTTATGAAACATAGGTACCAATACTAACAGGCGTTTTGTTTAAACATATTTGTTTCACATCGCTTGAAAAACAAGTTCTTGCAACTTACATTAATCACTCTCGATGGCATGCTAGGTAGAACCAGAACTAAGCAATGTGAATTAATTATCTGGCTCAAGGAAAAATAACATGGTCATGGTGAGGTTCGAACCCATGACCTTTTGACCTGGAGTCCGACGCTCTACCACTGGACGGCGTACTCCAGTAGCCAAACGTAGTGTTACAACACATCCAGCCTGCAGCTCTGGTGATTGGTTTGTTTCATATTCCAAGAAAAGTAGATATTACTTTCGAACAGGAAATGTAGTAATCACAGAACACAGTCAACCAAAAGCATGCATTAAAACAAATAACAATTACAATGTGAAGGACTTTTGGTCGGCCATCTTTGAAAAAAATCCAAATCTATGGGATATGATCAAATGAAGTTTTCAACCAATTAGGCACGAGCAATGTCAACCGATTTAGGATTTTTTCAAACACTAACGGGTTGACAATAGGGCTATCGCCTTGGAACTGCTTGAGGAATAAAAGGCCGCTGGGGGTTTAAACCAGGTTCTAGGGTGCACCCTAGATTGTTAATCCTGTTTTACTTGCAATCACTTGAGTGGTGCGTTTTCAATGTATACTGTTACAGACAGCTACGATGAGATAAAAACAACAACAACAACAACACACACACCGTTGACAAGGAACAACAACACATACACCGTTTACAATCAACAATTAACAACACATACACCGTTGATAAGCAACAACAACAACACATACACAGTTGATAAGCAACAACAACACATACACCGTTGACAAGCAACAACAACAACACATACACCGTTGACAAGCAACAACAACACATACACCGTTGACAAGCAACAACAACACATACACCGTTGACAAGCAACAACAACACATACACCGTTGACAACCAAAAACAACACATACACCGTTGACAACCAACAACAACATATACATCGTTGACAAGCAAAACAACACATACACCGTAGACAAGCAACAACAACACATGCACAGTTGACAAGCAACTACAACACACACACCGTTGACAAGCAACAACAACAACACATACACCGTTGACAAGCAAAACAACACATAGACCGTTGACAAGCAACAACAACACATACAGCGTTGATAAGCAACAACAACACATATACCGTTGACAAGCAACAACAACACATACAGCGTTGATAGGCAACAACAACACACACACCGTTGATAAGCAACAACAACACATACACCGTTGACAAGCAAAACAACACATAGACCGTTGACAAGCAACAACAACACATACAGCGTTGATAAGCAACAACAACACATAGACCGTTGATAAGCAACAACAACACATACAGCGTTGATAAGCAACAACAACACATATACCGTTGACAAGCAACAACAACACATACAGCGTTGATAAGCAACAACAACACACACACCGTTGACAAGCAACAACAACACACACACCGTTGATAAGCAACAACAACACATATACCGTTGACAAGCAACAACAACACATACAGCGTTGATAAGCAACAACAACAACACATAGACCGTTAACAAGAATCGAGTGACAGTATGGTTATAACTATTATTATCAAAACTAAATACACCACCGGATATTTTTCACTGAATCAAATTAAGATAACAAACCCAAAAGTTTCATTACGCAAGCTGAAGTATTTTGTGCTATATAGTTTTGAAACATTCAATAGTTTAACATGCAATTTTCGCTACGTTATATATATGACCAAACCTTACGTTGGCAGAAACGAAGATCATTTTTTACTAGAAATTGGCGTGTAGCCATTTAAAGTGTGTCATCCTTGAATAGGACAATTAAAAATAATTTTGCTTAAAGCTATACAATCCATATTTAAAAATATAAAAAGCACATCCGCGCAATATATATTTATATACAGTATCTTAGCGCTACAGTACAGGGTAGCGACTTCATTATTACGATCCATACCTGACTTTGTTGGCACAATTTGGGAGGGCTAACTCGTTTATCGCTCTGTTGAATTTGAAATTGAGTACGGTACCGTACAGAATTATATCATTAAGCACGCGTCGCTTGGTTCGATACATTTGTCTAATACAACACAATACATAGAGAATAATAAATGGGTATTTTCATATCACACCCTATATCAGGCCTGAGACACCATATCAGCCCGTGAGCTTTAGCTCGAGGGCTGATATGGGTCGAGGACTTGATATAGAGTGTGATATGAAAATACCCATTTTTTCTTCTATTAATCATATACTTCAGCAATGACTTTGTTGAACTGTCAAATTCAACTAACTTACTACGCTGTTTTCCAGGGAGAAAACAATAATATTATTTTTTAATAGATGTAATCCCATTTTGATGTGTTCATGCACGTCTGTCGCGTAAACTTGTGTAGATCTATACGTCTTTTTTTCCCGAATTTTGATTTAAAATGAATGCCATTGACTTTGAAATTGTCTAATTCAGAAAATGAATGTTCACAAGTGGTTATTTTATCCACGGATGGTTCTATATCATTGAGTTTATTATAAATTTGTGTATTATGCCTTATTTATTTCTTTATTTTACTTCTATCTATATATCTATCATCTCTTTTATTTCATCTTCTTAGCATCACTAGTCAAGTCATTTCCGTAGAGTTATGGTCAAAGATGACAGCTCAATATACACATGTAGATGTATCGCCAATAATATGGCGCGAAAACAGGATGACAAACAGACGACAAACAATAGCAGTGACACATCGTATAAAATCGTAACTAATCGGTAATTTCCGTATCACTCCGCTTAAAGAATCATAAAGCACATTCGGTTATTTCCGTGACATGACATTTTTTAACCCTTTATTTCACGCGTGTGATAAAGCTGTATTGCCCGGCAACTAAATCCTGATTGATATGACTAGCAAAGTCTATGTCGTATCTTATATTAAAAAACGACGTATGTCATAAAATCATGCACTATATAACTGAAAAAGTGGCTCAAACAGGAGATAAGTGTACTGACCTAAGTATAGTCTTTATTATAATTCACTTCATTCTCATTAAATATCGCACGACCATTAAATTAATACCAACAAGTAACACGAACTGTAACTTCGAATTTCAATAATCCATCAGAGTTCGTGACACAGACACTGACCCCATTTTTGTTTGTAATCATACATGATGTTATTGATACAAATAAGTATAAAAGTCGATCAGGAAATTCAGCTTTCACAGAACACAGTAAACCCAAAAACATGCAAAAGGACACGCAGGAACATGAACGGCAATGATAACAAAGAATAAAGGCATATGACGTCACAAACACAAAAAAAGGGTTGGCTACTGCCTTGGAACGGTCAGTGGCAAAAAAGGTTGCTGGAGGTTTAAATCAGGTTCTAGGGTGCACCAAACCTCACACTTACCCTACAGTCATCCCAGTAAAACGGGACAGTGCAAATAAAGAAATGCCCGCCATGAACTATTCTCTAACCATCAAGGCAGCATTAATAGGCAATATAAGTAAAACACAAAAATGCTCGTGTATATATAAATACAAAAAACAACAAAAAACAACAATAGCCTAGAAAGCCACAAAGAAGATAGTGACTTGGTAGAAGTCAGAGCAACAAGAGAATAAACCACTGAGGGCACGAAAATACAAGATTGCAGACAAACATCAAACGTCACCGTCCATTTGGGCTTTAGGTAGACGTCATCATAGGGTCCACAGCCTGTCCGGTCATCGCACAATTAAAGAGGAAAGCATAGTGTCGAACTGTAAATGGGTCCACCACCAAGCATGCAGTGCGTTGCAAAATGATAGGGTCATAACCTCTTTTGATAAAACTTTTAACGAGTTTAACAAAGACAGTATAAAAGTGATCATGACCAAGGATTTTACGAAGTTTGTAAATCACATCACCATAGAAGTGAGGTTGTGATAGTCCTTATTGCAGAAGAGTTCTTAAATTACTTTTATATTTGGAAAGAAGATCAGGGTCACGATAATGAAAATTTGCAAAAGTTTTACGAAGTTTATGGTAACGGTAGCCCTAATGGAGTCGCGGTACCTGCATAAACATGCATTAGCATGTATTTGCAGACGTGTATTCTATAACAATCACGTACACAAACATGCTGGAATAAATTATTTGAAGTAAACGTATACGTAGGCTTCTTAACCTCTGCTTCCAACTAAATTCCATTTTGTTTATTTCGGCCATTGTTTTCTCGTTTATGGCATGTATTTTGTTAAAAACTGGGACCGTACGACGCTGGCCATGGAATGGTGTGAAAATACCTCACTGTTCACCGTCATATGCATACCATCTTCGGGGTGGCTCAAATTTCTGTACTATTGACATTTTAAATTTTGACTCGGGGCTAGATGGCGTGAACGGTGGCAAGCACGTTTCACCACTGTTCATGAACAGTTTCAATCAAACCGATACTGCAATATATTTTGTATTTATCGTGTTCGGCGATTTCCAGATTTCTCATATCATACTCTTTCTTTTATATAATATATTTCTTTGATTTACACGAATTTTAATTTGAAATATAAGGTACGAGCCTTAATGTTTGTGTGTTATGTTGCATCCAAGATAATACAGTGTAAGCTTTGTGTTAAAATATATGCATTTGAATGTTGCGTATGTGAAGTTTGTTTTTATTTATGTGTAAATTTAAAGCTTGCGAACAAATCCTGCATATATCCAAATAAGTGACACATACAATCCCACCCAAGCAACATGAGCTAATGATTCACACACTATTTGGTTTCTTTTATAGGGACTTTGAAGCTTTAACAGTGCAATGTAGGTCGTGATAAAATATACTTTTGTTGCCAACTGCGTAATGACATACATTCGCTTGTTATGTAAGTCAGTTTTAATTTTAAAGGGACAAATGGCAAAATTGCGTTTTGTTTTTAACCTCATTAGTTTGTTTCACAAAACTTGCATATCTGTAAATCAATATTATAAGTATTTAGATAGTCAAATGCAAATTGTTTTTAGCATTACCAATATTGCTACTTATTTACATAAAGCTACATCAAGTAATCATAGACATTAAACTACAGTGTAACTCGCATACAATTACAATAAACAAGGATGTTAAGCAATAGTGTACCGAGAACTCATTTACCTAATGTGCATAATATAATTACAATAAACAAGGATGTTACGCTTACATAAAGCCTGAGCCATTTACATTGTAAAGCATATAATTACAAGAAACAATAACATTAAGCTACAACGTAACGCATTAACATAATGTACCTACAATTACAATAACAAGGATGCTAAACACAAGTGTATGTGGTTAATAATGTGCATAACATTGCAATAAACAAGGATGCTGGGCTATAGTGTCACTAGTTACATGATGTCTAAATCATTTACATAGTATACATAAAGTTACAATAATAAAGATGTTAAGCTATAGTGTAACTAATCTAGTTACTGCGCATACAAATACACATGAAAGATAAGCTAACATTTAATTAGTTACATAATGTTTGTACAATTATAATAAACAGAAACGTACAGCTTAACTCAGTTACATAATGTGCAACTCGGTTATATAATGTGAAACTCGGTTATATAATGTAAATACTATTAGAGAGTATCATCTTCCATTGAACGACTTACCATTATGCAATTATAGATGTGGACGAAAATCTTATGTTATTTAGTTTAAATCAAATTTAAATATCTAAATTTGCTATTTGCTATTTGTTATTTAGTTTAAGTCAAATTTATATCTAAAATTGCTATAGAACAATGTAGCAGGCTCAGTTTTATGAGAGGCAAACTATTATAAAACACATCTCCTGCCCACTAGCACACTATCAGGCTTTACCCTTATCTTCATTCCAAACATAAAAGTAATTTAAGAACTCTTCTGCAACAAGGACTATCACAACCTGACTTCTATGGTGACGTGATTTACAAACTTCGTAAGATAATTGGCTATGATCACTTTCATACTACTAGTATCTTTGTTAAACTTGTTAAAAGGTTTATCAAAAGAGGTTATGATCCTATCATTTTGCAACGCACTGCATGCTTGGTGGTGGTCCCAATTACAGTGTTGGTTGTCGTCATTGAATGCTGCTTTTCTTGTTCGATTTTTATATCTATATTTACGGTTTTCTGCTTTTAAAATCACAATGACTGAGGTCGATGATCTCGAAGATCCAGGATTTGAGTTGCA
The DNA here is from genome assembly GCA_037043455.1 of Cyrtodaria siliqua. NCBI lineage: Eukaryota > Metazoa > Mollusca > Bivalvia > Adapedonta > Hiatellidae > Cyrtodaria > Cyrtodaria siliqua. The sequence continues at coordinate 587,972 of JAWPHD010000035.1, forward strand.
ATTTGATATATAAAGTCACTTTCTATTATCAATTGTCTGTTCTATACTAAGAAGTACCGTTGCTGATTCGTCTTAAATTGACAAAATGACATTACGATAAGTATAGATTATCGAGTATCAAATTAACAAAACAAACGTTAATTGTCTTAAGGTTGATTCGGTGTCAGTTGCTTAGCCAGGATATTACTATATTACGATACTATATTGTACCTGTTAATGCGTTCTTTTTAAGTGTATTCCAACCGGATAAGTGTTAACAATTATAGTATCATATCTTGCACGCGACGAAAGACGCTATATCATTACTGCAGTCATTTGATCAGTACGCAGGTCGAGGCAAGGTTATCGTACCGGGAATAATTGTATCGAAAATCAAGTATTGTAATTATTAAATGTCGAAAATAATATCACTAGTCATATGTATTAACTTCTCATGACGCCCGCCATCTGTGCAACTAATTGAATTTGTTTCACAATTTAAACAAAAAAGGTTATTTATGAATGTTTATTTTGTAATCTTGTTCTTGCTCCTTTTCAATCATGTTCCCCTCTAGACCGAATTTGGCATGGCTAGGGAACATTATACGCCGAAACAAAAATAATTGTTTGCCAAAATTTATGTGTCATTTACAGAGCGTACTATATCTATATTTTCTATATTAGATCACCATTAAAAATAATAATATTACAATGAATCATTGTAATTTTCCAAAAATGAAACAACCTGAATACAACTATTTTAATCGATTCGGTGAATAACTTTAATCCAAATAAATATTAGTTCAAACAAATTAGCAATATACCATGCTAAAGAAACCAACTGATTAAAACAAAAATATGTTCATCCCATGAATATTTACATGGTTAACTATTTACAAATAATTTCCAAAAATTTCCGGGACGCTAGTTTGGTATATCTCCCAGCTCATTCGTTTTGTTGACCCTTAAGACTGTAATGATGTTAAGGAATTCAATGATCGAAATTAAGTAATTATAAGTTAACTTCTTCAGTAAGGTTTTAATTATCACAAACTATCAGATCTTTCTCAGAATTACATATTTTTTATTTCTTTATTTAAACCGATGAACATGTTTAAATAATATACATATCTATACACACATTTCACTGGTGAGATGAGCAAGAACATAATGTATTTATATAGCAAGTTATAGTATGTAAAAAACTACATGAATATTGTTAATTCTCTCTTTCCATTACATCATGTACATGCAACAACTCATTTATTTACTTAGTTCTCTTATCCATTCAGCCTTACATTCGTATAGTATGTATAAGTCACGGCATGCTTTAATAAGTAAACATTAACGTTCATATGCAGTATGATTTAGCAAGTTTAAGTAAATAAATAACATATCCCTTTGGGAGAGATCTTATATCGCAGCAATGAAAACTTGCTTAGTTGGGAAGTACAAAACCAACCTTAAAACATTTCTGCAACAATGAATATCACAACCTTTATTTTATGGAGGTGTGCTCTATAAACTTCGGAAGTTAAAGGGACCTGACGGGTTTCCTGACCCTTTTACAAAATTAATCAGAAAATTCATCAGAATTGACTCCTCTACAGTCAGTCACTACGCTTCATCTTTACCTTGTGCGATGACTGGACAACCTCTTGGGACACTCTGCTGAAACCTGGACAAAGGCAGGTAGGTGCATGAACTTTTGTCCCAAGAACTTTTTGGGTCGTACCCTAGATTAGTTTTCTCTTTGGCTGCAACTGCTGTGATTGTCCAGTACAATTCTTGATACATCCCGAGGTGTTTCTAATTATGTGTTTTATATAGGTTTACAACAACATTTAAGTTTATTTTGCTAATTTCTCGGATGTGGACTTTATTGTTACCGACTTGGGCGTTGTAAACAGGATAAGTTTGAGGTTGTGTACACATAAAAACGATTTAAGCTAACATGTAGGCCTTATTGTCGGTAACCCAGTCTTCAACACTCTTTATGTTATTTATTGCCGGAGCATCAAGGCTCCAGGTGTAGCACACCTATTGCAACACAGGAAGTGTCGTCCTGGGGTAGTCGCATAATGGCGGTCAATAAATAATTCTCATTTCTTTTTGTAAAAAAAGGCATTTTCACTAATTTAAAGTGCTATTTTTGGTTTATATCACATTGTTGATATATTTGTTACATTTTTCAAGCATTGTCATGTTAAAATTGTGAGTTTTTAATTGTTTTTACTTATATGAAAATGAGTGTATGAATACAATAGTTTGGCATCTCAGTGTTTATGTTTTTAAAGGGAGCATTCATTCATGAGACGAGTTCTTTCTTAGAATATACATGACCCCCATTTCTTCTGTGGATTTGTTGGCAGCATATGTGTCATTTGTGATGAGAATGTAAGTTATTCGTTTTTAATTTGGGCCTAGATATGAATGATAGCAAGGCATTTAAATTTTAATTCACACACAACTCAATGCAACAAAGCCTATGGGCGTCTAACACCTCCAGCTATATTTATCCCGGACTCAGAAAGCTGCTATGGGTGTTGGACTGTGTATCAATGTCATTTTACTGTTCATAACACAACAGTATTTTAGAAAGAATACGGGGACGCAGTCAAATTGGTATACAGCCATTTTATGGATCTTCTACTGCTTGAATTACGTATCAATTTTAGGAATACAGTTTAGAAATTATGATCTGCGCATGCGCGTAGAACTGTTTCTAACGGATTTTTACAATCTGCTTTCCGATATACAACCATTTCCTGTATGTAACTGAAGTATCTTCCAAAGAGTCAGTTTGAATAGGTCTGCTCCACTGCTACTTATTCTCATGAACTACTGGTCAGATTTCAATATTAAAAAACATATAACATTAAATCCTTTCTTTTAATGTAAATTTACATTGCTAAAAACTGAGATTACCTTTACAGATGATAATCCTTCTATCCAATTCCTATTACATTTATCATTAAGTTGTCTTTTTGTTTATAACTATGATAATTTACCAATTCGTCATATTCTAACCATGATATTTTCCCAATTCCTCACATTCTAATCATGAAACAACATTCTATTGAGTGATCCATTACACATATAATTTCAGATGTCTATCATATTCATATTATAACATTATACAACACAGATGACAAAATTAAAAACGTTCATTTTGTCTCATGATGACTAGTTTATCTAGTGCTCAAATATTTCATGATAAATGTGTTTGATTGTTGACAATTACAAATAAAACATTTCCATAAAGCATCTACACACTATTCGTTTATTTTTATCATATTCATTCCCCTTCTATTTTCGTATGTAACAGTTCTGACCTATGAGGCGCCATACGTGACTTTATGTTGTAAGATAAATATATACGTTGTGTGTAAATATATATACTGAATACAAAAGTATATATGATACAGACAAATATATACGTTACTCCGAGATATATATATATATTGAATACAAAATATATATAATACAGACAAATATATATGTTACTCCGAAATATATATATTCTGTCCAAAAATATATATCATACAAATATATATGTTAATCCTAGAAATATATATTCTGAAAAATATATATTCTGTTTTTAAATATATATTGTAGACGCAAATATATACGTCAGTCTGAATATATGTTTTTCCTAATTTATATATTGTAGACGCAAACATTTATATGTTATACCGAAAAATATATTCGGTTTATAAAAAATATATTGTCAGTCTTAATATATTGAAAAAATATTTGAGATGGAAATAAATAGTTTCTCTAAAATAAATATATTGCAGACACAAATATATCAATGAAAGATCGATAAATAAATGGTGCGAACTTCTGGGTGACCGAAACTAAATACATATTTGTTTTCCAAATATATATGCCTTCTGCAAATATATACGTTGGCATAGACTGTGCTGCAAATATATACGTTGGCGTAGACTGCTACACTGTCCCGTTTTTCAAACTCGAGAAAAGCCAAATTTAAAGAGCGTATTTCCCAGCGTCCGAGAAGTGTTCCGCATGTTGGAGTTTCTTTACCACGAAAACATAACAAATCCGCAAAAAATGGACGACCAAACATCTAACGTACGAAGAACTATTGATCTTCTTCTTCTTCTTCTTTTCTTCTTCTTCTTCTTCTTCTTCTTATTCTTTTTCTTCTTCTTCTTTTTCTTCTTCTTCTAATGTGCCGGGTTCCTCCGGAACATACTCGCACATGTGGTGAATTAAGTACAAGTGGTGAACGGTCCAAGTGCAGTTAAAAACAGGTTAAAAAATCTCTGATTGGGGTCTACGCAAACCCCGAAGTCGAGCAGAATGGCATCTGTCTGTTGTTCGTCATTTAGACCGGATGCTAAGTCCTGGAGCATGATTATTAGATGGCTCTCACAGGATCTCTTCTTTCTGAAACCATGCTGTCTTTCAGATAGAATATTATTTCTTTCTTTTGTTAAGCAACCGGCAATTTCAGGCCTTGGTTCAGACCTCGTTAGTGTAATAGCGAGTATCTCGAGTATCATACTTTGTCTAAAAGTAGTTTTGTAATACAAGAAACTGTCGTGACATATCTGATTCGTCGATGTACCATCTTCTTACCAACGTATTGATCACGTAAACCGTATCCCCCACCCTCCGTTCCACCACCTCAATAATGTTTATATTATCCGAATGCATCAGGCGCGTGGCCTCGGCTGGCGTGGCGCGGTCGGTAGCGCGGCGGATTTGTAACCGGATGTCCCGGGTTCAATCCTCCCTGGTACCACTGAGATTCGTCGGTGTGTTCTTGGGCAAAACACTTTCCCTTAGCCTCGTCCGTCGGATGGAGACCTAAACCGGGCGGTCCTGTGTATCGGTTTATCCCCCGAGCACGTTGAAGAACCATAGGAATATATTCGATACTAAGAGTAGGGCACGGTTCCCGGATTCCTGTGTATCCTTCCCCTCTCTCTGGGGCGGCTCTAAATAACCTATACTGTGTTGATAAGCCGTTAAACAACGTTCGATTCGTCAGAGGGAGAGATATAATGATTCATGTTTCCGACTGAGCTGTTTAGCAGTGCATTGAATCGTTTCAAGATCGATTAGATGGTTTGAAAAAACACTCCGGATTATTTTACAAAGCATCGGATTGTTTTAAGTTTGATTAAATGGTTTCAAAAGAAGTAGTGAATCAAATAAAGTTACAATGAATTAAATATAATACCGATGAATTAATTCATCTTTGACTGGATGATTTATTAAAAACATACTTTTGGCTCATAGGTAATCGCCACCTATGAAAAACGGGACAGTGTAGTAGTCTACGCCAACGTATATATTTGCAGCACAGTCTGTGCCAACGTATTTATTTGCGGAAGTCATATATATTTGGCAATCGTACAAACTCGCTCATTTCCGTAGATCATCGGAAATAATTATTTTTGAAAAAAAAAGATTGAGGCAGTTGGGATCGATATATTTGGAAAACAAATATTTATTTAGTTTCGGTCACCCAGAAGTTCGCACCATTATTTATCGATATGTCATAGATATATTTGTGTCTGCAATATATTTATTTTAGAGAAACTATTTATTTCCATCTCAAATATTTTCATCTTCAATATATTGACTGACAATATATTTTTTTATAAAGCGAATATATTTTCGGTATAACATATAAATGTTTACGTCTACAATATATGAATTAGGGGAAAAAATATTCAGAGTAACGTATATATTTGCGTCTACAATATATATTTAAAAACAGAATATATATTTTTCAGAATATATATTTATAGGAATAACATATATATTTGTGTGATATATATTTTTGGATAGAATATATATATTTCGTAGTAACGTGTATATTTGTCTGTATCATATATGTTTTGTGTTCAATATATATATTTTGGAGTAACGTATATATTTGTTTGTATCATAAATATTTTGTATTCAGTATATATATATTTCACACGCAACGTATATATTTATCTTACAATATATAGTCACGTATGGCGCCTCATACTGACCGTCTTGTGATACTTTGTATCACTGTTTTCTTGTTGTCCTTTTCACTGACTTTTTAAGTAGATCTAATCTCATTCAAAATATGGTAGAATAACGAAGACAATTGAAATCTCACATTTTTATTCAATTATATACAAGCAGTTTTGAAGTCAAAATGATACAGGATTAATAAATCGAGGTGCTAATTTTAATGCTTGATATAAAACTCACGATTGTCGTGTGTTCCTTTAAAACTAAATCCTGGATAGGATATCGATTCAATACATGACGAAACATTAAACGTTAACTAATATAGATCAAAGTGTTTAGATGTGTTTACCACACGCATACACACGTTATAATAAGCACCAGGTGCAATATCAAGATTGAGTCATTAATATTTTCCAGAAATGAAACAACCTGGTTATACAAATTCGTATTATAATTTTTAGAAAACGTTGGCACTACAGTAGAGTCATACATTTTAGACCTATTAACACTATTAAATGAAGACCAGTGCATACTTAAAAACGTTTAACTTTGAAGTTTCCTTCGTAGAATGTTTTTGTGGAAGAAATGGTCTTACTTGTAACCAGAGATAATAGAAAAACGCTTTGCAAATAAACGGTAAAAAAAGGAAAAATGCCATGACGGAAGGTCCTTTTATAGAGTGATGGTATTTTTGTTATAAATTGAGGTTACGTTTTATACTTGTACTTCAGGTCTCACACCACAATTAATTTTCCCATAGGGTTACTGTACAGCCTTTTCCAACATCTGAGCTTCAAAGCAGGGCAGCAGACATTGTTGTTGGTTTAATATCTTCAGTATAGCCAAGACCAGTAATTTAAAACAATAAAATACATAAGTTAGCCAGGTTGGTTTTTTTTCTCGCTCATGTTTTGTGAACCCTATGGAAAATACAAAATTCATACACTATCTAGCTGAATATGTGGTGCTTCGGTCAATGCAGATGTATGCTAAAGCAAAGAAAAACCTATTTTTCAAATTAAAAATTGCCTAAAATTGAGAAAAAATAGAATTATTTTCTGTTTTCCTTTTGTCTCTATGTCCGTGAGCTTTCAGGGGAGATAATAGAGGTGTGAGACCTATACCAACAACTTCTACTTTTGATATAGACAGGCATCACTCCATAATGCTATACACATAATCTCTTATTTCTGTAAATAGAAGCATTCTATACTTAATGGGTATGCCATATTGCTGCAGTATGCCATTTTTATGGCTCACTGCAGCAGCTGATGGCATACTACGTAGTGATACTGCTGCAGTACTACATATGATTTTTAAGATGGCTTAGTGCAGAAGTTCCTTGATACGTATCGACGGACTGCTGCTGTATGGCATCGCTCATTTTGATGTAAGTTATCAGTTAAACAAAATTAAGCAATCATTTTCAGCCGCATTTTCAGGTTATAGATTGGTAAAAACCGGGCGGGCGGCGAGCAGCGATCGGGCGTCAACATTTTGTTTTTGCGATATCTGTGAATCTGTTTCTGTCTTTAAAACCAGACTACTGTGCATTTCAGGGTACCTATGCGTCGAATATGAATCGAGATTTTTTTGTATTACTTTATTTTTTTAAGAATGGAAACGGACGCTCCTGTCTCCGCGTAGCCATCCTGTAAACTTCGCAAAGCCAAAAATTAATGTTGAACTCCCATGTTTACATGTAATTTTATTCACAGCCGAAAACCAAAATGGCGACGTCGTAAGATTCCATTTTCTAGGGTAGAATGACTTAAAAATCAGTTGCCCAACAGTGGTGTAAATTACAAATTATAACCGCATTATACTATTTACCTACCCTTTATTTGCTAGATATATAATGGTTTTAATTTCAAAAAAAGGATCAGGTATGAAAACATAAAGCAAGCAATAAAAAAAATATTCTCGATTCATATTTGACGCACAGGCATTCTGAAATGCACAGTAAATATTGGCATTACTAAAACTCCAAAGTGGTATTATTAAGGTGACCAAAAAGCTCAGATACTACCCTCAAGTCTACGCACTCACTACAGCAGCCTTAACCAACACCTGTATTCCAAGAACAGTGTTGACAGTCCTCTTTGTACTTGTGGAAATGTTGAAGATACAAAACATTTTCTTTTGCACTGAAATAATTTTCACCAACAAAGAATTGTAATGATGAATGCATTGAAAGACTTTAATAACATCTCTATTAATATCCTTCTGGCTGTTTATCCCTTAGTATCAAATGAAACAAATTGTAGAATGTTCAAAATAGTGCAAGATTTCATTTTAAGAAGAAAACGTTTTTGAAACAGGTGTCTATCATCTATCAAATATTAAAACAAAATGTACTTATTAACTTCCATAGGAGAATATTATCAATATTTAGAAGATATCACTGACCAGATCGAAGAAGCCAGATCTTAGTGCTGCCGGAAACATAGAAAATACAACTCTGTCTGTCTGTCTGTCTGTCTGTCTTAATGCTGCCGGAAACATAGAAAAACACAACTCTGTCTGTCTGTCTGTCTGTCTTAATGCTGCCGGAAACATAGAAAATCACAACTCTGTCTGTCTGTCTTTCTGTCTGTCTTAATGATGCCGGAAACATAGAAAAACACAAGTATGTCTGTCTGTCTGTCTGTATGTCTGTCTTAATGCTGCCGGAAACATAGAAAAACACAACTATGTCTGTCTGTCTGTCTGTCTGTCTTAATGCTGCCGGAAACATAGAAAAACACAACTATGCCTGTCTGTCTGTATGTCTGTCTTAATGCTGCCGGAAACATAGAAAAACACAACTATGTCTGTCTGTCTGTCTTAATGCTGCCGGAAACATAGAAAAAACAACTCTGTCTGTCTGTCTGTCTTTCTCTTACCTCACTGCATATCCAATGTTATTTAACTTAACAGAACGAATTAACAATGTATATAGTGGGAATTATTTGGTTTTATCCACAACAATGCCGTTTAAGCAATCCAATTTTTAAACTCCAAAATATCACATATATTGTTTCAACTGTCATGTATTCATATCATTGTTAAGGAAACATTTATACAAGCTTTTATAGCTTCCTTCTGAATCATTTTCACGTGTTTGTAACATCTTCGAAAGTCTGTATAATAAACAATGTAAATTGTTAAACATTTGTGAATAAAATATTGTTTAAACTAAACTACTTTCACCAAAATATACGTTATGTCAACCTTTTTGTTTAAGTTCGTTATGCTTGCACTAAATGTTACCTGTTTGGTTTAAACTTATCATTTCTCAGCATTACCATGTCCAATTATGCACAGTTTGCCTTTTTATTATAAAATACCCAGTTGATCATTTATTAAAATTATAACGTAATCTTTTCATTTTAAAGATTATTAATATGTACTTTTTATAGACATACATGCTTATACAGTAAAAAAGAGTATGATAATGGACCTTTGGAAACAGCCGAGCACGACACATACGAAATATTGCAGTCTTGGTTTGATTGAGACTGTTCAAAGACTTGTCGTAGAGTTACACATTTGCTTTTATCAATATTATCAAGCAGCGAAATCTGTATTCTGTAAGAGGCCTTACTCATGTTAATGTTCAAAGTTGTATATGGGAATTCATTATTATTTAGTGATAATTAAGAGTATGCATACAGGAGAGAGACCTTACAAGAGGACAACAGCTTTCTGATAATATTGTTCATTTCCTTATAATTTTTTCTGACTTATTTATACATGTTGGTAGTCATTTACGAATAACTATCTTTCAGTTTATTATATGTCGATACACACGGGAGAGAGACTCGAAGTCCTCATATTGGGTCGCAGTATGCCATGTGGAAAAATACTCCAGAAAAAACGCCATATGGCATAATGAGTATCTAACTAAACAAACAAGATTTACGAACAAGATAAATCTGGGTAAATGAAACAAAACAATTAAATTACCAAGAAAATACCTTTTATTCATTCTACTATTGCAAGTTCTGCAATTTAACATAGTTTAAATAAGTTTTCAGTTTCCACCTAGAAAAGATATTTCGCAGATTGTGGCTGTTTTATGTTTTATTACATGCAATAATGAACATTTTTTATAGATATAGTTTTATCAAATTGTTTTATTTTTATAATTTATTAAGAGTTTTTGTTAACAAAATCTCAAAATTAACAAAGTACTGCTGCACTTTGCCGTATGAAAAAGTACACATGTAGCACTGCGTTACACCTTGCGACGCAGTATGCCATACTGCAGCAGTAAGCCATATAAGCTGCTATGGCATACTGCAGCTATATGACATACTGCGTTGTCACAGAGCAAGTTCTCCGTTTGCATAAGTGTGACTTACACCCAGTGTGTAAAGCAACCGAAGATATAAAAGTCGAACAGGAAATGTAGCATTCAATGACAACAGTCAACCACAAGCACGCACAAAAACAAACAACTACAAGGGTGATTAAAAGGAGAGATATGACATCACAAACTTCAACGGGTTGACAATAGGGCTACCGCCTTGGAATGGACATTGGCAATAAAACACCGCTGTGGTGGGGGTTTCAAACCAGGTTCTAGGGTGCACCAAACCTCACCCTAACCTATTGTTATCCCAATAAAACTGGACAGTGTACATAAAGATATCCCCGCCAGGTTATATTCTCCACAGACATATTAACTTGTTATTAGGTCTGTGTATTCTCAAACAAATAAGGCAGCATTAATAGGCAACATACATGATAATGTATATATAATATTAAAAAAGCCTGGATAGCCACAAAGCAATGGCTTGGCAGAAGCCAGAGCAATATGAGAACAAACCGTAAAGGGTAAAGCAAGTTATGGCAAGTTTAAGTTCATTACTCACCATGTGAAAAGGTGCAGACAACATTCGATACGTTAAAGGAAACATTTTACTGTGTACAACTTTCTAACGCATCCCGTATGACATTACCTTTCTGTATTACGTCTATTCACGACGTGGTGTACACATTATTATTTTAAACGTAACAAAGAAGGCTTCTGTTAAGTGAGTGTATTGTCTGTGATACCTTGTAATATAATTTTAAACACAAACAAATATCTTTTATTGAACAATGAAACATACAAAACATGTTTATAGCCTAAACAAATACATGAAAATATGAAGAAAGTGAGACCATGGTTATATTAAACAAACAACTACAAACATTATTAGAATAATATTACATTATCAGATTTACTGTGAAGCACATTATTTCAAAATCGCTGTAATGAAAAATAAAAATTGAATATCACTTTTCTTTAGTTTGAAAGCATAGAATATATATAATTTTATACTTAGAAGTTTTGTCCGGAGTATAACAACAAAACTATTGACAGTACTGCAATGAAACTTCTCAAAATGATAGAGGGTAATGAGAGGAAGTGCAGAACTCTGTCATCAATGATAGAGGGTAATGAGAGGAAGTGCAGAACTCTGTCATCAATGATAGAGGGTAATGAGAGGAAGTGCAGAACTCTGTCATCAATGATAGAGGGTAATGAGAGGAAGTGCAGAACTCTGTCATCAATCAAATTAGAGTTATTGCCATGTTTAATTTTATACTTAGACTCCGGAGCATAACTTCAAAACTACTGATAGGACTGCAATGAAACTTCACACAATGATAGATGACAATGAGAGGAAGCACAGAGATCTACAACCAATTTTTATTGAGAGTTATCGCCCTTCGATATTTTATACTTGTAATTCTTGTCCGAAACATAAGTCAAACACTACTGCAAATTGAAAACTGCTGGGTGATACAAGGTCATATGATAAGTTGTGGATAATTGTCATTTCGGGGAGCATCCATCGGTTCTACCGATTTTCTTGTTTTTGATTGAAATGTAATTATTTATTATAATTAACTCATAAAGATTATTTGCATGGATCTGCTAGGATAATCTATATGTATGCATGTATGGGGTTTAATGTCGCTTTAAAAAACATGTAGGCACATACCATGATACCCCACATAGTCACATTATACTGACACCTGGCCGAACAGTTTGAGCAATACCATTTATTTGCTGGATGTCGAACAATGGAACTTCTGGCAATACTTTTCTGAAATCGTTGGTGTGCTAGTTGATATGCTAGTACAAGCGAAAAGACTAATATTTACGACAAAATGGTTACATGTTGTTGTCATTGTTTTTAAGAAAGACTAAATTATAAAACATATCAGGTCTACTAAACTTTATTTGAACTCTATGGAAACCACCAGTCTAAAATCAAATTTAAAATAATTAATATCAGAATTGTACCTACTGTGGTTGTTAACCTGAAACATGAAAACTATATAATTTTCTTCTTAGAAACCTAAGTAGCGCAGCAAATATATGCCTAGCTATTAAGAGCAGCATACTTTTATAGCGCGTGCGTTCAGTGTTGTCGTACATTATCTCAGCTCAATCTAAAATCGCTGTCCTCATACGACATGACATGTGTTGAACAGGACATCTCAGCTCAATCTGAGATCGCTGTCCTCATACGACATGACATGTGTTGAACAGGACGTAAAGTCCATTTAATTTCTGTTCACCTTAACAACATCTGTGAAAGGCAAGACTCAGAAACCATTCGTTAACTTCAATAGGTAAACACACGAACACTTTGCAAAAGTTCAGAATGGATTTTGTTTTGTTTAGGATGGTGAGCTTTGTATTGGCACTCTGCAGAGCTTTAAACGTTCACTGCAAATCGAACTCATAAATATGTCACAACTCAAACAGGCCCAGCGAATGCACACCACCCTCACGTGACAGAAACTTATGTTGACTCCACGGAATGCTAACGGATATCCGGTCGTTTTTGGTCAATAATACGATTGTCTGTAATGTGGATTCGTGTTCAAATGTTCCAGTACTAAAAATACACCGTAGACTGACCTCCTCAATATCTGCCATCGTTCCATGTTTGGATTTGGTGATATAGAATCGTAATGTAACGTTTCTGAAATATGGGCAAAACATGAGAATGTATTCTATGGTGATGTGATTTATAAACTTCGTAAGATTCTTGGTCATGATCACTTTCATACTATCTTTGTTAAAATTGTTAAAAAGTTTATCAAAAGAGGTTATGACCCTATAATTTGACAACGAACAGCATGCTTGGTGGTGGACCCTTTTACAGTTCGCCACTATGCTTTCCTCTTTAATTGTACGATGACCGGACAGGCTGTGGACCTTATGATAACGCCTACCTAAAGTCCATTGGGACGGTGGCGTTTGATGTTTTGTCTTATGATCTTTCTTGTCGTGCCCTTAATGGTTTATTCTCTTATTGCTCTGGCTTCTGCCAAGTCATTGAGTACCTTCATTGTGGCTTTCTAGGCTATTGTTTTTTTGTATTATATTTACACGGGCATGTTTGTGTTTTACTTATATTGCCTATTGATGCTGCCTTGTTGGTTAGAGATTAGATCATGGCGGGGATTTCTTTATTTACACTGTCCTGTTTTAATGGGATGACAGTAGGGTAAGTGTGAGGTTTGGTGCACCCTAGAACCGGTTTAAACCCCCAGTGGCCTACTTTGCCACTGACCGTTCCAAGGCGGTAGCCCTATTGTCAACCCTTTTGTGTTTGTGATGTCGATTGCATTTATTATTGCTTTTGCCTTCTTGTTTGTCTGTTTGCGTGTTTGTTTCTGTGTTTTGTGGTTGACTGTCCTCCTTGAATGCTACTTTCTCTGTCCGATCTTTTAATATTTCTTTGTAGTTGATAAACACATTTGTTACAATAAACATGGGATTATAATCGCATTTAGGGCATAAGATGACCAATTACCCTTGTATTATGTATTCATAATTTTACGAGGTAAATATTACATTCAACATCTCTTTATATCGACAACTGCTGACTTCCGTTTAAGCTGATCGTAGGAGGTGCAGTTAACTCTGCATTACTAAACAATTAGACCCTAAGACGGAGGACGGACATTTTGTGAGATGGCTAAAGAGTTTAAGTACGAGGGCCGTTCAAATACTCCGTGGACATTTTTAATAGTTGTTACACTTTCATAAATCAAGTAAATTAACTTATATAGCAATAAAGGTTTACATTTTCACTTTCATATCAGTAAATATTATAAAATTATTTGAAACAAATTTCATTTTTTTTTACAACCCCACTGTAGCCGCCACGGAGCACGTGCTTTGTGTGCTATGGCGTCGCCGTGAAAACCAACAACAACCAAACGTTATAAATGATGAAAAATGCTATAAATAACAGACGTAATTGATGGTTTGTATTAAATAAATATTTTACAGCATTGTTGAATAATCATGTTTTATAAGTATATCACAGCTTCGGAAACAGATCATACGAATCCGATCGAGATGTTGCATAAATACTCAAAATATTTAGAGAACAAATAGCATAGTCATTTCAAAAGACATGTTTATTGAAAAGATATCGATATTCCTAATTTATTAACCTATATTTTTTGAAGAAAATATGTAAGATTTTACAATTGTATGCTTTTGTATTTCATTTTTATATTAAACATTTTGTTTTATTAAAAGTTTTTATTCTTTGATAATTTATTAACATTTTAGTTTTGTGTATTTTTGCCGACGATTTTGCTTCTATTTAGCCATTCCCGAAATGCAGTTATGAAATACAGACGTCACATTTTGGACTGCTCCGTAGATGCGGTTCTCGCCCTATTATATCATATATTGCAACGTAACTAGCCATAGTTTATTTCTTATGAGTTGGATTACATATATATGAACCTAAAAGGTTTATGTCAAAAATTTAGTGCGATATCGAAAAGTCCACGTATTATTTGAACAGCCCTCGTATGAGATCACACATTTTGAAATTGAAACTATTTAAACAAAATATCAAAAGCAATACGATGACGCATGTCCGCGGACAAATGAGATGTTCATACACTGAACTATTTGAGACAACTTGATTGAATGATGCATGTCATTCCAACTGTAAGAATAGAGGTTTATGCTACGAAACTATATACTTAACCATTCCAAACGGAAATCGACAAAGAGTGTCACTAAAAACAAGAAAAGTTACGGTTCCGTTGAATTTAGACTAGCAATACAATATTGGCATTCTCGTTAGAAAATGTTCTGGTATGTCGTATGATATAACATGGCTTAGGATACATCAGTTATCGCTAATTGATATGTTGACCTCCACATATTATTGTACTTGGTACAGTAATGTGGACGAGAAAACTGAGTGAGCCCGTTGAAGTGTAGCAGATAATCTGAAATTTCATTTCCGTTTTTGCATCTGATATCCTTAACTGATTTAAACGGTTTTCTTGCATAGCGGATAAGGTTATCCGCGTTTTACATGGGTGATGGAAAGCCTGATCTTACACACGGAGGAAGATAAAAGTCGCGCGCTGATATCAACAATGACAGTTGAATGACGTCATTATGTAAATAAACGTGCACAACATTAGTAGTTGGCGACGTCAATGCACTCGGTATAACTGTTTTAGTCGGAACATCAACAGAAACCTCGGCTAAAAACAATTATACCTCGTGTTGAAATTTCCGATATTTTCGGATACGTATGAACGATTCTTATAATCTTTACCCTGACAAATGACAGTGTGTTCGTAAACACGGTAACAATAAGCTCATAGTCATACCGTGTTTCACTGACGCTGGATGTTCTGTTGAACCGTACACGACTGTACAAGAAGTAATGACCGCTCTTGTTCACTTCGATATGTGTAGAATCACTGCTTAGTGAGAGGCTTCCTTCTTTCTCATAATCAAAGGACCACTTGATATGGCACCAACTGCCTAGGGGAAAATGAATACATACATATGAACAATAAGCATGTATGTATGAAGAGTAACAATGAGAGTTAACTGCAACCTGTAAATTACCTCCCTTCTTGCCTTATCAGCACTCTCTGATATTGTTAAGCCAGTTCCTTTGTGTTTATCATTGTTTTAGAATCAGCTAGTGTGTGTTATCAATAGTATGTATTACCTAACTAAGTATCATTTCAAACAATATGACTTTAAGCAAGCCAAATCTGTGTGGCTTTAAAGTAGAATATCGCTTAAGCCGGTGCTAGGAGGCGTGAGAGGTGTTACACTATACATTACCTCTCAAGAACAGACTCAGTAAAACCGAGTCTGCTATTTTTATCTCTTCTTAATTATGTGTTTATTGCTTCCAATGGATCAACTTTTCAGTATTTAAGCATTGACTTGAAAATGTTATTGTTCTGTCATACATAGTTACACCTTTTAAACACGTTTAATGGCACACACGTTTGCAGTGGTTTACACTTGGATATTAAACGGCATACTAATAACACAGGTGAACCAAATGGTTGGAGCCGGCTGTTTGCGAGAGTTCAGGAGAGAAAATGTACTGCTATTCCTCATTCATTAACAATTAGTAAGTAACCTCCGGACTGTATAAGTATCTCTAGTTAAGTACTTCCATGTTACAATGAATATCTAAATGGTTCATTTTAGGGTAGCTTGTTATAGGACCAGTACAACACAACGTATTCTTACCATCTTTTCTAAAGCCTCCTTTCTCATTTTTCAGATGGATAATTGACCTTTTTGTAGTGAACCATTTGTTAATCATGTTAATAGTTTCCGTGGTCAAATCATTGGTCGGCTGTTGTTCATTTGAGATGCCTTCATCTTTTGAGATTCCGTTAGAATTCAAAGTGCCACTTCTGTAATGGTTTCCAACACGTTCTTCTAATCGGTGTATCCCTATGTTATAGGCAACAATACAATGATGTTCATAATATATAACAATTGTAAGAAACTAAACGTATCAGTATTGGATAAGGTCAAAGAACCACACGGACAAGTATTTCTGAAAGAGAATGTGTTTTACAACCAGTTAACAGCTCAGGTAATATCGGCTAGAAATGGGGATTGGTGCTGATTATAAAATTACAGTTAAGAAGATGACGATAACTACAGCTCACGTTATCGATCCCTTTTAAATTCAAAATTATGATTTTCTTATTTCAGTTGTAATTTGGGAAATTCTACTTTATGTAGGGAATGACATATGGTTGTTCCGTTGTTTATAATCAACTTTGACCCTTGCGAAAGGGAAAGGTCGCGGTATTGTCTGAAGTCTTTTTGTGTACACACTATAGCCATGTTTGGCGCATTGTAGTTTTATTTCGCCATAACATTAGTTCCTTAACAATTCAAATGATCAACATCGTGTATGTAATAAAAACTGTTGAAGGGCTAAAGCTAAGCTGTTTATTTTGTTTGTTCTTTTGACAATTGTTTTCCATCTAAACGTATCAGTTCTTTTGAATAATACACTGTAACGCATCACGACGTAAACTTCATTAATATATAGATATAAAATCGAACAGGAAAATCAGCATTCAAGGACGACAGTCAACCACAAACACAACCAGAAACACAGAACACATTTAAAGATAAATAAACATAGACCCCATAAGAAGTTGCATGGGGAACATCCACATCTAAATGGGGATAATTAACAATATCAAAATTAAAATCATCTCTCTTGTCATATATTTTGCTAAGAAAGTGCTCACGCAAAAGCATACTGCCTGGAGAGCAATCCGTTGAATATGGAGTAGTAACATATTCCTTTCTTGCTCTTATGTGCCTGTCATATGCAAAGTATAAACTAATTGGTGACGGAATTGACCACCAATACTTCAAAATAATACATGCAGTTATACCCTCAATCTTATGTGTAGGACTGCCAATGCGATGAGTTGTTCTCAGGATAACTTGACAATCGCATATTATACACAAGCAATGTCAAGCGTAAAAATGCTGCCGATAAGTAAATAAACATGACTGAACTAATAGGAATGCAAACAATTGTTTGAATAATTAATGAAAACCTGAGAGTTATCATTGCTGTTTTCATCAAAAGCAATAACGCAATGGATGCGTCGATAGTGTTCACTGTGATTTGGCCAAGGTCTTATTGATATAATCCTTAATGATAGTTTAAAAAAAAAATAACAACACAGACTTTTTAACGTTTCGCTTGACAGTTTTCATCAGAATTTAATTTGCTGATATTATCATTCAAATGTAAATTGATAAAAAAATCGAAAATCATTTTAAGTGACAGTGTGGACAAGCTGATTTGCTTCTTCTTCGCTTCTTTTTTGCATTTTAAAAACCCCGATATAAACTAAACTTTTTCGTTATATATTCACGGATTCAATAAATTTCATGGATCTTCATCCATGAAAATACTTTTAAAGAGTTGCACTTATTCCATCCAATACTTGCGATTTCATTCAGATCCACTTACGATTTCATTTTGCTCCGTAAACATCCCGGACAGATAAAGATCACGGAAACATTGCCGCATTCTACAGTGAGTAGACCGATCTACGAAAACGTCAAATCCACAGACAAAACGGTAACCTTTGAACGTTCTAAAATATGTGATTATACCATTCAAGTTTTTTAGACGAGTTCTCTAGGAATTCAAGTTGTAAAGCATGCTTATCGCCAACTACATGAGTCACAGTCTGTTAACCATAGACATATACAAAACCCATATAAGGATCAGCTGCCGAAGAGCAAAATGTAAACATACGATTCAGTTTAAAGGGGGTACATCAGGCTTTTAATGGTGGTTTAGGGGTCCGACTTAAAATTGACAAATAATTATATTTTCTATTCTAAAGGGCCTAAACATAATGAATGAGCCTAAAAACGATCCCTTATTTGCAAAGAAACTCACTCTGCACAGTAATACGTGCTATCCTAGGTGACGCACCAGGGTTAATTTCAGCATTTTACGTCAGATTCCGTCATAGCTATATGGTGCTATATGGTGTATATGGTGTATAAATGGTTCTAACGTCATATTTTGACTGATATAAGTGTTTTATCATGAATTGGAACATTTTTATAATTTAAGATATTTCTAGAAAAATCCTGATGTACCCCCTTTAAAGAAATAAATTATTAAGTGAATGAATTACTTCAAAATATGTTTTGGGGGCAGGATAGAATTATTATATATCCACTATCAGATAGGTGTGAATATCATCAATGGAAGGCGGGGATCTTTTAGAGTTGCTGTATTTTACTAAACTATTCATGTTTAAAATGAACATGCCTTAATTGACTTTTAGAGAATTAGTGATTACAAGTACATATTACCACAGATTTTGGAGGAAAATATGTTCGACGTATGTCAAACTATATAATTAAATTGTTTACTTACTGTCAAATAGATGTTTTCTTTTTTCTTTCACAGCCTTTAAAGGAAATAAATTATCAGATAAATTATCTACATAGATTGGAAGTCAAAAGTCAAGTGATAATGAGGTAGCTAGAGTGTTCAAAGGGTCAACTAAGGTGATTTTGCAACAATTCAATGATCATAATTCAGCCATAGATATAATGATCTTCTTATTGTCGAACTTGTAGCTGAGTAAGTTTGATCAAAATAAGATAACATTTCCTTGACAGGAGTTAACTAACGGTTGGTAAATGAACGGATGGACGAAACCATGCCATTGTACGTCCCGTTTTGGTTTCAAAATTTTAAGGTTCTATATTTCAAAGTGAACTATAAATAATTATAAAACACATTTGAAATATGATTAAAATAAACATTCTAAATACTAAAACTCGATTTAAATTATTAACTTTGATAATTTATTGACGTATGTTCTTTATTATAAATGTTATATGTTATAGTCCTGACCTAATTCGCACCCACATGCAATGTTCTTTGGCGAACTAGCATTACTTTCTACATAATCACTCTCATAAAAATGTATCAGTAACAAATGTTTACCGTCATAATGGTTGACAAGAAAGCCAATACATCTTTGAAGCAGCACCGGGTTTTGGAATTTGATACGTGTTCCCACCTAACTTGGCCTACTAAGTTTGTGAGGTCAAAACAAGAAACACAAAACACTGTATCCATTATGGTTTTATTCAAGGTGGTGTCATCCGGTAAAGGAGCCGTGAATCCATTACAACTAGAATGGGTACATGACGCCATCTTCAATGACATGACGACACTAACACATATTATCAGAGTGATATTAACCACGGCCAGCGCAAGAAACAGCCTCTTCAGTAAAGAGTACTGCGAGCTCTGAGTTGTAATTTGAAGCTTTATCTCTTGTAAGCGTGTTTTGATACCGTCACAATTACAATCACATAATGCGTTAGACGACATTTCTTCATATCCTGTCTTTACAGAAGTCCATTCTTCAAAGTACATGAACGCTTTGCACTAAAATCTGCAAAGAAAAATGTATCCATGGAATGCGGGTGTTCCGCTTTATCCTCACAAATTTCAATTACACTTCTTAAGGAAGGAACATGTTGCTGTCATGGAGATGTTAGTGTGTATGAAGTCTGAAAGCTGCGAACATTCGATTTATTAACAGATTATCAAAAACAGGTTAAAGCCGTTTACTTTGACTTACTTATCGTTTGACCAAGTTGCTTTCAGGTAGATATGAGTATAGTGCAACAGTTTATGATATTAATTATATTTATTGTGTTGTATCAAGTTTTCATTGAAACAACTTTTCATTTCTTGAATTCTTGTATCAAATTATTATTTTGGGTAATACCTCTAATTTAATAAAATAGAGATTATTTAACTGCGGAGATAGATTACAGGGAAATCCTTCACGAGATGGTAGACGTGTTGTTTCAATAAAACACTACCATAGAGTGAAAATTTACCCTATACAGCAGTTAGATAATATATTTATTACATATTAAATCAGTTTATATATAAATTTAATCTAAAGTATTTGCTTTATTGAACGTTATCAGCGGATGACCTCGACGTCAGCAACACTTTATTGACGTCATAAATCAACGTCACAGTTAGTTACTTTTGTGTTAGGAGTAACTTATTAATATTGAGCGATTATGAATATTCTTTCACTGAGAAATCTCAGTCTTTCACCCACAGAAATGTAATAAAGTCGGAGTATTAACCTATATACTTAAACATACAGTTCTTACACGTTATATTACAAGTAAACAATATAGCGACATCAATAAATAAATCGGTATATATTGATATAATTTAATGATATCACAGAATCATTATTGATATCAGAAAAACAGAATTATTAGAATTTAGTAAAATAACGAAATACCCTGATTTAAATTAATATGATAAGTTTATTTTTATATCATTAATTAAATACGACCTTATATGTAGCGGTGGCCCAAAGCAATTTGCATTCATAAATTTTGTTATAGCAAAACTTTAGAAAATATCGCAATATTTAGATGTTAAATTCATCGTATTAACCTCCATACAGGTGTTGCATCCAGATGTCGTTTTGAGCGACCAGTGTGATGATAACGCTCGATCGTGCTTACTGTCATTCGTCAGATATAGAGTTAATACTACCTACATATACAGTTAAACAGTACATAATTACATCATTACCTCCTGAAAGTGTGTCCGGATTCTGCTCATGCTTTATCAATTTCGTCAGAATTCTTTGCAATCAATATTTGACTGTTTAGCTACATGCAACACACAGAACGGAAACAGAATATACGTTCTTAAACTCATGCTGAGCTTTTCTTCGGTTTTACTTTCTCTTTCTCCTTAAGACATATATCCCCATGAGTCATTATTCGGTGTAATATGCAATTAAATATCAAGTTCACTATCTGCAACAGTACGAACATGTAATTGAATATTCAGGTTACTAGATTCAGTTTCTATGTCGATTATGTGCTAGTGATAATATTCGCAAACGTTTAGCTCCAGATAACATCATTCAAAACTATTTTGAGAAATCAAAACTGTTTATTTCACTTTCACACCTGTATCAAAGTGGCGCAATTTGTTGTAGTAACTGATTCCAATTTTACACGTTCGTTGTTACAGAATGTTTCCATTCTTACAACCCAATGTGAATACTAGTCAAATATTTACCTATGAAGAATAAGTATGTATTTGGATCACCTAGTTGGAAAAGTATTTAAACTAAATATACAAAATGTGATAGAGCTATAAAAAAAAAAAGGTATTATGAACGAACATAATTTCAATTTAAAACCTATTTTTTTATACGGACGAGAAGTACGGATGGACGGACGGACAGACAGGGTAGCACTATATGCCCGCTCCATCTAATCTGTGGCTAAATAACCACACTTTAAAGGGACACACGGCAATCTTGAAGTGTGTTGAATGGGTGTCTCGATTTATATATGCAGTATCATTTTTACTTTTACCCTGGTTACATTTAAATAAATCAAATTTTAAGTATTCACAGTTTCGTCTTATTCTACTACAAGTTTAAACATATTATTTGTGCAATAATATCAAAAAATAATAATATGCAAAAAGAAATTGCTTAATACTATTCTTATAATTAATATTAATGATTGAACAAATGCAAGTAATGCAGAAAAACTAGCGGGACGCCGTGAGTTTTAAAAAAATCAAAATTGCCGTGTGTCCCTTTAAATGAAAGTTGTCCAAGAAGTCTTCAATACGCGCACGACTACACTAACACAAAAATGTAACTATGTACTTTTTCTACGTTTAAAAAAAATCGTCACTATACGTTCAATTATCGTATCTTAATTTCCATTTATCTCATTATGAGTATTTACGCTCATTCGAGTAATACTGACAATCGTCAGACCTCAAGTTTATTTTTTCGTCATGAGATAAGAAAAACGCACGTCGTTTGTATTCATACGCTATACTATCGTATAAATAAAAGTTGTGTGCAAAACACGCTGATGCATGACATTGTTCTAATACAAAATCCAAAATGACAAATACGTAATTCCGCATTCGAATTAAGAAACAGAAAAATAAGTTATTTTCTTTAAATACCACAGTGAATAGCTACCGTGACTCCTTCTTCCCGTCCGGCATCAGATTATGGAACTCCCTCCCAGTCAGCCTCATCGACGCACCATCCCTCGAAGTGTTCCAGACGAGGATGGTTGCTATGACGGAGTGACCAGTTACAAGATGTTTTTAACCTGTTTTTAACTGCACTACCGACCCTCCCTCACGTGTACATAGTTCACAATGTGCGAGTATGCTCCAGAGGAGTCCTGCACAGTAACGGAAGAAGAAGAAGAAGAAGATAGTACATTTCGAATTTAGAAATTCAATACCGATTAAAGGAAGTTGATCATTTGATATTTTAAATTTAAATACACTATATTTCGTTGTGGTCGATTTGTTGATGTATGTGTATACCGTGAAGTTGTAAAAAAGGGTATGATAATGGACTTTTGGAAACGGCCGAGCACGACACATACGAAATATTGCAGTCTCGGTTTGATTGAGACTGTTCATGAGCGGTAGTGAAATTATGCTAGCTACCGCTCACGCCCTCGGGTTGAGCAGAACTCAATATTAAGTTCGGCAGTTTTTGAAAAGAACACAATAAATAAAATATTACATGAAATGCATTTGACTATGAATAAAGGCAAACCATAATAAGATACTATACTATATAATGCCCATACCGGATCAATAGTAGAACGGGAAAATAGTTTAATAGGCTCGACGTTTATGCAGGCAAAGAATATTGTACGAAAACCTGGCATACCGATAATGGTACTATTGTTCGGGGTACTTGTTTCAGCCAAAGGGTTTACTGCAGACGTTGAGCAATTTAAATAATACGTACATTAATTATATTTCATTAGAACTTGTATTTTTAGTGGTAAATACAAATACCTTAGTTTTGAAAATCGGATGAGAAATAAATATATTACAGCCCAAAGTATTTTTGATGGGTCTTTTCTCATGTAAATTCCTTGCTGGTGGGAGAATAGAAAATTAAGAAATTTCAAATAACTTCATAGTTTGCTATAAAACGTTCAGGGTCTAAAATTATGAATAGCCAACAATTTACAGATTCTAAAAAAAAACTCACATCTTTCATGCAGCAGAATTTTGCACTGAAAAATATCCCATCAAAAACAGCTTTCGCTCATGAAATGTTTATTTCTCAACCGTTTTTATTTACCACTAAAAATGTCTGTTTCAGTGATAAACAACTTATTTAGGATCTAGATGAATTTGGTCTGAAAATCCAAAATCCCTTGGCTGAAACAAGTGCGCCAAACAATAGTAGATACGACTGTCGTGCTTATAACCTCGTCCAACTGTCTTAAACCGAAAACTTTCAAATAAAAAAAACATTTTTAATTTTCAAAACAAGTTATTCTGTCTTATCAGCTTAAACCTTGGTAAACGATCACATAAATAATGATTTGCTTACTAAAACAGTTACATAACATTTTCAGTTTGACAATTGTAATATGCAAATCACACTTAGTCAATTATTCATACAAACATTACTATTATAGGTTATATATCATCTATTAGAATTCCAGGGAATTAATCGACCTCAGAAATCATTTAACGTTCTCACAAATGATCTATAAACGACTTAAAGTTCAACATATAATTTGAAAACTCTTGCCATTTTATTGGTTGGAAAAAAGCAGCGCAAATGCCTACTTTCATTTTCATATAATTTGAAAATCTAACCTATTCGTTTCGTACTTCGGACCGTAACATGTCGAATACCATACGTTTAATTGGTGGTCTGACGACTTTAAAAAGCGGCTAGTTTCTACCTTTGTGTAGTTAAAAGTGATGAAATATATTTAGCAAATCGTGTTTATAAAACCTGAACAATCAATAAATAAATAAGAATTATTAATTAAAACATGAAGAACCCACGACAACAGGCTCTCAGATTAAAAAAATATAATAAATAAAAAACCAAACAAGTTTAAAAAAAAAAACACACAACTAATGGGATTTGAACCCATAAACCAAGCAAAGAATGCCTGCTGGAGAAGTACAATACCAACCTAAAAACTTGTCTGGATTAGGCATATCACAACCTTTATTCTATGAAGATGTGATCTAGAAATATCGTCAAGTCAAGGGGTCCTACGGAATTTTACATAATTAATCAGGAAATTCGTCAGAAAAGGATACGACCCTTTAGTATTACAACGCACTTCATGTTAGGTGATTGACCCCTAGAACAGTTAATCACTACGCTTCACCTTTCTCATGTGCGATGACCGGACAACCTTGTGGGACTCCATGATTGCACCTTATGAAACCCTGAAAGTGGAGGTTGGTGCATGAACTATCGTCCCTCGGTTTTTATGGTGGTGCCATAGATCGGGTTTCTCATTGGCTGCAACTGCTGTGGTTGATCAGTACAATTCTGAACACATGCTAAGGTGTTTCTAATTATGCTTTTTTTATATATGTTTACAATAACATACACGAGTATCGTTTCCTAATTTCTCTGGATGTGGACTTTATTGCTTTATTGTTAGAGGATTCCTTTTGATGGGATAAACTTTTATATACACTGTCTTGTCAATCTGAGAGCAGAAGACGGGATAATACGAGGTTGTGTACAGTTAAACCCGATTTAAGCTATTTAGTCGGCCATATTGCCTACTGACCGTTCAAAGTCCACAACTCTGTCTTCACTACTCTTTGTGTTGTCATTTCCATTGTATAGTTAATTTGCTCTTTGTTTGTGCGTATCTTCGTTGGCATTGCGTTTGGGTGCTGTGATTTCTATAAGACCATTTATCTCATTTATGAGGGAGTGGGGAGTGTATGTGTGTGAGGTGGTGTGGGTTGCGGGGGGGGGGGGGGAGTGGTACGGTGGAATATGTTTGCCTCCGGTGAGATTTTAACCCGCGACCCTAGGTTTCCAGTGTACATAACCAAATATGAAACATTTCGCAAATTAAAGGCTCAGCCATGTATATTCGCATCGTTGTCATTGTCAGTACCAAGTGTCATTTCCTCCATCTCCTTAATATGTATATGTACAAGCTTACTAAGTTTTTCCCTTTCAAACGTTTTGGTAAGATCGGTTAGATCAAAGTGTAAGTGGGAACAAGGCAACATCGTGCCTTTTTTTCTAATTAAAGGACAGATAACATTACCGTCAGATATGCACGGTTGAAGAACTTGTCCAAGATATTATTATTGTTATACACATTCTGCGATATTTGTTGTTGTTAAGATTGGATGGAAAAAGGTAGTGCTATGGCGATAACAACGTTAAATTGTCATTTTGACTTATTCAATGACAGATAACTCACTTTAATACCATCGTATAAATGATGCAAGAACGTATGCGACAATTGATTACTATACACACTGTGTGGAAGTTGCGGACTGGATGAAAGATGGAAGTGCTATGGTGGTAACAAGGTCAAAATACGCAATTTTTGCAAATTCAAGGGCAGATATCTCACCTTAGTATCATCTGATATACCTGGTTGAAGAACTTGTTTAAGATGTTTTTATTATACACATTCTATAAAAGTTTGGTTAATATTAGAAGGGAAATTACAATGTTGATGAGGTAACAAGACCAAATTATAAAGTTTTTGGTAATAAAAGAGCCGTAACCCATTTATTAGCGAGTGAATCTGGCTGGTTAAAAAATGTGATCGAGATCTTATAGAAATATCACTATTGTAAAAGTTTGGTTAATATCAGATGAAAAAAATGAATAGTATAGAGTTCCCATAAGGCAAAGTTGTGCATTTTTGCCAATTCACTCCTTTGATATGTTATAGAAATTTAACTACGTTTAGTTAAGATCAGATAAAACAAGTGCCCACAAGGTAAAATTGTGCATGTTTTCCAGTTCAAGGGCAGATACCTCAGATTATTAACAAGCGAATCGGACGGGTTGAAGAACGCGTCCGAGATCTTATAGATATATAACTAATGTGTAAGTTCGATGAAGATCGAATTCAAAATGGAGGGACAAAAAGAGTACAAAATGTAAAATCTTAGCCAAAATTCAAAGGCAGATTACTCAGCTATTAGCGACAAATCTGACTGGTTAGAGAAATCCTCCGAGATCTTATAAATATATAAATACCGTGTAAGTTTGGTTAAGATCGAATGAAAATTAGAAGGGCTAGAGTGCCAACAAGAAAAAGTTAACGGATGGACGACGGATGGCCGACGGACGACGGTCAACGTGTCATGCCATACGCTCACATGACCGTTGATCAGTAGAGCTATTAAGAGCGATCCGATTCATCAAATAATTAGGTGGCTTGTACGTGGATCATTCAAACCATGGGCCTTTTCTTAGCTAGGCATAAGTTTCATTTTGTATCACAGACAAGAAAATAGGCATTGACAAATGTAATTCAAATGTAATTAAACATACCTTATATGATAATAGGTCAAAGATCACACTGACTTTATATGTTGTTCCCTTTTCTCCTGTTTTATTATGTCCATTCATATTACCTTTTTATTATATGTCTTCGACACATTTTGCATATTTAATAACTTTTCAATTATTTTATCCAACTATTTAATTATTGTTCGTTTTCCTTTATTAAAGAGAAAAAATGCACTGTGGTCGTCCTCATATGATATAGTATAGTATAATACAAGTTGAAAGCAAAATAAATTATTGAAATACTGCGCACTAATTCATTTCAGTGTTCTGAAAATACATTCAGAAAAAAATGATGGCAAAGATGGAATTCCACGTGTTCATTTTCTTTCTAATATTAGAACCCAAAAAAATAAATATGTTTATATATTCCATAATTAAAAAAATACATATAGTCTTCTTTAAATACCGATTACAGGAAGTTTATCATTTGACATTGTAAATTTAACAATACACATTACAATAAATAAAATATTACTTCATGCTAAATACAAACACATTTAACTATAAACAAAGACAAACCGTAACGCCGTTATTAGAGATGCATCATTAGTATTTCTTTTTATCACATAACATGGCGTCTTAGTGTATTACAGATGCAAATGAGGACCGAATCAGTGTGTTTGTATACGTTAAAAGTGTTAATACCAATTGTTTTCATGATATATCATACGGTACGGTACGTTCAGACGCCTTATTTATTTATCATTATTTGAAACCTTACTTCATAAAATGAGCGTAAGTAACGTTAAATTTGGTTTAGGGTGTCGCATTATTTGTAAGTCGAACGCATTTACAACCGCGTAACGTAGCGACGTCGTGTAAACATCAAAACGACGTCATGATTTGCCTTACAAATTGTCGCCGTATATAAGGAAAATTGACAACATTAAAGTGAAACTATCACGTTGTAGGTGGATTATGTGATAAACAGAATCTTACATTCGTGACTGTGTGTTACTGACTTTAATAAACTCGTTGGATAAAAAGATAGGATACTCGGCAAGAGCCTCGTATCCTATCATTTTATCCAACTCGTTTATTAAAATCAATATTACACAGTCACTCATGTAAGATCCTCTATATCTTTAACTACTTTTTAGAGTTTAACCATTCTCATTGGCTAGGGACTGTGACTGAAAGTCACGTAAACTAACTACTCAATGGCAATACGAATATATAAAACAATATTATAACTACTTATAATATTTTTTTGTTTGCATTCCCACAAAGAAAAAGGAAAAAAAGAAGAAAAAAGCTCACTTACTTATGGTATATATCATATAAAATTAAATTAGTAATATAGTTAAACAATATTACAAAAGAAGGTTCACACGTATGGATCATGCACACCATGTAGGTCTGCTATCGCAATGTCAACTTGAAAACATTTAACAATTATTGATTTGGGAGCCTTATGCACTTTTTGTAGGAGACTTTTTCGCATTATAAACTGCATGTTTTAAATGTTTGATATGTGGGCAATGAAAACAGATTGCTTCCAAATTATTGTAATTAATTATCGAGCATATTATGTGACGTCACAGTCACACGTGGTTCTAATTCAGACTATGTCAATGTTAATTTGATGTTTTAATCAGTTTAATAGGCTTCTTGTGCACTTCAGGGTCGTCTCCGGTTTTGTTTTACATGGTTTATGGTCAGATACCACTATTGATTTGGGGCTTCTGATTGGTTGAAAAAAGTATAGGGTCCATTAGGGCGTACAGTCAGACTGTCAGGTAGATTATGATTGGATTGAATTACCCAATTCATAACAACTCCACAAAAAACATCAACATAATATATTGCCATCATGCAACATATTCATTTAGGATATTTTGATTGAAATTTGCATTTGTATTGATACAATTGTACTGAGGGTATATTTACAAAAAGTACGATTATTTACTGCCATTTTGGGGGGTGCCTACCTTCAGTGAAGTATTAGAGATTGAACGCATTACATTATCCCTAAATTGCTGGTTATGTTGTAGTGTATCTAAGATATTTCTTTAAGAAAACATAGTGTTTTTTTAGCCATTGTGATTTAAAAATAGGAGTTGAAAGCTGAAAGGATATAAGGTAGACCTACGAGAAATGCAATAGTGGCATATGACCGTATACCGTTTTAACAGGAATTTGAAGAGTAACGAGCCCGCTTGGTCATTGTTTATCACTTTTTACTCAGTTGTTAATTTGGTCGGTTTTTATAACATGAAATTATCTTCATTAAAAATATAAAACACAAGCGACTAACCGAGAAGTAAATTAGACTTACCTGTTATTGAAGCGGGGTACGAGATTACAACTGATCGAGTGTCGCGTTCTCTTGCTATTAAATAGCACTATTATATATCAACCACAGAAGAGGTCAAGCTTGTAAAGAAGTAAAACGAAAATAGTTCTTATTCTTGGTATGAAGTAAGTGTTTAATACGAAAGAGATAATTTGAATTATGATACTCGAAGGTTGGTAGTTAAGATAATATTCTGTTTGGAAATATATGAAACATATACGCAAAATGTCTTAATTTATACATTTAAAAAAAAATAAAATCCTATATATGTATTATTCCAGCTCTCTTGAATAAGTCCATTGAAGATTTATACATGTGGCAAACGAGCGGATTTATTTAGCATTCATTTGGATTATTGCAATGAAATATCCCTTTGTCCAATATGCTATTGAGGTCCTGAAGGTATGGCCCATTTGTGTTAATGTTGCCTAGTGATTTATGTAAACGGGTTCACTTCCAAAGATTTTAAAATAACACGCACTGTTATTAAATCAGATACATTTTACATACTGCATCCGATGTTGTATTGTAAGCACACTTGCTTCATACTGTGCTAGTTAATAATGTGAAAAAGCTGTGTTGCTCATAATATTCGATTTTTTTTTTGTAGAAGTATATAAATATGTCCATAATGTTTATTATGCATTTAGTATTAAATAAAGTATCCACTGTCTGTTAACACCTATTCATGATTATTCATAGAAAACTTATAGTCGTGAGTTTTCAATAAATAAGCATAATTAATGAAATCTTTCTGTGAAATACATGGAGTCATATTCCTGTATAGTTGTAATATTTTAGAAGAACTGTGAAGACCTTTCCTTTATTGGTCAATGAAATCATCTGACCAGCTAGCTTTCTTCTGTGAACATTGCGATATCGAAGTTCTGGAAGAGTGATACACAATTTTCAATCTTTATTATAATTGATAAAAAGTTTATCCAAAGAGGTTATGATCAGTTTGCAACGTACTGCATGTTTAGTGGTTGACCCAAGATGCTGTGCGACGACCGGACATAATGTGGACCTATGGTGACGGTTCTGAAGGACGGTTACGTTTGATGTTTGATTGCAGTCTTGTCTTATCGTGCCTTTACTTCTCTTGTTTTTCGGACATCTGCCAAGTCACTGAGTACTTAATCTGTGGCTTTCTATGTTTTCTTTATATTCATATATATATATAGGTCATCTTTGTCCTATTACTGCTGCCTAGTTTGTCAGAGGATATAGCCTGGTGGGGACTTCTTTATTTACACTGTCCGTTTTAATGGGATGACAAAATATTCAGAGTGGGGTTGGATACACTAAAACATTGTTTTAAACAGATAGAGAGAGAGAGAGAGAGAGACAGAGACAGAGAGAGAGAGAGAGAGACAAGCAGAAAGACAGACACCGCCACACAACGGAGATGAATCAGTTATATCAAAACTAGAACTCAAGATAAGGGTGACAAATACGGGTCGTGATATTTTATTTTGCAGTCTTGTCTTATCGTCCCTTTACTTCTCTTGTTTTTCGGAATCTGCCAAAACATTGAGTATTTAATGTGTGGGTTTCTATGTTTTCTTTATATTCATATATATATAGGTCATCTTTGTCCTATTACTGCTGCCTAGTTTGTCTGTCCCGTTTTAATGGGATGACAAAAGGTTCAGAGTGGGGTTAGGATACACTAAAAAATTGTTTAAACAGATAGCTAGCTAGAGAGAGAGAGACGGAGAGAGAGAGAGAGAGAGAGAGAGAGAGAGAGAGAGAGGCAGACAGACAGACAGATATAAAGACAGACACCGCCACACAACGGAGACGAATCAGTTATAGCAAAACAATAATTCAAGATAAGGGTGACAACTCCGTTTCGGGCTGTTGTATTTTGTTAATCAGAGTGGTGGTTTATCTCAGTATTTCAGTACTATGCGGATTCATTTCAAAACGTTTTTTCCTTAAAGTAGTTTGTGCTCCAATGGCTGCCTTTGTTAGGTATACACTGCTATAGCATGTCAATGCGTAGAATGCAATTCGATGAGTAGCCTCTTTCCTTTAGCCTCGTCCGTCGGATGGGGACGTAAACCGGGCGATCCCGTGTATCGGTCTATCCGCCGAACACGTTCAAGAAACATAACAATCTATTCGATAATAAGAGTAGGGCACGGTTCCCGGATTCCTATCTACCCTTCCCGTATCTCTGGGATGGCTCTAAATAACCTATACTGTGTTGATGAGCTGTTAATTGAATTGAATGTTGTTTAACGGCTCATCAACACAGTACAGGTTATTTAGAGCCGCCCCAGAGAGAGGGGAAGGATACATAGGAATCCGGGAACCTGCCCTACTCTTATTATCGAATAGATTCCTATGGTTCTTTAACGTGCTCGGTTGATAGACCGATACACGGGACCGCCCTGTTTACGTCCCCATCCGACGGACGATGATGAGCTGTTAAACAACATTCAATTCAATTATTTTATTATAGTGGCGTACGCTCATAACTGAACATGATAGCCTTATATAGATGCTTCCAATCAGTATCAGGTTTTGTTTAAATGTAACGTAAATCATCTATGCGTATGTCACAAGTCCCGTTTGAATCTTAAAACACAATATTGTATATCCTTCAAAATAATTTAAGGACCACAAAAAAGAACAGTAATAAGTGCGTAATATTCTGGATTTCAAATACGATTTTCAAAGTTCATACATTTGTGTCACGTAATAATTGTAAAAAAATACAACTAAACATAAAAAATGCAAAAAAAGACAATAAATTGTTCATTTACAGAACTATCAAATACTCATTGATTGTATCATGCTCATTTGCTCTTAAATGATAAAACAAAAAATCCATAATAGTTTTCTTCCATTTAATTTCTATATTTACTTTATCTATTTTGCAATGCCACATCTATTCTTATCATATGATGGAGTATGACCTAGCCAAAACACTGCCTGAACTCTGACACCATTATGCTAATTTCCTCATCTAGTTCTTTTCCTTTTTCATGTCGGGAATAACAGAAAAGGGAATTAAATTTTATATGACAAGCACAATTGCAATGTTAGGTATCAACATTTAAATATGAACCGACATTTAGTCAGAATACACAATTTTGCAAATGCGAAACATGAATGAGATCGATTAGAAAACACAAATACCAATCATGTAGATATACAAACAGACAAACAAACAAACATAGCACGCACTCACAGACGGAATGATGAAAGAGCATTCAGACACACAAGAATGCACTCGCACGTTTGCATGAACGCTTGGATAGAAACACATGCACACGTACGTTTGCACAAACGCTTGGAAATAGAGAAATCGACAAATCGATCAATGTGGCCTAATTGGATGTCGCATAGACAAGAGTTTAGGACAATTTGAAAACAATTTGTCGAAGGACCATAACAATGTCACCATACAACAACGTATCCACACAACAATGTAACCATACAACAATGTAACCACACAACAACAATGTAACCACACAACAACGTAACCACACAACAATGTAACCACACAACAACGTAACCACACAACAACGTAACCACACAACAATGTAACCACACAACAACGTAACCATACACAAATGTAAACACACTAATGTAACCACACAGCAATGTAACCACATAAGAATGTAGACAAACATCAATGTAACTATACAACAATGTAGCCACACAACAATGTAACCAAACCATAATGTATCTATACACCAAATGTAGCCATACAACAATATAACCACACACCAATTGTAACCATACAGCAATGTAGCCACGCAACAATGTAGCCACACAACAATGTAACCACACACCCAATTTAACCAAACGCCCAATGTAGCCACACAACAATGTAGCCACACAACAATGTAGCCATACCACAATGTAACCACACACCGATTGTAACCACACACCAATATAAAAACACACCCAATGTAGCCACACAACAATGTAGCCACACAACAATGTAACCACACACCCAATGTAACCATACAACAATATAACCACACACCCAGTGTAACCATACAGCAATGTAGCCACACAACAATGTAGCCACACAACAATGCAACCACATACCCAAAGTAACCATACAACAATATAACCACACACCCAATGTAACCATATAACAATGTAGCCACACAACAATGTAGCCACACCACAATGTTACAACACGCCCATTGTAACCACACACCAATAACCACACACCCAAGGTATCTACACGAGACAATGTAGCCACACCACAATGTAGCCATAGAACAATGTAGCCACACCACAATGTAGCTATACAACAATGCAACCACACGACAATGTAGTCACTCGACAATGTAACCACACGACAATGTAACGACACGAGACAATGTAGCCATACGGCAATGTAACCACACCACAGTGTAGCCATAGAAAACTATAGGCACAATAATGTAGCCACACAACAATATAACAATAAAACAATATAACCACACACCCAGTGTAACCACACAACCATATAGCCAGATAACAATGTAACAACACAACAATGTAACCACATGTAAATGTTACCAAACGACAATGTAACCAAACGAAACAATGTAGCCACACGGCAATGTAGCCACATAGCAATTTAACCACACACCCAATGTTACCATACAACAATGTAGCCACACAACAATGTAGCCACACCACAATGTAACCACACATCCAATGTAACCACACACCAATATAACCACACACTCAATTTAGCCA
Source organism: Cyrtodaria siliqua (assembly GCA_037043455.1). Lineage (NCBI taxonomy): Eukaryota > Metazoa > Mollusca > Bivalvia > Adapedonta > Hiatellidae > Cyrtodaria > Cyrtodaria siliqua. Next base: position 622,197 of record JAWPHD010000035.1, read on the forward strand.
AAAACAATGTAGCCACACAACAATGTAACCACACACACACAACAATGTAGCCACACAACAATATATCCATACAATAATGTAGCGACACAACAATGTAAACACACTCAATGTAACCACACAACAATTTAACCCGACCACAATGTAGCCACACCACAATGTAACCACACGAAAATGTAGCCAAACGACAATGTAACCACACGAGACAATGTAGTCACACGGCAATGTAAACAAACACCCAATGTACCCATACAACAATGTAGCCACACAACAATGTAGCCACACCACACTGTAACCACACACCCAATGTAACCACACACAAATATAACCACACACTCAATTTATCCACACAACAATTAAACAACACGACACAATGTAGCCACACAACAATGTAGCCACACCACAATGTAACCACACACCAATATAACCACACACTCAGTGTAGCCAGAAAATAATGTAGCCACACAACAATGTAATCACACACACACAAAAATGTAGCCACACAACAATATATCTATACAACAATGTAGCCACACAACAATGTAGCCACACCACAATGTAACCAGACACCAAATGTCACCACACAACAATATAACCACACACTCAATTTATCCACACAACAATGAAACCACACGAGACAATGTAGCCACACCACAATGTAACCACACACCAATATAACCACACACTCAATGTAGCCACACAACAATGTAGCCACACAACAATGTAACCACACACACACAACAATGTAGCCACACAACAATATATCCAACAACAATGTAGCCACTCAACAATGTAAACACACTCAATGTAACCACACAACAATTTAGCCAGACTACAATGTAGCCACACCACAATGTAACCACACGGAAATGTGGACACTCGACAATATAACCACACGACAATGTAACCACACGAGACAATGTAGACACATGACAATGTAACACCACCACAATGTAGCCATAGAACAATGTAGCCACACCACAATGTAGCTACACAACACTGTAACCACACGACAATGTAGACACTCGACAATGTAACGACCATGTAACCACACGACAATGTAACAACACCACAATGTAGCCATTGAACAATGTAGCCACACAACAATATAACCATACAAAAATATAACCACACACCTAATGTAACCATACAATAATGTAGCCACACAACAATGTAGCCACACCACAATGTAACCATACAACAATGTAGCCACACAACAATGAAGCCACACAACAATATATCCATACAACAATGTAGCCACAAAACAATGTAGCCACAAAACAATGTAAACACACCCAATGTAACCACACAACAATTTAGCCACACAACAATGTAGCCACACGACAATGTAGTCACACGACAATGTAAGCACACGACAATGTAGCCAAACGAGACAATGTAGCCACACGACAATGTAACCACACCACAATGTAGCCACACCACAATGTAACCACACGACAATGTAGCCAAACGAGACAATGTAACCACACGACAATGTTATCACATCACAATGTAGCCACACGACAATGTAACCACACCACAATGTAGCCACACGACAATGTAACCACACCACAATGTAATCATAGAAGAATGTAGCCACACCACAGTGTATCCATACAACAATGTAACCATGCAACAATATGAACACACACACACAATGTAACCTTGCAACAATGAAACCACACAACAACGTAGTCACACGACAATGTAGCCACACGACAATGAAGCCATACAACAATGTAACCATGCAACAATATGACCACACACACACAATGTAGCCATGCAACAATGAAACCACACAACAACGTAGTCACACAACAATGTAGCAACACAACAATGTAACCACGCACCCCATGTAACCACGCACCCCATGTAACCATACATCAATATAGCCACACAACAATGTAGCCACACCACCATATAAACACACAACAAACATTAACCACACAACAATGTAACCAATCATACAGTGTAACCAAACAACACTGTAGCCACACAACAATGTAACCGCACCAAAATGTATTCACAAAGCAATATAACCGCAAATCCAATGAAGCCATACAACAGTGTAATCGCACAACAATGTAACCACGCCACAATGTAACCACACATCAATGTAGCCAAACAACATTGTAGCCAGACAACAGAGTAACCACACAACAATGAAACCACACATCCAATGTATCCACACAACAATGTAACCACACAACAATGTAGCCACACATCAATGTAACCAGACAATGTAGCCACACAAAAATGCAACCAAACAACAATGTAGCCACACACCCAATGTAGCCATACAACAATGTCAACATACAAAAATTTAGCGATACAACTATGTAGCCACACAACAATGTAAACACACTCAATGTAACCACACAACAATTTAGCCAGACTACAATGTAGCCACACCACAATGTAACCACACGAAAATGTAGCCAAACGACAATGTAACCACACGAGACAATGTAGTCACACGGCAATGTAAACAAACACCCAATGTAACCATACAACAATGTAGCCACACCACAATGTAACCACACACCCAATGTAACCACACACCAATATAACCACACACTCAATTGAGCCACACAACAATGAAGCCACAAGAGACAATGTAGCCACACACCAATGTAGCCACACCACAATGTAACCACACACCAATATAACCACACACTCAATGTAGCCACACAACAATGTAGCCTCACAACAATGTAACCACACACACACAACAATGTAGCCACACAACAATATATCCATACAACAATGTAGCCACACAACAAAGTAAACACACTCAATGTAACCACACAACAATTTAGCCACACCACAATGTAACCACACGAAAATGTGGACACTCGACAATATAACCACACGACAATGTAACCACACGAGACAATGTAGACATATGACAATGTAACACCACCACAATGTAGCCATAGAACAATGTAGCCACACCACAATGTAGCTACACAACAATGTAACCATACGACAATGTAGACACTCGACAATGTAACGACAATGTAACCACACGACAATGTAACACCACCACAATGTAGCCAAAATAATGTAGCCACACAACAATATAACCATACAAAAATATAACCACACACCTAATGTAACCATACAATGATGTAGCCACACAACAATGTAGCCACACCACAATGTAACCATACAACAATGTAGCCACACAACAATGAAGCCACACAACAATATATCCATACAACAATGTAGCCACACAACAATGTAGCCACACGACAATGTAGCCACGCGACAATGTCACCACACGACAATGTAGCCAAACGAGACAATGCAGCCACACGACAATGTAACCACACCACAATGTAGCCACACGACAATGTAACCACACGACAGTGTAGCCAAACGAGACAATGTAACCACACGACAATGTAACCACACCACAATGTAGCCACACAACAATGTAACCACACCACAATGTAGCCTTACGACAATGTAACCACACCACAATGTAATCATAGAAGAATGTAGTCACACCACATTGTAGCTACACAACAATGTAACCATGCAACAATATGACCACGCACACACAATGTAACCATGCAACAATGAAACCACACAACAACGTAGTCACACGACAGTGTAGCCAAACGACAATGAAGCCACACGACAATGTAACCACACGACAATGTAGCCAAACGAGACAATGTAGCCACACGATAATGTAACCACACCAACATGGAGCCACATGACAATGTAACCACACCAAAATGTAGCCACACGACAATGTAACCACACCACAATGTAATCATATAAGAATGTAGCCATACCACAATGTAGCCACACAACATTGTAACCATGCAACACTATGACTACACACACACAATGTAACCATGCAACAATGAAACCACACAACAACGTAGTCACACAACAATGTAGCAACACAACAATGTAACCACACAACAATGTAACCACGCACCCCATGTAACCATACATCAATATAGCCACACAACAATGTAGCCACACCACCATATAAACACACACCAACATTAACCACACAACAATGTACCACACATACAGTGTAACCAAACAACACTGTAGCCACACAACAATGTAACCGCAAAGCAATATAACGCAAATCCAATGAAGCCATACAACAGTGTAATAACACAACAATGTAACCATGCCACAATGTCATCACAAAACAATATAACCACACAACAATGTAACTACACAACAATGTAACTACACATCCAATGTAGCCAAACACCAATGTAGCCAAACAACAGAGTAGTCAGACAACAGTGTAACCACACAACAATGAAACCACACATCCAATATATCCACACAACAATGTAACCACACAAAAATGCAGCCACACAACAATGTAACCACACATCAATGTAACCACACAACAATGTAACCATACAACAATGTAACCATACAACAAGTCAATGTAGCAACACAACAATGTAGCCATACAACAATATAACCACACATCAATATAGCCACACAAGACAGCATTCTAACCACATAATTATGAAGCCACACAACAATGTAACCATACAACAGTGTATCCAAACAACACAGCAATGCGACTACAAAACAATGTAGCCATACAACAATGTAGCAATACAACTATGTAGCCACCCATCACAGTAGCCACACAACAATTTAACCATACAACAATGTAATCGCACAACAATGTAGCCACACAACAATGTAGTCACACAACAATGTAAACATACACCAATGTAGCCAAACAACAATGTAGTCACAGAACAATGTAGCCACACCCATTGTAACCATACAACAATATAACCACACACCCAATATAACCATACATCAATGTAGCCACACAACAATGTAGCCACACCACAATATAACCACACAACCACTGTAACCATACAACAATGTAGCCACACAACAATGTAGCAACAACACAAGGTACCACACAACAATGTAACCACATAACACAGGAATGCAAACACAAAACAATTTAGCCACACACCAATGTAACCATACAACAATGTAACCGTACAACAGTGCAGCCACATAACACAGCAATGTAACCACAACACAATGAAGTCACACAACAATGTAGCCATACAACAATAGCCACACACCAATATAACCATACAACAATGAAGCCATACAACAATGAAGCCACATAACAATGTAGCCACACAACAATGGCACCACACAGTATTTAAACCACAAAACAATGTAACCACACATCCAATGTAGCCAAACAACAATGTAACCACACCTCCAATTTAGACATACATCAATGTAACCACATCCAGTGCAACCACATATTCAATGTAGACATACAACAATGTAGCCATACAATGTAGCCACACCACAATGTAGCCACACAACAAAGTAACCACACATTGTAGCCATACAACAATGTAGCCACACAGCAATGTAGCCATACAACAATGTAGCCACTTAACAATGTTGACACGTCACAATGTAATCACTCAACAATGAAATCACACAACAATATAACTACACAAAAATGTAGCCATATCACCATGATAACACACATTGTAGCCCCACAACAATGTAACCACACAACAATGTAACAACATAAAAATGTAACCACACATTAATGTAACCATACATTGTAGCCACGCAAGAATGTAGCCACACAGCAATGTAACCACACAACAATGTAACAATACATCAATTTAAACATACATTGTAACCACCCAACACAAAATAATGTAACCACACATCCAATGTAACCAGACATTCAATGTAGACATACAATAATGTAACCATACAATGTAGCCACACCCCAATGCAACCACACAACAATGTAACAACACATCAATGTAACCATACATTGTAGCCACACAACACAGCAAGGTAACCACACAACAATGTAACAACACAACATTGTAACCATACATTGTAGCCACACAACAATGTAACCACAACACAATGTAATCACACATCCAGTGTAACCACACATTAAATGTAGACATACAACAATGTAGCCATACAATGTAGCCACACCACAATGTAACCACACAACAATTTAACAACACCTCAATGTAACCATACATTGTAGCCACACAACAATGTAACCACACAACAATGTTACCACACATCAATGTAATCACACATCCAATGTAGCCATACAACAATGTAACCACAAACCAATGTAACCACACATCCAATGTAACCACACATTCAATGTAGACATACATCAATGTAGCCATACAATGTAGCCACACCACAATGTAGCAACACAACAAAGTAACCACACATTGTAGCCACACAAGAATGTAACCACACAAGAATGTAGCCACAGAGCAATGTAGCAACACAACAGTGCAGCCACAAAATAATATCGCCACATCACAATGTAACCATACATTGTAACCACATCACAATGTAACCACACAGCAATTTAGCCACATCACAATGTAACCACACAACAATGTAGCCACAAATTGTAGCCACACAACAATGCAATCACACAATGTAGCCACACAACAATTAACCACACAATGTAACCACACAACATTGTAACCTCAAAGTGTTGCTACACAACAACGTAACCACACATTATAACTACACAACAATGTAGCCACACAACAGTGTACACAACAATGTAGCCACAAAACAATGTAACCACACAACAATGAAACCATACATTGTAGCCACACAACAATGAAGCCACACAACAATGCAACCACACAACATTGTAGCACACAACAATGTAGCAACACATCAATGTAACCATACCACATTGTAGCCACAAAACAATGAAACCACACAACAATGTAACCGCACACTGTAGCCACACAACAAGATAACCACACAGCAATGTAACCACACAACAATGTAACCACACAATGTAGTCACACAACAACGTAACCACACATTGTAATCACACAACTTTGTAGCCACACAACAATGTAACCACACAACAATGTACCGCAATGTAACCACAGAACAATGTACCGCAATGTAACCACACAACAATGTAACCACACGACAATGTACCGCAATGTAACCACACAACAATGTAGCACACAGCAGATTAACCACACAACAATGTAACCATATAACATTGTAACCACACAACAATGCCACCGTACAACAATGTAACCACACTATGTATCCACACAACAATGTAGCCACAAATTGTAGCCACACAACAATGTAATCCCACAATGTAGCCACACAGCAATGTAACCACAGAATGTAACCACACAACATTGTAACCACAAATTGTAGCCACAAAACAACGTAACCACACATTGTAACCACACAACAATGTAACCACACAACAATGTACTCACACATTGTAACCACATATTGTAACCACACAATATAGCCACACAACAACGCAACCACACATCAATGTAACCACACAGAATTGTAACCACACAACAATGTAATCACACATTGTAGACACACAACAATGTAAACACTCAACAATGTAGCCACACAGCAATGTAACCACACAACAATGTAGCCACACAGCAATTTAACCATACAGCAATGTAGCCAGACAACAATGTAGCCACACAGCAATGTAACCATACAGCAATGTAGCCAGACAACAATGTAGCCACATATCAATGTAACCATACCACATTGTAGCCTAACAACACTGTAACCACACAACAATGTAACCAAATATTGTAGCCCCACAACAATGTAACCACACAGCAATGTAACCACACAACAACGTAACCAATATTGTAACCACACAACATTGTAGCCACACAACAATGTAACCACACCACGTAACCACACAATGTAGCCTCACAGCAATGTAACCACACAACAATGTAACCACACATTGTAGCCACACAATTATGTAACCATACAGCAACGTAACCACACACACACAACAATGTAACCTCAGAACAATATAACCACAGAACAATGTAACTACGCAACAATGTAGCCACACAGCAATGTAACCAAACATCAATGTAGCCACAGAACAATGTAGCCATACCACATTGTAACCACACAACAGTGTAGCCACACAACAACGTAACCACACATTGTTACCACACAACATTGTAGCCACATGACATTGTAACCACACCACATTGTAACCACACATCAATGTACATTGTAACCACACATCAATGTAGCCACACAACAATGTAACCACACAGCGATGTAGCCACACAGCAATGTAACCACACATCAATGTAACAACAAAACGATGTACAACAATGTAACCACACAACAATGTAGCACACAACAATGTAACCATACACAATGTAACCATACAACATTGTAACCGCACAAAAATGTAACCACACACAATGTAGCCATACAACATTGTAACCGCACAACAATGTAACCACACAACAATGTAACCACACAATGTAACCACGCAACAATGTAACCATACAATGTAACCAGACAACAATGTAGCCACAGATCAATGTAACCATAACACATTGTAGCCACACAACAATGTAACCACACAGCAATGTAACCACACAAAATTGTAACCACACAATGTAACTACACAACAATGGAGCCAGACAACATTGTAGCCACACATCAATGTAACCATAACGCATTGTAGCCACACAACAATTTAACCACACAACAATGTAATCACACAACAACTTAACCGCACAATGTGGCCACACAGCAACGTATTCACATATTGTAATCACACAACATTGTAGCCACACAACAATGTAACCCCACCACATTGTAACCATGCAACAATATAACATCACAACAATGTAACCACACAAAAATGTAGACACACAACAATATAACCACACAATGTAGCCACACAACAACGTAAGCACACATTGTAACCACACAACAATGTAACTACACAACAATGTACCCACACGTCAATGTAGCCACACATTGTAACCACACATTGGAACCACACAATGTAGCTACACAGCAACGTAACCACACATCAATGTAACCACACAGCATTGTAACCACACAACAATGTAACAACACATTGTAGCCACACAATAATGCAACCACACAACAATGTAACCATACGACAATGTAGCCACACAACAATGTAACCACACAATAATGTAGCAACACAGCAATGTTACCACACGCAATGTAACCATACAACATTGTAACCACACAACAATGTAACCGCACCCGTTGCATCCACACAACAATGTAACCACACAACAATGTAACATACAACAAATGTACAACAATGTAACCACACAACAATGTAACCACACAACAATGTAACGACACACAATGTAACCATACAACATTGTAACCACCCAATAATGTAACCGCACACAATGTAACCATAGAACATAATAACCACACAACTATGTGACCACACAACATTGTAACTGCACAACAATGTAACCACACAATGTATCCCACAACAATGTAACCACAAATTGTAGCCACACAACAATGTAACCATACAATGTACAATGTAACCACACAACAATGTAACCACAAAGTGTAACTACACAACAATGTAACCACACACTGTAACCACACAACAATGTAATCACACAATGTAGCCACACAACAATGTAACCACACAATGTAACCACAAATTGTAGCCACACAACAATGTTACCACACAATGTAGCCACACAACAACGTAACTACACATTGTAGCCACAAAACAATGTAGCCACACAACAATGTAACCACACAACAATGTACCCACACATCAATGTAGTCACACATTGTAACCACACAATGTAGTCACACAACAACGTAACCACATATCAATTTAACCACACACAACAATCTAGCCACACATCAATGTAGCCATACGAAAATATAACCACACATCAATGTAACCACAAAACGATGTACAACAATGTAACCACACAACAATGTAGCACACAACAATGTAACCATACACAATGTAACCATACAACATTGTAACCGCACAACAATGTAACCACACACAATGTAGCCATACAACATTGTAACCGCACAACAATGTAACCACACAATGTAACCACGCAACAATGTAACCATACAATGTAAACAGACAACAATGTAGCCACAGATCAATGTAACCATAACACATTGTAGCCACACAACAATGTAACCACACAGCAATATAACCACACAAAATTGTAACCACACAATGTAACTACACAACAATGGAGCCAGACAACATTGTAGCCACACATCAATGTAACCATAATGCATTGTAGCCACACAACAATTTAACCACACAGCAATGTAATCACACAACAATGTAACCGCACAATGTAGCCACACAGCAACGTATTCACATATTGTAACCACATAACATTGTAGCCACACAACAATGTAACCCCACCACATTGTAACCATGCTACAATATAATATCACAACAATGTAACCACACAAAAATGTAGCCACACAACAATGTAACCACACAATGTAGCCACACAACAACGTAAGCACACATTGTAACCACACAACAATGTAACTACACAACAATGTACCCACACGCCAATGTAGCCACACATTGTAACCACACATTGGAACCACACAATGTAGCTACACAGCAACGTAACCACACATCAATGTAACCACACAGCATTGTAACCACACAACAATGTAACAACACATTGTAGCCACACAATAATGCAACCACACAACAATGTAACCATACGACAATGTAGCCACACAACAATGTAACCACACAATAATGTAGCCACACAGCAATGTTACCACACGCAATGTAACCATACAACATTGTAACCACACAACAATGTAACCGCACCCGTTGCATCCACACAACAATGTAACCACACAACAACGTAACATACAACAATGTACAACAATGTAACCACACAACTATGTAACCACACAACATTGTAACTGCACAACAATGTAACCACACAATGTATCCCACAACAATGTAACCACAAATTGTAGCCACACAACAATGTAACCATACAATGTAACCACACAACAATGTAACCACAAAGTGTAACTACACAACAATGTAACCACACACTGTAACCACACAACAATGTAATCACACAATGTAGCCACACAACAATGTAACCACACAATGTAACCACAAATTGTAGCCACACAACAATGTAACCACACAATGTAGCCACACACAACAACGTAACCACACATTGTAGCCACAAAACAATGTAGTCACACAACAATGTAACCACACAACAATGTACCCACACATCAATGTAGTCACACATTGTAACCACACAATGTAGCCACACAACAACGTAACCACATATCAATTTAACCACACACTGTAGCCACACAACAATCTAGACACACATCAATGTAGCCATACGAAAATGTAGCCACACAACAATGTAACCATACAATAATATAACCACACAACAATGTAACCACAAAACAATGTAGCCACACACCATTGTATTCACACAACAACGTAACCACACAACAATGTAGCCACACAACAATGTAGCTATACAACAATGTAACACAACAATGTAGCCACACAACAATGTAGCAATACAACAATGTAACCACACAACAATGTAGCCACACAACAATGTAACCACACAGCAATGTAACCACACAGCAAAGTAACCACACAGCAATGTAACCACACAACAATGTAATGTAACCATACAACAATGTAGCAATACAACCATGACACAACACAACAATGTAGCCACACACCAATGTAGCAATACAACAATGTAACCACACAGCAAGTAACCGCACAGTAATGTAAACACACAACAATGTAGTCACACATTAATGTAACCACACACCAATATAACCACACAACAATGTAGCCACACAACATTGTAACCACATATTGTAGCCACACAACAATGTAACCACACAACAATTTAGCCACACAACAATATAACCACACAACAATATAACCACAAAGCAATGTTATCACACAACAATTTAGCCTGTCACCAATTTCATGGTTATATAAACGCGTATGTTTTTTTCTTTTTACCTTGAGGCTTTATAGTTGATCAGCCATTTACAACTCTATGAATAGCACGTAACGTGGAGGCGGTGTACATATCATAACTCACTCCTAATGTCGTGAGTAAATCAGGTATTCTCTTATCTTCAAGCATGTAAAAACAACGAAACAACAATCGTAGGTGACAAACATTGCATTTCAAAAAGAACATGTGTCTGATCCGATCAAGCCCAAAGGTCCTCCTAGTACATGGAAGGAAGACTTCTGAAAAATACTAACAACGGTCTTTAAAACAATTGTAAAAACATTTTCTCCACACAAAGGAGATAAGTACGCATGAAAGGAGACAAGTATACCTACATATGTAAAATAGAAAATCATGTAAACTAGTCATTTAGCGTATAGACATATAGCTATCTAAATGATGTAGATATTTATATCCAAATAATACAGCATTATAAAGGTTGGCTGCGAGGCACAAACAATAGTTCTCTGCCTAAATACAAAGCCTCAAGTTTTATAATACAAGGGCCAATTTACACTGGTCTTATATTTATTGTTTCAATGTCTCGCATAACCAAGCTCTGAAACTACGATCTACCTCCATCTAAAAGTTCAATACTTCACAATGGAAATAACCTCTGTCTCTGTCATATCTATCGTCATGTGTCTATCTTATTATGTTTAGTTTGTCGCAGTCATACAATGGGACATTATAATACCATTTGACAACCTATGTACTTTAAATATTGTATTATTGGATATTTTCGACACCGAAGACACGTTTTATACATAGTAAATATTTTATTTTCACAGTTTATATTTTGTTTCCACATATATGTATCATGGTTACATTAATGCATTAATATATACAATATCGATATAAATACATATACAAGTAAGAGCGCTCTAACTAATTATAATTGTACTACATGTGTCGGTTCAGTTTGCTAATGATTTATGTCAACGCTGTTTTTGAAAAATATAGAAGAGAATGCCTCACTCCTCAGTATTGTAGAATCAAAAGGCTAACATCTATACCCTTGGAAGGTATAAGTGGCAGTTTAAAGCTTATATATGACGTCATAATCCTCACTGCTGATGGTAGCCAATACTTATGTAACAAAATATCAAGATTGCAAACTGAAACGTCTTTTATTGACTGAAAAAATAATAATAAGCTTGAGTGTGGTTTAACGGCATGTCATGTGTACGACAAAGAATATCGACATCTGGTAAAACTATTCACTATTAGACGGCTATCCAAAGCGTTTTATCAAAAAAAATATATTAGATTATATTCAAAACATTGTAACCAACAAACCAATTAAAATACAACAAATATGACAAACGACATGAGATTGCTAATGATATGATGACTCTAAAGAATGGAATTAAACTGCTTAGACCGTGCTATAAAGTTGACAAAAAGATAAAATCTATCCTGCTTACTAAGAAAACTCTACATGAAAAATTATCACATAAGGTACAAGTAGAACCAACCAAACGCATACAAATAATCACATACATAAAACAAACGAAATAAATGGAATTTGAATTTACATTATATATAATACCAAGAAATTACATCCATGCATAGTATATCATATGCACATCTATTTCCATAATAGCTTGTGCAACATGACTTATGCAAAATAATAATACAGACACTTTAATTATGATCACAATTAACAAAATATCACATGCAAAAAAACAATACAAACGGAATAAATGAAATTTGGTTTTACACTAGGTTATTAAGAAAGCAAATGCATCCATGCATGGTGTGGTGTATACACATCTATTTTTTTATGACGGTCTGCACAACAAAAATTATACATAGTTAAATAAATAATATTTAAAATTACATTATTTGTAATGCGTGTTACATCATAAGGCATGAATATGATTTACAGTATCACATGTCATATGACCGACACATTAAATATTTACATATTCATAATAATATTATAATACAGACACTATAATAAGGTTCACAATTAACAAAACATCACATGGTTAGTTAGCAGAAAATAAATAATATTTAAAATTACATTATGTGTAATGCGTGGTGCAGCATACGGCATGAATATGTTTACAGTATTATATGTCACATGATCGACGCATTAAATAAATGCATAATACAGACAATTTAACAATGTTCACAATTAACAAAAAATCACATAGTTAGTTAGCAGAAGAAAGTTAGTTAGCAGAATAAAATAATATTTAAAATTACATGATGTATAATGCGTGGTGCAGCATACGGCATGAATATATTTACAGTATTATATGTCACATGATCGACGCATTAAATAATTGCATATGTATAATAATATTATAGTACAGACACTTTAATTATGTTCACAGTTAACGAAAAATCACATGCGTAAAAACATGCGTGAATGTACATTATATGTGTATGATTTAAACAAAAAATTAAAGTGACACCATGCTTTTCACAGGTTAACGAAAGAAGACAGTTCCACCAATTACAAGTTTTCCCCGACATCACAACATCACAACAGAATAATAAAACAACAGAGCTATGGTTTGGATTTAACTACAGAAACAATCCATTGTGTTAAAAAAACCACCAATAACTTCTAATACAAAATATTTGGACAAAAATATACATACAAGACAATGTACAATAAGCTACTAATAATGGTAATACACGTACATACTGTGTAACACTAGTACATAGTACTGACGAAATAGCACACGGGAAGAAATCTGTAACCTTCCGCGACCGTAAAATTCCACGATAACATTTTTCAACCTCAAGTAAATTTGATTCGCGGATATTATCATCTTCACAAATTCCCGCTGTCCAGGTTATATGTGATCTACGAATATGGTATGACTGTCAACGATAGTCAAAATTACAGAATCATGTTGAGTAATATCACAAACAAACGTCAGCGTGATAACATATCTAGGTGTCAAGTACATATATGCACATATGTATGCAGATGTGTCTGCGTGTGTGTGCATGCGGATATGTGCATGCATGTATGTGTATATGTACATATGTATATATGTATGTATATATGTATGCGTATGTTTGTGTGTGTATGGCTGCTTGTGCACATGACATGCCGTTAAACCACAATCAAGCTTATTATTATTTTTTCAGTCAATAAAAGACGTTTCAGTTGCAATCTTGATATTTTGTTACATAAGTATTGGCTACCATCAGCAGTGAGGATTATGACGTCATATATAAGCTTTAAACTGCCACTTATACCTTCCAAGGGTATATATGTTAGCCTTTTGATTCTACAATAGGAGTGAGGCATTCTCTTCTATATTTTTCAAAAACAGCGTTGACATAAATCATTAGCAAACTGAACCGACACATGTAGTACAATTATAATTAGTTAGAGCGCTCTTACTTGTATATGTATTTATATCGATATTGTATTTATTAATGCATTAATGTAGCCATGATACATAAATGTGGAAACAAAATATAAACTGTGAAAATAAAATATTTACTATGTACAAAACGTGTCTTCGGTGTCGAAAATATCCAATAATACAATATTTAAAGTACATAGGTTGTCAAATGGTATTATAATGTCCCATTGTATGACTGCGACAAACTAAACATACGATAGACACATGACGATAGATATGACAGAGACAGAGTTTATTTCCATTGTGAAGTATTGAACTTTTAGATGGAGGTAGATCGTAGTTTCAGAGCTTGGTTATGCGAGACATTGAAACAATAAATATAAGACCAATGTAAATTGGCCCTTGTATTATAGACCAGAACGCACCAGTATATATACCCAAGAAGCGCGCTAAAAGTGCAAAAGAGAAAAAAGAATGTACCGAGCACAAACAGAATGACGACATTATGACGTACATACTCTTTCTTCCTATACGAAAATATAGAGTTCATTCTGTACTTATTTGACTGTATTGCACTGTTTGTGCAGAGATTATCAGTTTGTCGAACGCATTGGATTGCATAAGCATAACTTGCAGTGTCGATATTCATCAGTGAAGATTAAAAGCTCCAAATTACACGAACTATGATAATATGTTCCTAAGTCAAATCAGCATAACAATACTCATTTGTGTGCAGTCAATTCTTTGATTCTAATCAATGTTCGCAGATGTAGATCTATTGTTACACTTTGTTATACGTTATGATATACATTAGACTATATTTTTAAATACCTTAAACGTTTTACCATAACAGATAGTTTTTGTTAAATATGGATCGAAAGTTTTATTATATTAAGTTTTATATTAATAATGTATATTCAGCTTGACATATGTATAGAGCCATATAGTCTTATTTTTCATTTACAGTTTTGAATATTGTTTTAATATTTGTAAATTGTATATATGGAGGTGTTACTTAAATAAAATATATATTATGTTATGTTAAGTTACCCTTGGTATAATTATAAATAATAGATGCAGAGGATATGAAAGTGTGTCAAAATGACAAATGATAATTTCATCTAATGTATAACAATTTTAAATAAATTATATGTTACGAACTTAAACCAATGCTGTATACATAAGCGACCGGGACTGTCCGTACCTACACACTGTTGCTACAAGTACACTCATGGTATGATCATTGTAGATTTTCAGAAACATTACAAATAAAGTGTCCTCGAGAATACTCGAGGTACCTATAATCTCGAGGTAAATTTTGTTTTGTGTAGTTTTCCAAGACTATGAAGCGCATTAACAGATGATCAGCTGGTGTTTACAATCACAAGTTGGATTGGCTATTTGGCGAGCTAAAACCAAAATGAATTTCAGAATAATTTTAAGTTATTATTTATTCAAGTCATACATACCTATTTTATCAATTTATAAGTCAACTTTTCAACTTCTGTTTAACATGTTATAAATCAAGTTATAATCGTCCTACTTACAGACGATCTCTGTAAACTGAAAGTGTATCATGTTACTAAAAACAGAACAGTTAGTGCTCACTGAAGAGAGCGTTGAAGAAAAATCCTATGGAAGTCAATTTGGGTCATATAAGTTATCTAAAATTAGTTGAAATATCAGAGAAAAAATGAATATATATTGTTTTAAAACATCACTGAATATAAAACATAAACCATGAAATCTAGGTTAGGTCTTCATTATTTCCGTGTACCATCATATAATTTATGGTTACAATACAGGAAAAGGAACCTTTTACTTGGTAAGTTTTGCCTTTTTATTTTATTTAATATAATATCTATATACATGTGTGTGAGATACCTTTTGACATATAAAACATTTGATTCACCATGTACAGAAAACAGTTTCGTTTTGACATACCAAAATATAGTGCCGATACAGTATAAAAATTGTGTTTGTCCCGTATTAGACACCTTACTGGGGAAAAAATGAAAACTGGATACTGGAGTCATTTTTTTTAACTGATCTAATTTTGACTGACACATAACATTTTGAACTTTTGAACTTGAAAAGATGCGAACTTTATTTGTAACTTAGCTGTTTTGAAGCAACTGAATTGTAATATCGTTGGAGGAAAATTAAGACCGATAAGACGCGTGTTTGTGTTCATTTTGTACAGGCGATCGCGTAGACATGGAAAACTGGTAACGCCAGGATACGTTCACGTGTGGTTTAGCATTCATTCATTCATTCATTCATTCATTCATTCATTCATTCATTCATTCATTCATTCATTCATTCATTCATTCATTCATTCATTCATTCACTCATTCATTCGTTCGTTCGTTTATTCGTTCGCACTTTCTTTCTTTCTATTAATACTGCACACTGTCCTATAGGACCATAACGGTTGGAAGGGTGGTAGCATTTACATATGTCCAAATATCAAAAAGGGAAAAAAAGAAAGTCTACTGACTAGGCCACCAATTAAAACTATTTACAGGAAGTAGGTCAAAAGTTTTAACTGTTAACCTTTGCCTTAATGCTTAAATTTGGGATTTGAACCCCTCTACTGTCTCATCGAAGACAGTTGCTGGGCTGAGATTATTCCACAGTGGAAATGTTCTCGGGAAGTATGAGTTAGTAAATACATCTGTGTAGGCACTTGGTCTGATGTATTGGTACTCATGATTCGCTCTCATTCTTCTGGAGGTGGGTTTTGGGTGGTATGTTTCTTTATCTATTATGTACAGGTCGTTGCGTATTTTGTAGAAGAATAAGAGGCTCACTGGATTGCGACGGGATTCAAGGGTGGGCCATTTAAGGATGTTGGCTGGGCAAGTTTTGACATCTTCAAGTCTAAACATTTTATTTTTTAAATCATAGATTTATTTGACAACAGAATTGTTTCATGTTTTCCATTTTAGTAGATATGGATATAATGTAGGATTTAAGATGGTAACATACCAAATTTTAAGCAAATTTATTTTTTCATATTTTTTTCGTCATTTGTGATAATTTTTTGTTGTCAACAAAATAGGGGGTATGGATATCTCTGAGTAGAATTTATCCTTTTGCTATGGAATAAATCAGATTTTTGTTTTTCAGTAGTGGAATACATATATAAAAGTAGATACTGAGCTAATTTTATTTCCGATCTGTCAATATTGTGTGTACAGTATTTTACATTGAAAATGTTAAAATAACTCCAAAATGGGTTTAATTTAAAGAATTTTTAATAAACAAGAGGTCAATGACCTTGAAGCTCTACTGATTGATTTTGTTTTCAGGAAGAAGTCGCTACAAACTTGTTTTTTGAAAATCTATTTTTAGCAGTGGCGGCCATCTTGAATTTCTGGCCGACCTGAAATTTTGCTAGGATCAATTAGACATCAAGAGCAACATTCCTGTGAAGTTTCATGAAAATCCGTCAAGTAGTTTCAGAGGAGTAGTCGCTACAAGTTTTCATTATATAACTCTATGTAAACAAAGATGGCCGCTGACAGCCATGTTTAACATTGAATCAAAATAATGTTCGACTCGGATAACCATCATGTCATGCTGATAATTTTAGAAAAAGTCCCATATCAATATCACTTATAGTTTTCAAGAAGTAGTCGCTACAAACTTATTTTTTTTAAATCTATTTTTAGCCGTGGCGGCCATCTTGAATTTCCGACAGACCTGAAATTTTGCTAGGATCAATTAGACATCAAGAGCAACATTCCTGTGAAGTTTCATGAAAATCCGTCAAGTAGTTTCAGAGGAGTAGTCGCTACAAGTTTTCATTATATAACTCTATGTAAACAAAGATGGCCGCTGGCAGCCATGTTTAACGTCGAATCAAAACGATTTTTGACAAGGACCAACATCATGTCATCCTGATCATTTTAGAAAAAGTCCCATATCAATATCTCTTATAGTTTTCAAGAAGTAGTCGCTACAAACTTATTTTTTAAAAATCTATTTTTAGCCGTGGCGGCCATCTTGAATTTCCGGCCGACCTGAAATTTTGCTAGGATCAATTAGACATCAAGAGCAACATTCCTGTGAAGTTTCATGAAAATCCGTCAAGTAGTTTCAGAGGAGTAGTCGCTACAAGTTTTCATTATATAACTCTATGTAAACAAAGATGGCCGCTGGCAGCCATGTTTAACGTCGAATCAAAACAATTTTCGACAAGGACCAACATCATGTCATGCTGATCATTTTAGAAAAAGTCCCATAGCAATATCCCTTAGAGTTTTCAAGAAGTAGTCGCTACAAACTTGTATTTAAAAAATCTATTTTTAGCTTTGGCGGCCATCTTGGATTTCACATCAACATGAATTTTTGCTAGGATCAACTAGACTTCATGGGCAACATTTCTGTAAAATTTCATGAATATCCATCCAGTAGTTTCAGAGGAGTAGTCGCTACAAATAAAAGTTTACGGACAGACAGACGGACGGACAGACGGACAGACAGACGGACGACGGACGCCGCACCACGGCATAAGCTCTGCTGATCTCTGATCAGTAGAGCTAAAAATCATTAGAAGCCTGGTGACCTATATTTTTTACTTCTTTTGAAAGAAATGTCATAGGACCTTGACATATACAAGTTAAAAAAAAGTTGATCACTTGAATTAATTTTTCGGTAAAAACAAAAGTGGGTGGGGTACGGTCCATATATGTTTGCTTTTTAAAGTAAAAAGACGAATGAGGATTAAAATTGTGTTTGTATGATTTGAAAGATATGTATATATGCAATCGAAAATTAATTGTTGTTTTTCGATAAACATAATGCTATGAAAACAACTATATTTTTCCTCTTTTTAGTGAAATTTTGAAGTTAGAAATATGTGCCTTCTTCAATGACGTCTTGTGGGATAAAAAGTGTGGTGACCTAGCCTTTTTTTGATAATTTTGAATCTATACTATACCAAAGAAGCTTTAAATATGAATTTAAAAAAATCTCATCACTACGTCCTTTCCCAGCAATCCTCCTTCAGATCACTGAACATCTCCCCCACGTGACTAGTCTTGTGCCATCTTCTGCATAACCATCTTGCTGCAGTTCTCTGGACTTTTTCTAACTTGTTTATATTGGTTACAGATATATGAGATATACTTTAACTGTGGGCGAATTAATGTCTTATAAGCATTTGACTTTGTTGGGTTTTTTGGTGGGGGGTTGGTGGGGGGGAGGGGAGGGCGTGGGGGGGGATTAAGGTTTTTATTTGCCTTACTGGATATCGTATCAATATGAGGACCCAATCCATAGTATCTGTAATGGTAACCCCTAGATACTTGGTTGAGGAAACGTTATCCAGAATTTGGCCATTGAGGGTGTAATCATGTATGATTTGGTTTCTAGGTTAGTGTTTGGTTATTCGCATTGTTTGATATTTGGAAACAATACACTTCATCATCCATTCCCAGCCTGTCGAGGTCCTGTTGCAAGTCATAGCAATCCTGACCATTGTACATGTTTCTGTGTAGGACGCAGTAGTCAGTAAACAGGCGAACTGATGATTTGATGCCAGCTGGAAGATCGTCCATGAATATCACTAACAGGAACAGAGCCCTGTGGTACGCCAGATAATACAGGGGCGTTGATGATTCCCTATCCCAGACTACACGTTGGGTACGACCAGAGAGCCATGCCTCTAACCAAACCCGTGTGGTACCTTGGATCCCATCGTAGTCTAGCTTGTAAAGGAGTCTTCTGTGTGGTACTTTATCGAAAGCCTTTAGCAAAGTCCATAATTATGAGATCTGTCTGTTTATGTCTTCGATTATAAACGCTTGGTCGCTGGCTCTTTCGGTCACTTACTAAATTAATCACATTAATTAACTTTTATTATTTTAGTCATTTAATTCAATTCTTTTTTATTATCTCGCTAATTAAATCATGTATTAAATTAACTGTATTTCAGTATTCATTAGTGTCGTTAACTGTAATTATCTAGCTGTTGCCGATGAAGTTCAAGATTTGAGAAGACAATGCTTCCACACAATATGGAACAATTCATCGCTTAAAGGCATTTGCTGTAGTTTTCCATGCGCAGCTTTTTTGGGCGACTTCGCTTCTTAAACTATTGGATGGATTTTCCTCAAAATTTACTGCAATGTTGCTTTTGATGTCTAGTTTCATTTTTGTCTTTTATTATTTTTTTTTTATTTTTTTTTTTATTTTTTTTTTTTTTAATTTTTTTTTTTATTTAAATTTTTTATTTTTTATTTTTTTTTATTGTCTTTATTTAAATAAAGGCCTATTATTAAATACATAAAATACGAAAAATATAGCATTTTGTAAATATTCCTACAAAATTAAAAAATTTAAGCATAACGGTACGGTTCCAAAAACCAATATTAAATCTCAATATGCATGGTGACCTATAAATTTAATTGAATATATTGTCTAAATATATGTTCAAATAAGTGCCGAGGAAGTTTGAACAAATTCTGTTATTAGGAACATAACAAAAAAGGAAAATATACCATTCTATATAATTTCATACAAAACTTGGCCTTTTAGCATAGGGGTAGGGGTTCAAATTATTTTTCTAAACAAGCATGGAGACCTATCATTTTTATTGCACATTTTGTTTTTATATATGTTAAATTATGTGCTTAGAAAGTTTTAAAAAATTCTGTTATTGGGAACATACAAAAAAAAAAGGAAATTGTATCATTATGGGCTAATTTGTGCATAAATTGTGGTAATGGTCTCAACGGATTTTGTTAAAAAAATATAGGTTTTACATAAATATGAGCTTTAAATGTTATTGTAATTAAATGTTCTTTACCTTAATACAATTTTAGCAGAATTGTGACCAATGAATAAATGATTAGACTTCAAAAATATCTTATTTAGCTATTTTATGGACTTGTTCAACTTTTTGGACAGATTGACATGACGGTGGCATTACAAATTTATTTTTTAAAATTTTAACAAGCATGGTGACCTACCATTATTTTTGCCTTTTCTGTCTATGTATATAACAGACTTACTGTACAAAAAGTTTAAAGAAAATCTGTTATGTAGAAAAAACTATAGAAAATGTCTTTAAAGCGAAAAAGCTGTTGAAAGAAATATTGATTGAACTTTTCCTTCTTTGATATCAAATTTAAAAGGGAAAAACACTAGAGAGTTTTAAGTTTTCTCCGATTACGTCAGTTGATGTGTTTTTATAAAGAACGTATTACATTTGAGGAAGGAGTGTAACTGGATACAACGCCTTTGTTGTAGTTGTATTTATATTCTAAATTATCAAATATTACATTTGATTCATGGTATAAAATGTACCGAGCACAAATAGAATGACGACATTATGTCTTACATGCGAATATTTTATATCATTGATAGAGAGTTCATTCATTCTTTGACTGTATAACTGTTTGTGCAGAGATTAACACTTGAATTTTGCTCTTATTAAAAAAAAATCGCTAGAGAAACAAGAGGCCCAAGAGAGCATGTGGACGCTCTACTGGCTAACATGGCTCTTATAACATCAATGAAGCGAGAGACTGCAATTAACATTGTTTTTTTTTT